>CANSZD010000485.1:0-547500 GCA_947648045.1 Beta corolliflora
CAAAATAACATGTTCTAAGACTATGTTCACTTCACCTTATCGTAAACTTATCTTGAGTACTTTTTAAATTTCATTTTGATCAAACCATAACATATTCAAACTAGACCATATCTTCTTCTTTTTTGTTTCCTTATTATTAACGGTGCTTAATTCCGTAAAATTGGATATTTGAATATATACCCAAGATGAATCTAACAAGATCAACCATGAATATGTTTTCCTTATATATTACCATAAAAGGGTCTCCAATCTGAAATTGATATCAGACAAGACTTTATCTTAGAATCTAGTTGACTTTTTGGTAGTGGAAAAGAGATGAAGAGATATATTTAGAATTTTTTATAGGTCACTTTCAAAAATGAAAGTGTAAAGAGTACTTTGAAACAAATGAAAAAAAAAATATAAAATGTAGGAGTATTATGAGATAGGAGTAGTCAGTTTAAGAGAAAAAAAAAATTGAATTCTACTCGTGAGACAAAATTTTGAACAAGTAATAGTCATAATCTTTTAGGAATGGGATAAAAATTCAGACCGTAATTCATGTATCGATATTCGTGGAAAAATTATAAATAATCTCAAATTAGCTCATTTTGCGAGATCGTTTAACGCCTCCAGCAGCCATATCAATTTTAGATAATCTTTTTGTTGAATGTAACTCATTTTGCAAAACTTATTTGTCCCGAAATTACTTTTAGTACTTAACACAATTATTTATCCTGAATTCCTGAATGAATATATCTTTTAGGGGGGCAAAATATTAGGATTTTTTTTGTCCATATATGTTTAGAAAAATATTATTATATTTTTTGGAAGTATATTTGTTAATGATTCTATGCATTATATGTTAGAAAATGTCATGGTTGGGACTTTATTTGTTAAGTAGTCTACGTTATGTTCTCCAATATCACACTTTTGCTCCCTACCATGGTCTAGCTTCTGTTAGAATTTACAAGTGAGGATTAGGTAACACTTACTAATGTCCATTGTTTTCTATAAGAATTGCAAGGCCCATTTTCTACGAAAGGTGGTCCAGTGAGAGAGAACACTTAGATACAGGTCATTTAAACGAGCAACCTTAGCTTATCGACCCCTTGGCCCTTGACCGGCCCGCTTCTCTTCATAAAACAACCGAACCGAATCGATTAGAACCAGATCAATCGAACCGAAATAAATTATAACCATTAATAGTAATGATTATCATTTAGGAACCAACGAACCAACCGAATCGAATCGAATCGAACCAAGCGAAGCGAAAAATAAGGTGGGGGAACGCACCCTAAGTGAGTCTCAAGCTTTTGGGTGGGATTGATTATATATCATATACTTTATATTTTTTAGTACATACAAGAAGTTAGTATTAGAGTAAATATGTATTCATATATTTACTATCCTTACTTAGAGTTATCTATTTATGTAAAGTAGGTTTGTATACTCTTGATATATATTCTGTGAATAATATACTTGATAGGGTCCTAAAAGTGTGTATTTTTATTATCTTAAACCCTTAATATGACATTGAGTTTTATATTTTACAAGGAGTTTTAAGTTATTGGGAAATTCTCTCTGGTAGCCCTTAACTATTTATTTTTCTCTTTGGTATCTTTTCTTATGGGTTAATGTCCCTGGTAGCCCTAAATTAATTAAAATGTTAGTAAAATAGGATTATTTAATGAAAAACGTTTAGTTAGTGTTAAAAAACGTTAGTGTTAAAAAACTTAGTTAGTGAGTTAACCTAACCCTAAACTCTAAACTAACCCTCTCCCCCACCCCTTCCCCCACCCTCCCAAGCCCCCCCTCCCACCACCCCTTCCCCCACCCTCCCAAGAACCCCCCTCCCCAAACAGGCCCCTTCCCACCACCGCCCAACAGCCCCCTCCCCAAGCCCCGCGCATGCCTCGCCTCCTCCCCACCTCAGCACCGCGTCGTTTTCCCTTCCCCCTCCTCGATTTTCGCATTCTCCCCTCCCCCCCAGTCGATTTCGCACCCTCCCCCCACCCCCGTCGATTTTCGCAGCCTCCCCCCAACCCCGGCCGATTTCGCGTGAGCTTGGACGCTCTTCGATTTTCGCACCCTCCCCCAACACCCCTGCTCGACCGGAAATTCGACAGGGGGGGGGATGTGCGAAATCGACAGGGGGAGGGGGAGGGAAAACGAGCGCGGCGTGGGGGAGGAGGGGCAGGGGGGAGGGGAGGCAGCGCGGGGCTTGGGAAGGGGGCCAGCTGGCGTGGCGGGAGGGGGGGATTGTTGGGAGGGTGGGGGAAGGGGTGGTGGGAGGGGGCCGCTTGGGAGGGTGGGGGGGAAGGGGGGGGAGAGGGTTAGTTTAGAGGTTAGGGTTAGGTTAACTCACTAACTAACTTTTTTAATACTAACTAACGTTTTTTTAACACTAACTAAACGTTTTTCATTAAATAATCCTATTTTACTAACATTTTAATTAATTTAGGGCTACCATGGACATTAACCCATAAGAAAAGCTACCACGAGAAAAAATAAATAGTTAAGGGCTACCAGAGAGAATAACCCTAAGTTATTTTTCTTCCGAGATATGAGTTACTACTATTTTATTTATTTTTTTCGAGAAGAGGATTTGAACGACAATTTTGCAAATGGGTTAGCCAACCCATTTAAGTTCTCTTTCTTCTTTGGGCTTATTTTGTATTTGTGAGCTCAATGGGTCCACTACAATAATAAAAAGCTAGCAGCCCAAGAAAAGATAAGAAGAGAAAGAAAAAGAAAAGAAAAGTCTGGCGGAAGAAATTGAGGGGAAAGCAAATTGAAAAAATTGGCCGACATTAGGAAATTGTAGGAGATCTTAGGAGGGATTTTTGGGATTTTAATAAAGGGGAGAAGGAAAGCAGCTAATAGAAGGAATAAAGAAGGGAGCAGCGTTGGGGAATTGAGAGTAGAGCAGCGAATGTAAGAGGAGATTAGGAAAAGTCTTAGATTAGGAAATTTAGGGGTTGGAGATGATGAATAAATTGGGAGCAGCATTCTTTTGTGAGAAAGGATGCGCAACAGCGAATTGGAGACAGTTTGGGGGATAGTAGCAGAGGCGTACGAGGAAGAAGAGCAACGTTTTTTAGGGAGGAGCACTCAATTACAAAGATATACATAACAACAGAGACGAAGTAGAAGAAGGGCAAATTATAGACTACAGAGTACAGTAGCAAAATTGTTGAAATCAGCGCAATACTCTTGCTTCCTTTGGCAATTGTTGGTACTTTACAAGTTTGAAGGTTTTGTTCTAGTTTTCGTTTTCTCCATACAATTAATAATTGGATTGGATTATTAGTATAGTTTTTAGATTGTGTATTTCTCAATAATGAATAAGTTGATTCTTCTTAGTATCATTTTTGTTCTTAATATGTTAGGCTAAATCTTTTTAGGGTAGGGAGATATATTTAGTATTGGGTTATTATATTGTGAGAATGGAAAAGCTATGATTTTTCATATTTGGGTCATGATTATATTTTGGTTGGATTGATACTCTGTATTATTGTTTAGGACTAGTTTGATTATACTTTAGATTGGCCATCTTGGTGTAATTTGCTAATTTTATTGCTAGGACTTGACTTGTGATACGTAATTGTCATTGTTAATTCCGTTTGTAGCAATCAGGTGTTTGATTAGTGACTAAAACTTATCGTAATACCTAAGATTATCAATCTTTTAAGTTGCACAATCCGAGCTTGTGAGATTGTGGCTTAAGATAACTATTTCTACAGTTTTCATGCTGCTAATTAATCGAATTTAGAGAGCTTGTTCTAGATTATTAATTAGTTAGACAATATTCCAAGAGCTTGTTTGGTTTATTTGCAATTTAGAAAGTTTAGAGTGTCTACTTGCATTCTTGAGTTAACGTCAAAGTATATGCGTGATTTATTTAGTTCAATGATCGATTAATATTCCAATACCAATATATATCTCCTGATCCCTATTGTCCTATAATTGATTATATTACTTTCTTATATCTTAGTATTTTTACTCCATATTTTACATTCTTCCTCATAGTAGTAATTTTGATAATACTTGGTTAGTTCATATATTCTAGGAAAAATTGATTTAATCAGTCCCGACTATGGATGTCCTAACAAAAACAGTCCCAACTATCGTTTTTTATTGTTCAGTCCCAAGAACTTGAAGGGTGTTTTATAATATTAGTCCCAACAGATTAAAAATCTGTTGTAGCAGGTAATTTGCCAAAAAAAGAATTTCTATCTTCTTCCTCCCTCCTTCCTTCACTACTCCCTCATCTCCTCTGCCACCCAACCCCCTCCCCTTCCACCCACTTCCCCCTCCCCCTACCCCGCCCACCCCCCGCCCTAAAACTCCCTGTCCCCGCCCCCAACCACCTATCCCTCGACCCCGAAACCCCTCCCCTTCCCCTCCACTACCCTCCCCTTTACCCCCGCGCCCGAAACCCTCCCCCGCCACACCTCCCCTAACCCCTCCCCGCCCCCAACCACCCTCCCCCGCCCCTAAAACTCCCCGCTCCTGCCCCAGCCCACCTATCCCTCCGACCCCGAAACCCCTCCCCTTCCCCTCCACTACCCTCCCCTTTACCCCGCGCCCGAAACCCTCCCCGCCACCCGAAAGCCAAGTTTTGCAGATGCTCCTTCTTTCCATAACCTTCTCATAAGAAAACCATGTACAGATGCTCCTTCTTTCCACCTAGCTAGAAAAACATCGAATTAAAGCTTGAAGTAATTAATTCACAAAAAGGTAACCAAAACTGCAATGAAAAGAATGAAATAAATAACAAAAAAAGGGGAAACAAGCATAGGATTCATAAAAAATGCGATTCAAAGTAGTAAAAAGATGTAGTTAATAAATAATTTAATTCTTCCAAACAAAGCAGAACGTTTTGCATGCACAAATAATCACAGATCCAAAACCTTTAACACCAAATGCAGTCATCACAGTACTTAAAAACTTCATCTAAACCCTACTAACGTCAATAAAAACTCCAGATTTTCAAATGCCTAAAAACTCGAAAAAACATACGAAAAATCAGCAACAAAAAAAAAAAAATTAACGACGAAGAGAGAGAAAGAGAGCAGATCACATTGATATTTAGCATTTAAACCATGATTAACGATACAAAAATCAAAACTATAATGTACATAGAAATGCATATAATTCATCAACTAAACCAAATAATTCATCAACTAATCCAAAAAATTAAGAGAGAAACAAAGAGATCGGTAGTTTTGAAGAAGTAATTTACTCAAAATAGATGAAACAAAGAAGTAGAAAAAAACGGTGATTGTTAAGAGAGAGAAAATACCAGAAGAGAGGAGAGCAAAAATGGAAAGAGGAAATGGAGAGATGATGAATGGAGAGGTAGTAGGGGAGACTGTGAGAGCTGAGATATAAACCCCCATTTTTTCTAACTTGGGTCTTCTCAAAACATCGAGAATTAAGATAGGTTAAACACATCGAATTAAAGCTTTTGCCATTCATCTGCAACCTTAGATTATACTTTGGTTGGATTATATTTTGGGTCATGATTATATTTTGGTTGGATTGATACTCTGTATTATTGTTTAGGACTAGTTTGATTATACTTTAGATTGGCCATCTTGGTGTAATTTGCTAATTTTATTGCTAGGACTTGACTTATGATACGTAATTGTCCTTGTTAATTCTGTTTGTAGCAATTAGGTGTTTGATTAGTGACTAAAACTTGTCGTAATACCTAAGATTATCAATCTTTTAAGTTGCACAATCCGAGCTTGTGAGATTGTGGCTTAAAATAACTATTTCTACAATTTTCATGCTGCTAATTAATCGAGTTTAGAGAGCTTGTTCTAGATTATTAATTAGTTAGACAATATTCCAAGAGCTTGTTTGGTTTATTTGCAATTTAGAAAGTTTAGAGTGTCTACGTGCATTCTTGAGTTAACGTCAAAGTATATGCGTGATTTATTTAGTTCAATGATCGATTAATATTCCAATACCAATATATATCTCCTGATCCCTATTCTCCTATGATTGATTATATTACTTTCTTATATCTTAGTATTTTTACTCCATATTTTATATTCTTCCTTATAGTAGTAATTTTGATAATATTTGGTTAGTTCATATATTTTATCAAAAACAGGGGTTTTTAACTAACACAAGAAATAATAAGATAAATCCAATTCTCTGTGGGATCGACTCTGACTTACCCGATTACATTGCTAGAAGGTTATAGTTAGGTTATTTTTGGTAGGCATGCGACAGTCGTACCAAATTTTGGCGCCGTTGCCGGGGAATTGGCGTTTTTACTATATTGTTTTTTGTGTGATTTACTAACTTTTCTTACTAACTCGTGATCTAGTTTCTTTGTTGTGCATGTCTGACATAAACTCTAAGCACATACGTTTGCGAGATTTTACAGCAAAGAACTAAAGATTCATAGTGGCGAAAAGGACTCGTGCTCAACAACAACTTGAGCAAGCGCGTCATATTCCACTTCCTCTTAGTGATTGTTCATCTTCGGAGGAGGAAGAAGAAGTTAAATTTGAGATGGCGTGCACCTTGAAGGAGTTAGCAGCTCCTACTTTTGATCCCAACTTACTGTGCATTGTTTATGCAGATGAGGAGACGGAATGTGAGATAAAACCAAGCCTTATCTGAGCTTTACCCACTTTCACTGGTTTCAAAGAAAATGGCTCCTTAGGTTCTGCATACATGACTGATCCGAACAAGTTCCTTAAAGAATTTCATATAGCTTGTTCCGGAATGAAACCGAGTGGAGTGACACTTGATAAACTGAAGTTGAAAGTATTTCCATTTGCGTTATCAGATGCTGCAAAAGAATGGCTATATGATCTGCCTACACAATCCATCACTACTTGGGATGAAATGCAACGAGTATTTTTATCAAAGTATTTTCCAGCATCTCTTGCGGCAAACATTCGTAAGGATATTTGCAAGATTCGGCAAGATGACACAGAGACACTTCATGAGAACTGGGAGCGCTTTAAGAAGTTATACAATAGCTGCCCAAACCATCAGATCAGTGAGCAACTTCTAGTTCAATATTTCACAGAAGGGTTAACATACAATGATAAAAATATGATTGATGCGGCAAGCTGTGGATCACTAGGTGATAAAACACATGCCGATGCAATGAAGCTCATAGCAAACATGGCAGCTAACTCTCAATATATTGGAAGAAGGAATCGAGTTCCACCTCCATCTCATCATGTTAAGTAGGTGGGTATTTCTAAGCCGGAGCAAGAGGTAGCCAAACCTCACCTCCTTAGTGGAACAAGTCGTGATAGAAAAGGCCAAGCCAAGGCATGTGAGATATGTTTCACAGTAGGACACGCTACTGATATGTGTCCAAGCCTACAAGATGAACAAGTGAATGCTATTGGGGGTTTTCAAGGACAACAACGGAGGTATGACCCTTTCTCTCAAACTTATAATCCGGGATGGAAGGATCATCCGAACCCGAGGTATAACAACAATCGCCAGCAAGGGAATCCTAATTTCGGATCACTACTCCAACAACAAAGAAACATTCACTCATCCACCCCGGATTCCACACGACCCAACCTCCGTATTTACCTAGACCATCATTGTGCAAAGCAACCTATGCCACAACAACAACCCGGTGGCATGTCTCTTGAGGACATTGTGAAGACGATGGCTTCCAAAGATTTTTGCAATTTCAGCAAGAAACACGAAGTGGTTTGAGACACCTTGAAAATCAAGTCTCTCAGTTGGCTGATACTCTTGGCAGGTTGCAGACACAAAGCTCTTCGAAACTACCTAGCCAAACTGAGAGAAATCCTAAGGAGAATGCCAGTGCTATTTCTCTTAGAAGTGGCAAGCAATTAGAGATTCCAGTGAGAAGGAAGAGTGAGTTGGTGATAATTCCAGAAGAACAGGAGACAATTATAACAGAAAAGGATGAGCAGCCACAAAACAAGGCCAATTTTGATGTTTCTGTTAAAACTAACAATGTTTTTACACCTGTACCTTTTCCTAGCAGGTTATTATCAAAGAACAAGAAGCCTGATCATGAGAAGGAGATGCTGGATGTCTTTCGCAAAGTAGAGGTGAACATACCTTTCCTGGAAGCTATAAAACAAGTGTCGCAATACGTAAAATTTTTGAAGGACTTGTGCACTAATAAGAAGAAACTTGAAAGGTGATGAGCAAATAAATGCCAGTGAGAATGTTTCCGCTGTTTTGCAGAGAAAAGTTCCTCCAAAGTGTAAAGATCCCGGTATTTTCACGATAGCGTGCAAAATAGGTGTAACACCCCCAAAATCCATACACGTCTAAACTACGTTGCATCGACTTTGGGAGTGTTACCGCCGCGGTGAAGCGCAAGGCTTATTTGAAAATAAAACATTAACTTTACTCCTTAACCTGAAAACTAAATTGCAGCGGAAATAAAATATTTACTTAATCCTACAACTCGGGAATCACCATTGACCCCTTTTTATTCAAACCATTAACTAAGTAGATTATATATAAACTCTAGAAATTTAACCAAAACATTTGAAAAGTTCATAAATCAAAGAGTATCCCTTCCATGTCCGAATTCATGCAACATCATCAGCATACCTAATCTGCTCCCCATTGAAATATCAATGGTTCATCACAGGATAACAAGCAACCACAAATAACAAATAATCAGCTAGGCTGAGTATGCACTTAAACAGTTAAATAACACGCTAAGCATAATCAGAATATTAATAACCATTCCTAAACATGATACTACAAGAGTATTATATTTCATTTTTATAATTTAATTGGCAACGAACGGACACCGTCATCTTTCTAGAATCATACGGGCTACTTAATCCTTAATAGACAACTTGGTCTATTAGATGGAATGTAAATGCGGTTCCGTTCCGCTTCACACCCATCACCTTAGTATGCATACCCCCAAGATCGTACGGAACCTTCCGCCTACTTGAGTTATCAAAATTTATAAGGACACTACTGTCGTCACAGTAGGCCTGCGTAGGAGTGTAGAACATGTACCACACTCCCCCCATCGTTCACTACTTGTAAGGATTCCGACTACAAGTTTATCGCCAACTATCCTTCTTGTTTATAATCATTCATACAACAATAAGCATATGATTATTTAATTTTCCTTCTTAGGTACTTTGCTTAATTCTTTAGTTTAAGCAACTTCTTGTAACATCCTTGCTACAACAATAAATCATAGGATTCCAATCCAATTTCTCATTTCATGCTTGTGATACGATATAATTACGCATTCCAATAACAATTCATTCCAATTCACAAGACATACAACAAGGAAACACATACAAATTTCCAATTGATTTCGTGTTACCAAATAATCTCATCAATCACAACCATACAATTGTTCCCTATCATGATTCTAGGTTCCAATGAAAATAATTCATAACTTAACATGATACTAACGTATCTAATTGAACTAGTACGCGTACGTACCTTGTAACGGAGAATCTTCGCTGACTACTTAAAACGTTTCGCTTATGAAATTGGAACCTAATCGAATAATAAAAGTATTTCAGTGCTAAGTCTTTGATATTATTAAAATAAAAAATCAGCTTATCTAACTATGTAAAATATGATGTTTTGAATATTGAAAATAATCAAACTTGTTGTTTAAACTTTCTTTTCATAAACTTCATTGAAACTAACATATTTAGGAACTAATAATATGTTTACAAATCTGATTTCTTCTAACTTATATTATACTTGTTCATAACAATAAAACTTAAACAACTATATCTAAGTATTATAAAATCAGAATTAAGAAATAATGTCATCATAAGAACTACTAATACAATTGTAAATCTGATTTCTTTTAATTTTTATTCTATACTTTATTTATAATCACCAAACTTAATCAAAGATACATAAGAATTATAATCGGAATTTACAATTAATTTAAATAGGAAAGAAGAGAAATCTTTTTTTTATTAAAGTATACCGGAGCACCACCGACAACCACTACAACTGGCGGACACGCGACTGAACCACCGACGAGCACCACTCGACTCCACACGCCTAGCCTCGCGCGATCACACAAACCAACCCACGCGAACTCCGAACAACCACGGTACAACGCGCAACGCACGAACCACAATTCGCACACCCTCGACTCGACCCACAAACCGACCTCTGACGAGCAGCGACAACCTCGTCCACCAGCCACGCGATGCGCAGCACTCGAGTCTCGCGCGCGACTCCCACTCGAGCCACTCACGCCCAGCCTCGCGCGACACACCCGCACAACCACGCGAAACTCGAACCCCGAACTGATGTGCAGCACCAGCGAGAACTCCGAAGAACCGTGAACCTCAAGCGAGCAGGCGTGACCTCCGGCGAGTGGGTTTCCAAGACGCAGGGGAAGAAGAAAGAGGAAGGTAGAGGAGAGAACGAAAGAAGAATGCTGGAGAAGAAAAGAGAAGGAGAGAGAAAATTTTCTCTTTGTTAAAATCACGGCTGATTTAGTAAAAGTTAGGGTTTTTTTTATTTTTTTTCTTTTTCTTATTTATAGCATGAGAAACCTAGGTTTAATAGGATTTGTTTCCAAATCAAATTCTGATTTCTTATTTTATTTATTTGGAAAATAAAACAAAACCGAATTAAAATATAATTAGGTACAAAAAGTAGGTTGTATAGTTAAAATATAACTGTAGGCTTACCTAAACTATATTTTTTTCTGTAAATAATATTAAAAATACTTTCTACTTTATTCTTTATATTTTCTTATTTTTAAAACTAACTCCCAAAAATACGGAGTATTACAGGCTTCCCCCCTTAAAAGAAGTTTCGTCCCAAAACTTTGAGGTAACCAGTCTTAACGACGATCTTTTGCACTTCTAAGTTCCAATATTTCACAAGCGTTTTCTAACTTTCGCAAGTCACATAAGCGATAACTACACATAAATAACGAACTTAACAGACTTTAGCAAACTTTAGGGTGGAAGCACGAAATTCTATCGCATTCCTCCCCCCTTAAAAGAAAAGTTACGTCCCCGTAACTCACCTACCTCTTGAAAAAAAGCTCAGGGGTACTTCAGACGCATCGCATCTTTTGCTTCCCATGTGGCTTCTTTAGTATTTTGATTTCTCCACAACACCTTCACAATTTTTACATCCTTATTTCTCACACTACACACCTTGTGGTCTAGGATCTTGATGGGTTTCTCCTCATAGGACAAGGTTTCGTTTAACTCGACGATTTCGGGTTTTAGGACATGCGACTCGTCAGGTACGTATTTCCGGAGTTGGGATACGTGAAACACGTTATGGACCCTTTCAAACTCGTTGGGCAATTCTAAGCGATAAGCCACTTTGCCTACTCGTGCCAAAATCTCATATGGTCCCATGAACTTAGGGCTTAGTTTCCCTTTCTTCCCAAATCGCATCACTCCTTTCATTGGGGACACCTTAAGCAACACTTTTTCACCAACTTCATAATTATCTTCCCTTCGCTTCTGATCCGCATAGGATTTTTGTCTATCTTGTGCAGCTCTAATCTTTTCTTGAATAACTCGCACCTGATCCACGGTCTCTTGAATCATTTCAGGACCTAACACCACAATCTCACTAATGTCGTTCCAGCACAAGGGACTACGACACTTTCTGCCATACATTGCTTCGAATGAAGCCATTTTAATCCTAGCATGATAACTGTTGTTATATGAGAACTCTATGAGGTCCAAATAGTCTTCCCATGATCCCTAGTATTCTAGGGCACAAGCTCTTAACATGTCTTCCAAGGTCCGGATGGTTCTTTATGTTTCGACCGTCCGTAGCCGGGGGAAAGGCCGTACTCATCAATAGCTCACTACCAAATGCTTCCTCGGACCTTTTCCGTAAATTCGAAAGGAATCGCGAATCCCTATCGGACACTATACTCGTGGATACTCCATGCAATCGAATGACATGTTTAACGTATGCTTTGGCTAGGGCTTCCATACTCCACGTGTCTTTCATGGGTATGAACCTCACAGCCTTGGTTAATCTGGTCCACTATCACCCATATTGTGTTATTGCCTCCCGACTCCTAGGTAAGGCTACGACGAAGTCCATGGATATCGAATCCCACTTCCATGTTGGAATGTCTAGAGGTTGGATTTTGCCTTGAGGTCTCTTGTGTTCACTCTTAACCTTCGACACGTCGGGCATTTGGAAACAAACTCGCCATCGCCCACTTCATTCCATGACACCAAAACATCTTTTTGAGGTCCTTATATAACTTATCCCCCACGGGTGGACGGAATAGTTCGTATTATGACCTTCACTCATTATCTTTTGCTTCAACTCCTCATATTTTTTCTGTACACACCACCGACCCTTGTAGCGTATACTCCCATCTAAGGGTGTAAGTGGATTGTACTGGATTGGACTTTGCCAAATCCAAATCCAGTCCAAAGTTTTTGGACTCGAGAAATTGAGTCCAAGTCCGATCCAAATATTTTTTGAGTCCAGTCCAGTCCAGTCCGCTAATTTTTTCTTGAGTCCGAATCCAGGTCAGCCCGGTCCGATTATTATACTTCCTCCGTTTATTTTACATGTTACACTTTCACTTTTCACACATGCCAATGTAAAATTTTGAGGACATATATCTCTAATTTCGTATTTGTAAAAATTATAAAAAGTACACATTAAAAAAATACATATTAAGACGAATCTAACAAGATCCCACATGACTATATTTTTATTCACGTATAAATCACAAACGATAGTCAAAGTGAAATTTGTGAATAGTGAAAATGTCAAAATGCAACATGTAAAAAAAACGGAGGAAGTATTATTTTTTTCCCCGATTTAGATTCAATGATTTTCAACATTTTCTCATAATTGAATTTGAAAAATTAAGCTCATTATATCCATTCCAGAAGATAAGTCACATACATCTTTTATATTATATATATAAATATTAAATATATATACATTATATATAAAAATATTTTTGGACTGGACTGGACTTATTGGACTCCAAAGGGATGAGTCCAAATCCAGTCCGAAAATATTTGGACTCGAAAATTTGAGTCCGAGTCCAGTCCAAAAAAATTTATGTCCAGTCCAGTCCGACAAGTTTGGACTGGACTGGATTGGACTCTGGACTTTTCGCAGTCCGCTTACACCCCTACTCCCATCTTCATGGATTTCAAACCCTTCTGCTTTTCCCTCCTTAAGTTTTGCTTTGACCCGCTCAAGTTTCACATCCCCAGGCTGACCCTTTCTTATTTCATCTAGGAAGTTGGGCTGGATGGTTAGGGCACTCAATAACTTTTCCACTTCCCCTTCATCAACCACTTCAATATGGAGTTTAGAAAATTCTTCACAAAGTTTTTCGGCAACTACCAAGGTATTCAGGCTATGGCTAGATTTGCGACTCAATGCATCAGCAACAACATTTACTTTACCCTCATGGTATTGAATGTCTAAGTCATAGTCCTTAATGAGCTCTAACCACCTGCGCTGTCTCATATTAAGGTCTTTCTGGGTGAAGATGTATTTGAGACTTTTGTGGTCGGTGAAATTTCTACAAGTCACCCCGTGAAGGTAATGTCTCCAGATTTTTAAGGCAAAGACAATTACAGCCAACTCTAGGTCATGTGTTGGGTAATTAACCTCATATGGTTTCAGTTGACGGGATGCATAAGCTATGACTTTCCCATTTTGCATAATAACAGAACCCAACCCATTCTTTGACGCATCACTATAGACATCATATCCCTCATTCCCGTTAGGCAAGTTTAGGATAGGTGCTGAAATTAATCTCTCTTTGAGTATTTGAAAGGCTTTCTCACTGTCCTCATTCTAGTTAAACTTGCAATCTTTCTTCATTAAGTTAGTCATGGGTTTTGCTATCTTCGAAATGTCTTTAACAAACCTCCTATAATAACCGGCTAAACCCAAGAAACTCCTGATATCGGTGACATTCTTTGGTGTAGGCCATTCACTCACAGCTTTGAAATGACCCAAAAATGACACTTTTTCTAACCAAAATTCACCCCTAGAAAACATTGCATACAGTTGGTTCTCCCTAAGTGTCCGTAAAATAAGCCTCAAATGTCCCTCATGTTCCTCCTTGCTCCTTGAATAGATCAATATATCGTCTATGAACGCGACTATTGGTTAACCCAAAAGGCATGGCGGTAAACTCTTAGTTTCCATACCTAGTCCTGAAGGCAGTTTTAGGTATATCTTGTTCACCAATCCTCAACTGATGGTAGCCAGACCTTAAATCTATTTTGGAGAACATCCCTGCACCTTGAAGTTGGTCAAACAAGTCATCTATCCTAGGTAATGGATATTTGTTTTTCACAGTGACATTGTTCAACTCACAGTAGTCTATACACAACCTCAAACTACCATCATTCTTCTTCACAAATAAGACAGGGGCTCCCCATGGTGACATACTAGGTCTAATGTACCCCTTCTCTAGTAGTTCTTCCAACTGGTTTTTCAACTCGTTCATTTCTGCTGGAGCCATTCGGTATGGGGCTTTGGAGATAGGTCCATTTCCAGGTACTAGGTCAACAGTGAATTTACATCTCTCCTTGGCGGCATACCAGATATTTCTTCAGGAAAAACATCCTGAAATTCTCTGACTATAGGCACATCCTCAGGTCTCAATGGATCATCGTCAACCCTTCTCACGGAACACATAAATAGAGGCCATCCTTTGTCTATATAACTCTTAAGTTGCAAGGCATTTATTGCTTTAATCCATGGTTCTCGAGGTATTCTCCTATATGACACCTTTTTCACCGAAGAGTCTCTCAATTCCACCTTCTGTGCATCACAATCTATCTTAGCCTTGTACTTCCCAATCCAATCCATTTCCAAAATGACATCTAGGTTCGATAGGTTAAACTCTATTAGTTCGGAAGGAAAGAAGCCCTCCCCTATTTTCAGTGAGACATTTAGGAATTTCATAGAGCAATTAACAGTATCCCTAGACGGAATAACCATAGGCATAGAAATTGACTCCGACTCAACCAGTGCTAGAGTTCTAACAATTGTATGGACAATAAAAGAAAAAGATGCTTCAGAATCGAACAATACTTTAACAGGAATTGAGTTGATAGAGAAAATACTCGTGACAACATCTCTACGAGCTTCCTCTTCGCTAGCCGTCATCATATACAGCTTCCCTTTGCCCTTATTATCATTGTTGTTGGTCACATGGTTCCCATTTGGTGCCTGATCATTTGCATTGGTTGGTGGTTTGGAGTAACTAGAGTTCCCTGATCCATTAAATGCATTTCCACCATTCCCATTCCCATTCCTAGGCTTGTCTCCATAGTTCCCTTTCTTTTGACCATTGGGGTTAACCTTATTCTTCGAATATCACTCGTACGCTCTATGCCCCATTTTCCCACATTCACGACACTCCACCTTATTACCCTCGCAATCCCTCCCAGGATGGTTGTTTGGGCACTTCTTACACCTGTACACACGCTGAGATCTGCGGTTGTTGGTGTTATTGTTACGGTTATTGTTATTGTGGTGAGTGTTGTTGTTGTTGGGCCCCTTTCCGAAGTTTCTTGGGGAGGTTTGATTGTTCTGGTTCCCATGGTATTTCTTTTCAATTAAATCTTTGGACACAACATATGTTTCAGTGACACATATAGTCATTTATTCACTTAACTATTACACACTTGCACGTTCATACACACGTCCTTATTACGATCAATCATTAAGTCTCTATTGACTTGCAATATAAACATCTCAAAATAAGACGTTACATCAAATAATAAAAGGCATAAAAGCGTGTATTATTATTGAAAGGGAAAAATTTATTGTTTCCAAGGAAAACATAATATGAATAAAATAAAGGAATAAAAAATGCTAATTTGCTACTTGGCATGCAAGTCTTATTAAAACTGAAATAAACAACTAAAATAATATTCTAATCCTAATTATACTTTCAAAAGAAACTAGAGACTATAATGGTGAGCTTCGTCATCTAAGTTAGGATTTTCTATCCCTTCTTACATGGGTTCTTCCTCTTCTATGGGCTCTTCTTCTTCTATGGGCTCTTCTTCTTCTTCGTGGTCATTTTCCTCAATCAGAGCCTCTTCAACAGGCTCATTTTCATTAGGATCTTCCTCTTCCTCATTTTCTAAGTCAAGTATAGGTGCAACATGATCTACCCCAATCACTGCGATGAATGTCCTATTATTCCCTTCATCATCGGAAATGTAGGTAACAGTTCTAAAGTTTGACGCTATTTGGTGGTCCTCGGGTATGAACTCATCCTAAAAAGTTTGGTATCTTGCTCTTTCTACAGCTCTAAGTGACGTTTGGGGCTCAGTTTTAACTCTAGGATTCTCAAAATTCACATCTACAGCCTTAGTACCCGAGCTTTCCGCCACATGATAGGTTCCTCTAACTGGAGGTGATGAGGTAGAGGGCTCCCAACTTCTTTTCTCACGAATTCTCCATTCATTTTCACAGTATTTAAGATCAGTGACGAAATGCCCTACTGTAATAGCCAGTTTTTAAGCCGCTTTCATTAAAAGGTAATTGCTCTAATTATTTTAATTAACGATTTAAAATCTACATTTATACTTCTAAGTTTAATTATATTTTGGAGCAAAATAAGATTTTTCTCTATTATTTGATATTACAAGAATGCCCTTATGAAATTAAAAAGGAGAAAAGGAAAAAAATAAGAAAATAAAAACAATCCTCTCATTCTCTCACCTCACTCGTGTCTTCTTCTTGAAAGCCAGTGAGCCTTCCTCTTCATCGTGGCATGAGAAGCTTAGGCCACACATACCCAATTCTTTGAGTTGTCAAATTTCCTTTGAAGATTTCAGTTTAATTACTCCAAGTAGATAAATTGAAGAAACTCAAATCAAAACAAACCCCAAAATTTCCTCTTTTTCCTCACCTCTGTTCTGTCCGTCTGTTCCAAGCAACAGACAGTCATTTTAGACAGTCATTTTTGTCTCTGTCTGTTGCATCAAGGTTGTAGATCTCGAAAAGTTAATGAATTTAGACCCAAAAATCGCTCAATTCGGAGTTCGGAGCTATGAGTTATGACCTTTGCAAGTTTGGTGTTGCTGCTGCCATTTTCTTTCGAGCTTTTGTTGTTGTTGTTGCTGCAGCTTCGTGGGTGCTGCTGTTGTTGTTGTGTTGATGTTAGGTACTCTTTCAATCTTTCTCTCACTTTGGTTCATAAAACCCAATTATTAGATGAAGGTATAAATTCAGCTTTCACTCCTTTCTTTGTTGATCAAAACCAATCGGTTATGCAGTGGAAATTTTTGGAGGTCATGTTCTTAATATAATTTTCAAGTCTAATTTATTTTTGCAAAGCTACAAGATTTAGATTATACTAAGGCATATTAAATTTTTATCTAAATTGATCCTAAGAATTTAAATTATGAGTTACAAGGTATATTTGCTAAATTATTTTAGTGGAAACTCTTATTCTAGTTATGATGTAATTGAATTAGTTTCTTGAAAGAGCATTGTTAGTTAGATTAGTGGAAGGACTAGGGAATGGTTTGTATATAAGGGTTGTAGTAGTTCATGAAGGAGTTTCGAAAGTATGAGCAAGTTAATTTATTTATATGAATTGTAGTGAGAATGAATATTAATGGTTGTTATTGTTTGGAGGTGATTGTTGGAGAATGATTATGAAGATAATTTATGGAGTTCAAGTCAGAGTTGGTGATCAAGTATTGATGATGCTTGGAGGTTTCGTATCATTGTTCTTGGGTTTATCTTGAATGATTATCGTATTGAGGTAACATTTATGTTCAGTAAAATGTAGTTAAAATGCCCGTGTGTCGGTGTGTGTTATATTGTATTTTTAATATCATACATTGCTTATAGTCGTGGCCATGGTTATAGATGCATCTTCATGTGTGGATTTGTGGAATATGATTTTGTTCTGTTATTGGAATTGCTCGGAAATATTTATGTTTCTTGGAATATGATTTGAGTATGATAATCAGAATATGATTTCGTATTTGTTTTAGCTGGCCTAGCTTATGAACAGAGATGAATAGTGGGCAAGGTACAGGTGAAGGAAAATGATTCAGATATATGAGTTAAGACCACATAAGGTCGAATAATGTGTTATGTTATATTATGTTAAGTTTCTACCTGTACTTGCCAGCGATTTCTGTTAAGTGATTAAGCTATGCCAGCGATATATTTTAAAGGATGAATTATTTTCCGAACAATTTCCAAGTTTGTTTCTCATATCAAAAACGTTTACGAACTAAAACCGTTTTGACGGGCTGAAGTGAAGTTACTGAGCTTTCCGCTCATTTTAGTTTTGTTTTTGTTTTGCATTCTTTTCTGTAATTGCAGGTTCGTGTTGGAAGCTCGGAATGGATCAAAAAGGAAGAGTTTGGTTATGAAATTATAATAAGATTAATGATTCAGAGGTTGTATCTCGAAGTATTTGAGTATTTATTTGAGAATAAAATATTCTTTTTTTGGGAATCGAGTAAAGAATTATGTAATAAGATATTTGGTTTTGAGGATGTTTTGTTGTGGGCCCTGACCCACAGGTCCAGGATCGTTTATAGATTATGTTTCCGCTGCGAGTAAATGTAAATTTGAGGTTTATTAAGTGTTAATTGAGATTTGTCTATATTTTAAGTGTGATTAGCTAGCAGCTCGGAAGTGCGGGCTGTTACATCTACAGTAGGAAGGTATTAGTTCCAATAAGTGTTTGGCCCTGTTAAAATCTCCATCTTCTGACCACAAATCCCCATATCTACGGTGTAAGAAAAGGTAGGGTTCTTCCTTAGGGACGTTCAAAATATTTTCAACAATTAAATGGTTCTGTCCTAAAATATTCAAATTAGTTCAACGCCTTTTGAAACATCTTTATACCAATTCGAAGTTAACTTAGTGCTCCTAACCACTATATATGTACCTATCCTTCTAATCTATTCATACTTCGAAGATTTCAAAGAACCTTTCACAAATTCAATCAAACAACCAACACAAAATTCCTTATAATCAGAACATTTGATTCACTCCACAATATTTGCATACTTCCTATAAACATATTAACAAGTAAGGCAAGAAAAGGAATTGCAAATTAAATCATTCCTATGATTTAATGCACGCAAAAAATAATCGATATGCTCTTATCCCATACTACCCATTTTTATAAAAAAAAAAAATCTTTTGAAATACGGTTTTTTCACCAAATACCCCTGACAAATAAAAACATTCACAATATACCCTCAATGTTCCAAAAATTCACCATATACCCTTGAGTTTTCGAAAACGTTCACCAGATGCCATTTTTCTAACTTTCGTTAACCCATTGTTAGCTTTACTTACCATTTTGCCATTATTAACCCTAAACCCTAATTCTAATACAACCCTAACCCTAATTCTAACCCTAATTCTAACCCTGACCCCACCACCCCCTCCCCCAAACCCTAACCCACCCAGCCCACCACCCCTCCCCATCCCCTCCACCCCACCCACCCCCTCCCCCTCCCCCCCCCCTCCACCGCCGCATCCCCCCCCCCTTTCTCTCTCTCCTCCACCGCAGCCCCCTACCCCCTCCCTCTCCCCCCATGACCCGCAACGCCTAGAAATCGAAAGCCCCCCACCCCGCTTCTCTCCCAAGCCCCGCTCTCTCTCTCCTCCTTCGCTCTCCTCTCTGTTCGATCTACTCCACGGAGACGCCGCACTCGCGCGCTTCGCCGAGTCCGCAATTTCCGGGTCTCCTTTTCATTTTGTGCGTTTGTTCCGCCGGTGTTCGAAGGGGAGGGGTGGGGTGGGGTTAGGGAATTCGACGGGGAGGGGGTGGGAGGGGGGGTGGGGAAATCGATGGGGGGGGGGGGGGGTGGGGGCCAGCCGGTGGAGTAGAGGGGGGGGAGGGGTAGGGGGGGCTGGGTTGGGATGGAGGGGAGGGGAGCGGGTGGGGGGGTTGGGGTCGGGGTAGAGGGGTGGGTTAGATTAGGGTTTAGATTAAGGTTAGGGATTAGGGTTTAGATTTTAGGGTTAGGGCTAAATAGTGGCAAAATGGTTAATAAACCTAACGTTGGGTTAACGGCAATTACGAAAAGGGCATTTGGTGAACGTTTTCGAAAAGCCAAGGGTATATGGTGAATTTTTGGAACATTGAGGGTATATTGTGAATTTTTTGATTTGTCAAGGGTATTTGGTGAAAAAACCGTTTGAAATATCTTTGAAAATAGGAACTTTTAGCTTTGATACCAGTTTTGTAAACACCCCCACAATCCATACACGTCTAAACTACGTTGCATCGACTTTGGGAGTGTTACCGCCGCGGTGAAACGCAAGGCTTATTTGAAAATAAAACATTAACTTTACTCCTTAACCTGAAAACTAAATTGCAGCAGAAATAAAATGTTTACTAAATCCTACAACCCGGGAATCACCATTGACCCCTTTTTATTCAAACCATTAACTAAGTAGATTATAAATAAACTCTAGAAATTTAACCAAAAAATTTGAAAAGTTCATAAATCAAAGAGTATCCCTTCCATGCCCGAATTCATGCAGCATACCTAATCTGCTCCCCATTGAAATATCAATGGTTCATCACAGGATAACAAGCAACCACAAATAACAAATAATCAGCTAAGCTGAGTACGTAATCAAACAGTTAAATAACACACTAAGCATAATCAGAATATTAATAACAATTCCTAAACATGATACTATGATACGCTCAAGTTATACGTAGTATTTACGTTACTTTGGGTGCACTTTGCTAAGGGTTTGATTGTAATTGTTAACATTCTTGTTTTATTTAACTCTTAGCGGAAGTTCGGAGTTTTGCGAGATAAGTTGTGTTAATGTCATGTATTCCGAGCTTCCAAGGTGAAGTGCATTTGAGCCGAGCAAAGTACCAAGCATCACCGCAAGCCCAAGCATCACCGCAAGCATCAAACTCCACCGCAAGCCCAAGCCTCGCCCATCCAGCAGCACACGCAAGCATGCCCAGCACCACGTATGCCCAGCAAGCTCAGCACCGCACGCTCATCGCCCGGCTCTCGCACGGCCGGCGCTCATCGCAAGCGGCACGCCTGAAGAAGCCGCTCGCGACTCGCGAGGGATGTCGCGACTCGCGACCCGCTTGTCGCACCTCGCGATGTTCTTCGCGACTCGCGACCGGCTTTGCCCGACCATTTTGTGCGGATTGGCGAGTCCCCTTCGCGACTCGCGATCAGTTGCGCGACTCGCGACGCTTAAGTCGGTTTGGGGCCACGATTTTGTGCGGGGTTTAAAAGCTCCTAAAACCTAACTTTTGGAGGAGGACGAAGAGGAGAGCTGAAATGTAGACCTTGGAGTGGCAAGCTTGAGGGGAGAGAGAGGATACTCCTCTCCTCATCCTTCCTTCTTCATGATTCTCTTTTCATCTTTCCTTCTTCATTTCTCTTTGTTCTTCATTTCTTAGTTTTTGTTCTTCATTTCCTAGTTTTAGTTTTCATTTCTTAGTTTAGTTTTTAGGGATTTCAACTATGGATTTGGTTTTTGCTATCGGATTGTAGCTTGAACTGTTCTTGGATCAATTAACATGAAGCTTCAACCGTTATTGTGAGATCTTTCCTCTCTTTCTCTTTTCCTTGATTATGGTTCAATTTCTATGCTTGTGATTTATGATTGTTGCATAATTATGCTAGGAACGTTACTAGTTTGATTGTGTAGTTAATCTAATGCTAGATTTAAGAATAGAATCGGATTGTTTTATTCTTTTATCAATTGGTAGCAAACTAGGGAGTAACTCAGATGCAGATCTTCTTGGTTATTTCTTAGGGAAATGGAATCAACTGTTGAATGTTTATCGCGTGTATGACATTAGCAGGTCTATTGGTTCTCTGTGTTTATTGCTGCTATTGGATTGAACTTAGACGCAGATCGGACTAGGTTATCCTTTAGTTAGGGTTTTATAGTCACGCTGATCGTGCTATTCAACTAAGAATAAGGAGAACACGAGATTAATTCTCGACAATAGATAATTATGGAAATAATTAGAGTGGAGGTTCAAGGATCGATAATGAATTGAAGTGGATGTTAATTGGATTCAAGATCTTCCCATATTGATTTCTCATTTTGTTTATATGCTAGTTAGTTTTAGTTTGTTTATTATCAACTTGAAACCCCCCTTTGTAATTATTATTAGGTTTCTCGGCCCTTAGCTTAATCTAGGTTTCGAATCACGCTGAATATTAAACTCGTCCCTGTTTCCCTGTGGATACGACCCCTACTTCCACTATACTACCTTAGTGTAGAAGAGAGTAGGAGAAATTTTATCTTTGGTCGGGTGCGGTGCACAACGACACATCCGCGCCCGCCCAAATTTTGGCGCCGTTGCCGGGGAAACGGTGTTACTTGTTTGTATTTAGCGTGATTTTTGGATGGTATTGCTTGTGCTCTTTGTTTTTGGTTGGCCACTCTCTTGGGAATGGTTGATTGAAGCTTTTGACGGTTTATTGCTTGGTTATTGTCTAGCTTTAAATATTGATATTAATGGTCATGACTTGGATTAGCTAGGAGTACTACTAGTTGATGTTTGTTGTTGACTTAATGCTAGGTTTTGGATATAATCTGATGTTATATGCTCAACCATGTTGTAGTAAGCTAGGTATTAACGATGCATTGCAAGAGTTTCTCTCAATCAATTTTGCAGGTACTTGAAGTGGAGATTGACATGGAACCACCATTGTCACACATGGAGCACAATCACAATGATTGAGCCTAAGGTACTAAGTCGAGCTAACGACTTTAAACAACAGCGCTTCTCGGGAGGCAACCCGAGACCCTATTTATTTTCTTTTCCTTTATTTTCTCATCAAATTTCCACCACCACAATAAATTTTCTTTCACCCACCGCCCACCCACTCAAAAGAACCACAACAAATCTTAATCCACTTTGAGCCCAAGTCCACAAAAGAAAACCAGTTGGGAGGAGTTCAATAGCTAAGAGTTGGTAACACTAGAGGAGTGAGATTGTTGTATCTTTTCGATCTCTTGAGCTAGGTGTCAATCTCAAAAATTTAAAACTTTTGAATTTGCCATTTGTTTGAGTGATTTGAGGGAGAGGGTTGTGAGTTGATTTCGGAGATTTGAGTTGGTGTTGTTAAGAAATTTGAGTTTGACGGATTGTTTGGTCATGAGTCTTGAGCATTCGATCTTCGATTTACCCGATTTTCGATTTTCTTCCCCCATTTTCAGTTTACTTTTTCTTCTAATTGTCGTCACATTGAGGACAATGTGTAGTTTAAGTAGGGGGGAGGGTATTCTCATTCTCATGTATCTATGTTGTATTTATGTTGTATTTACTTTCAATTTGAAAAAAATGAAAATGAAAAAAAAATGAAAAATAAAAATAAAATATTAAAAAAAAAGTGATGAAATGAAACCCACCGAGTTGAAAACCCACAAGGGTGGGCGACTCGGGCAAAAATTGGGGGCCCGGATAGGTTGAAAACCCGAAAGGGCAACCTATGCAAAAAAGTGGCTTATATTGAGCGGGTAAGATGGTGAGATGAAAAAAAAGAAATGTGTGAAGCTAGGATGAAAACCCGAAAGGGCTCCTAGGCAAAATGAGAGATTAAGAGAGAATTATGTATTTTGAAGACTCATTTGCCGGAGATTTGTTTTGGCTTTCACTTTCTTTTGGTTGATTGTTTTTGGGAGTAAGCATGGAATTTATCCCTTTTTGTCTTTGTTCCATGGCTTGCTTATATAGGTTGGTTGTAATAGTAGTAGTAGTTTATCTTTTGAGGTTTTAGGCGAGTTGTCATTTTGATTGTGGCGTTGGAGTGAGTTCAATTCCTTTGAGATCCTTCAGGATTTGAGCTCACATTTTGGTTGTCGTTTGGTGATTATTGTTGTCGCGTCTTTGTATTTTTCAGGTGAGCTCGAATCTAAGTGTGGGGGAATCATCGTCCCTTGCGTTTAGGTTTTTGAGCGGATGTTGTTAAGATGTGATGATGATGATCTAGTTGATGGGGAGTGTAGGTTGGTGTCTTTAGCTTGGGTGATGATTTATTTGGTGATCCTCATTTTGAGTTTACTCGAGGTCGAGTAAAGTTCAAGTGTGGGGGTATTTGATACGCTCAAGTTATACGTAGTATTTACGTTACTTTGGGTGCACTTTGCTAAGGGTTTGATTGTAATTGTTAACATTCTTGTTTTATTTAACTCTTAGCGGAAGTTCGGAGTTTTGCGAGATAAGTTGTGTTAATGTCATGTATTCCGAGCTTCCAAGGTGAAGTGCATTTGAGCCGAGCAAAGTACCAAGCATCACCGCAAGCCCAAGCATCACCGCAAGCATCAAACTCCACCGCAAGCCCAAGCCTCGCCCATCCGGCGAAGACACGCAAGCATGCCCAAAGCACCACGTATGCCCAGGCCAAGCTCAAGACCGCACGCTCATCGCCCGGCTCGAACGATCCGGCGCTCATCGCAGCCAGCGGCTCGCCCAAGAAGCCGCTCGCGACTCGCGAGGGATGTCGCGACTCACGACCCCTGCTTGTCGCACCTCGCGATGTTCTTCGCGACTCGCGACCAGCTTTGCCCAGCCATTTTGTGCGGATTGGCAGAGTCCCCTTCGCGACTCGCGATCAGTTGCGCGACTCGCGACGCTTAAGTCGGTTTGGGGCCACGATTTTGTGCGGGGTTTAAAAGCTCCTAAAACCTAACTTTTGGAGGAGGACGAAGAGGAGAGCTGAAATGTAGACCTTGGAGTGGCAAGCTTGAGGGGAGAGAGAGGATACTCCTCTCCTCATCCTTCCTTCTTCATGATTCTCTTTTCATCTTTCCTTCTTCATTTCTCTTTGTTCTTCATTTCTTAGTTTTTGTTCTTCATTTCCTAGTTTTAGTTTTCATTTCTTAGTTTAGTTTTTAGGGATTTCAACTATGGATTTGGTTTTTGCTATCGGATTGTAGCTTGAACTGTTCTTGGATCAATTAACATGAAGCTTCAACCGTTATTGTGAGATCTTTCCTCTCTTTCTCTTTTCCTTGATTATGGTTCAATTTCTATGCTTGTGATTTATGATTGTTGCATAATTATGCTAGGAACGTTACTAGTTTGATTGTGTAGTTAATCTAATGCTAGATTTAAGAATAGAATCGGATTGTTTTATTCTTTTATCAATTGGTAGCAAACTAGGGAGTAACTCAGATGCAGATCTTCTTGGTTATTTCTTAGGGAAATGGAATCAATTGTTGAATGTTTATCGCGTGTATGACATTAGCGGTGTCTATTGGTTCTCTCGTGTTTATTCTTGCTATTGGATTGAACTTAGACGCAGATCGGACTAGGTTATCCTTTAGTTAGGGTTTTATAGTCACGCTGATCGTGCTATTCAACTAAGAATAAGGAGAACACGAGATTAATTCTCGACAATAGATAATTATGGAAATAATTAGAGTGGAGGTTCAAGGATCGATAATGAATTGAAGTGGATGTTAATCGGATTCAAGATCTTCCCATATTGATTTCTCATTTTGTTTATATGCTAGTTAGTTTTAGTTTGTTTATTATCAACTTGAAACCCCCCTTTGTAATTATTATTAGGTTTCTCGGCCCTTAGCTTAATCTAGGTTTCGAATCACGCTGAATATTAAACTCGTCCCTATTTCCCTGTGGATACGACCCCTACTTCCACTATACTACCTTAGTGTAGAAGAGAGTAGGAGAAATTTTATCTTTGGTCGGGTGCGGTGCACAACGACACATCCGCGCCCGCCCATACTACAAGAGTATTATAATCACCAAACTTTATCAAAGATACATAAGAATTATAATCAGAATTTACAATCAATTTAAATAGGAAAGAAGATAAATCTTTTTTTTATTAAAGTATACCGGAGCACCACCGACGACCACCACAACTGGCGGACACGCGATTGAACCACCGGCGAACACCACTCGACTCCACACGCCAAGCCTCGCGCGACAACACGAACCAGCCCACGCGAACTCCGAACAGCCACGGTGCAACACGCGAACCACAATTCGCACACCCCTCGACTCGACCCACGAACCGACCTCCGACGAGCAGCGACAACCTCGTCCACCAGCCATGCGACACGCAGCACTCGAGTCTCGCGCGCGACTCCCTCTCGAGCCACTCACGCCCAGCCTCGCACGACACATCCACACCACCACGCGAAACTCGAACCCCGAACTGATGTGCAGCACCAACGAGAACTCCGACGAACCGCGAACCTCCAGCGAGTAGGCGTGACCTCCGGCGAGTGGGTTTCCAAGACACAGGGGAAGAAGAAAGAGGAAGGTAGAGGAGAAAACGAAAGAAGAACGCTGGAGAAGAAAAGAGAAGGAGAGAGAAAAATTTCTCTTTGGTAAAATCACGGCTGATTTAGTAAAAGTTAGGATTTTTTTAATTTTTTTTTCTTTTTCTTATTTATAGCATGAGAAATCTAGGTTTAATAGGATTTGTGTCCAAATTAAATTCCGATTTCTTATTTTATTTATTTGGAAAATAAAACAAAACCGAATTAAAATATAATTAGGTACAAAAAGTAGGTTGTATAATTAAATTATAACTGTAGGCTTACCCAAACTATATTTTTTTCTGTAAATAATATTAAAAATACTTTCAACTTTATTCTTTATATTTTCTTATTTATAAAACCAACTCCCAAAAATACGGAGTATTACAATAGGTAACACGAGGTATGAGAGATGCATGCTAGATTTAGGAGCCTCAATTAATGTGATGCCTTTATCTATTTTAATGCTCTTAATTTAGGTCCTTTAAAAGAAACTCGTGTTATAATTCAACTTGCTGATCGTTCTAATGCATACCCCCAAGGGGTGACTTAGGATGTTTTAGTACAGGTTAATGAGCTTGTATTCCCTGCTGATTTTTATGTGCTAGATATGCATGACAATGAAGCTACTAATTCTTCTCCTATATTATTAGGAAGATCTTTCCTTAAAACTGCTCACACTAAGATTGATGTTCACAGTGGCGTATTAACCATGGAATTTGACAAAGAGGTTATTCGTTTCAATATATTTGATGCTATGAGATATCCATCTGATTGCGAATCTGTTTCTAGCATAGATATCATTGATTCATTAACTGAGCAAGTGTATTTTCATTGTGGTAATGATGCTTTGGAATCTGTTTTAATTAATCCAATGGAGAAAGAAAGTTATGCAAATTTACAGGAAGTTTTTGCGGTCGAAAATGAGGTAAAGGAAGCTTTCTTTGCCTTGGAATCACTGCCCACTAAGCAAGGAAGATGTGCGACTCAGTTCATTAATCTACCTCCTAATACTCACAGGTTGTTGCCTTCTGTTGTGCAACCTCTAGAAGTAGAGTTAAAGCCACTGCCTGATCATCTTAAATACGCATTTCTAGGAGAAAATGATACCCTTCCAATTATAATCACAAGTAATCTTACTCCAATTCAAGAGCAAAAGCCTGTTAAAGTTCTTGAGGCACATAAGACAGCTTTGGGGTGGACGGTTGCAGATATAAAAGGGATTAGCCCCTCCATGTGCACACACAGAATATTCTAAGAAGAGGGAGTTAAACCAGCAAGACAAGTGCAAAGGCGGCTTAATCCACCTATGATGGAGGTTGTAAAGAAAGAAGTTTTGAAGCTTCTTGATGTAGGGGTGATATACCCTATTTCTGATAGTCCTTGGGTTAGCCCTTTACAAGTGCATCCGAAAAAGTCGGGGGTGACCGCGGTAGAAAATGACAAGGGAGAGATGGTTCCTACTCGAGTGCAGAATGGGTGGAGGGTCTGTGTAGATTATAGGAAATTAAACTCCATGACTCGAAAAGATCATTTCTTCTTACCTTTTATTGATCAGATGGTTGAACGTCTTGTTGGTCATGCTTATTACTGCTTTCTTGACGGTTACTCTGGTTATGTGCAGGTTGCTATAGCTCCGGAAGATCAGGAGAAAACAACTTTTACGTGCCCGCATGGTACTTTTGCCTACCGGCGCATGCCTTTTGGGTTATGCAACGCTCCAGCTACTTTTCAGAGATGTATGGTAAGCATCTTTTCAGATTATCTTGAGAAATTCATTGAAGTCTTCATGGATGATTTCACTGTCCATGGTGACTCTTTTGATAATTGCTTAGATCATCTCACTCTAATTCTCAAACGTTGTTTGGAAACTAACCTTGTGCTTGTCATTTTATGGTTCAACAAGGTATAGTTTTAGGTCATATTGTTTCTACTAATGGAATAAAAGTCGATAAAGCTAAAATTGATCTTATTACCTCACTGCCTTACCTCAGTGCGAGAAGTTCGTTCTTTTCTTGGCCATGCAGGGTTTTATCGTAGGTTTATCGAAGGCTTTTCGAAGATTGCACAACCTTTGTGTAGACTATTGTAAAAAGAAGTGGAATTCGCTTTTGATGAGGAGTGTAAGAAAGCGTTTGACCAGTTGAAGAACAAGTTGGTCACTGCACCTATTTTACAGCCTCCAAACTGGGAGCTCCCATTTGAATTGATGTGTGATGCGTCCAACCATGCTGTAGGAGCAGTATTAGGATAAAGAGTTGGAAAGATTCCTCATGCCATTTATTACGCTTCAAGAACTTTGAATGAGGCTCAAGCTAATCACACTACAACTGAGAAAGAACTTCTTGCTGTAGTTTTTGCCTTAGATAAATTCAAATCCTATCTTTTAGGTACTAACATTATTGTTTATACTGATCATGCAGCGTTGAAGTTTCTTTTGTCAAAAAAAGAGGCGAAACCTAGACTAATACGCTGGATTTTGTTGCTTCAAGAGTTCGACATAGAAATTAGAGACAAAAAAGGTTCTGACAACAGTGTTGCTGATCATTTGAGCAGATTAGTCGGGATTGATGGAGACAAAAGTCCAATTAATGAAGAGTTTCCTGATGAGAAGTTGCATGCTTTGAGCTCGAGCACTCCATGGTATGCAGATTTGGTGAACTTCTTAGTTTCTCAAAAATTTTCAGCCGGTTATACCAAGGTCCAGAGGGATCGAATACGCAGTGAAGCAAAGCACTACATTTGGGATGACCCATATCTATGGAAACATTAATCTGATCAAGTGATCAGAAGGTACGTACCTGAAACTGAATTTCTTTCTATACTAACCTTCTGTCACTCTTATGCTTGTGGCGGGCATTTCGGACCCAAGCGGACAACTCGCAAGGTTCTGGAAAGCGGCTTCTACTGGCCATCCTTGTTTAAGGATGCATATGAAATCTGCAAAGTTTGTGATAATTGTCAAAGGACGGGTACATTAGGTCCTAGAAATGAAATGCCCCAAACTCCAATTTTAATATGCGCGATTTTCGATGTTTGGGGTATGGATTTTATGGGACCTTTTCCCTCTTCTTTTGGATTTCATTATATATTGCTTGCTGTCGATTATGTTTCGAAATGGGTGGAAGCTAAGGCCACTCGTACTAACGATTATAAAGTGGTTGCAGAATTTTCGAAATCTAATATTTTTGCTAGATTTGGGTTTCCTAGAGTTATAATCAATGACAGGGGTACCCACTTCTGCAATAGGACAATCGAAGCTCTATTGAGAAAGTATCATGTGCTCCATCGAGTTTCCACAACATATCATCCACAAACAAATGGGCAGGCAGAAGTTTCAAACCGCGAAATCAAATCGATTCTTGAAAAGACCGTTAATCCAAACCGGAAAGACTGGAGCCTTCGCCTTGATGATGCTTTGTGGGCGTACTGAATAGCCTATAAGACACCCATTGGAATGTCTCCCTACAGACTAGTGTTTGGCAAACCTTGCCACCTGCCCGTGGAATTGGAATTTTGGGCTGTGAAGCAGTGTAATATGAGCATGGAGGTAGTGGGTGAGCATCGGAAACTTCAATTACAAGAGTTAGAGGAGATTAGGAATGATGCTTTTGAGAATGCAAGAATTTATAAGGAGAAAACTAAGGCATTCCATGATGAGTAAATCACAAGGAAAACATTTGCTGTTGGAGAGAAGGTTCTGCTCTACCATTCGAGACTTAAGTTGTTCCCTGGCAAACTCCGTTCCCGTTGGGTTGGACCATTTGTTGTTACCAAGATATTTTCTCATGGTGCAGTGGACATACGAAGTGAAGACACGGGTAAGGAGTTTAAGGTGAACGGACATCGACTCAAACCATATCATGAGGGGCATAAGGTTCAAAATAAACATTGAAGTAGTGGAGCTAGAGGCTCCGAATTACGATGCATAGTGAGAATGAAGACGTCAAGCTAACGACGTTAAATGAAGCGCTCTTGGGAGGCAACCCAAGTTTCACAACTCTCTTCTTTCTATCTTCTTTATATATATAAAAAAAACATCAAAAATATTTTCTTCTTCTCTTTTAGGCTTATTAACGTTTGTCTTTCATTCTAGGAGTTAGTATCCCCCCAACACCTCTGTTTTGTGTGCAGTACTACTGACATTGGTTTCTTTGTTATGTTACAGGGACTTATCCATCTGCAGTCACACAGGAACGTTTTTCTTGTTGCCCCCCCCCCACTTGCTGCACCATCAGGACCTACATGGCTCAAGGAATCAGCTTGGGGGAATGTCAACTCTTACCTTACTTCGCCATTTGCAGCTTAGTAGCACTAGACCATTTAGCTACACACTTGGTTAGATGCTCATCAACATCATGGAAATTTTGTGATTCCCAGCCACAACACTAGACCCGGTGAGGTGTACTCCTATTCTATTCTTTCCCTACTCTTTTTTTTTTTTTAAATCTTCTTTTTCCCACATTGATGACAATGTGTGATCTAAGCTTGGGGGAGGAAATATGCTTGAATTAATGGAGAGTGTGTGGTTGTTTTGAAATGGTTTGTGTGATTATATGTGCTGGAATATGCTGGAATTATGGTATGGTTTTTTTTTTTCGGTTGAAAACAACTATTAGTTGTTTGGTTTTTGTCCAGTTTTAGGGGAGATGCTGCCGAAATTTTTGCAAAATTTAGCTCCACTATATTTGACTTTGGTGTTTGGACTTGTGTATATGCCTTTGTATGAACTTCTAAAAGTCCTAACTCTGTGAATTTTCAATCGTTTTGCTAAAGCTATTTGTGTAGTGACGTGAAAAGAAGAGATAATTTAGGCATTTAAGTTGTACCACCACATTGAGCCAAAAAGCCTACCAATTATATTTTCCTCTAGTGAGCCAACTTTGAGCTTTATTAGCTTATTTTTTTCATGATACACTCACAACATAAACTTTTACTAGAAAAACAAGTGTTTTTACCTTTCTCTAAGATTAGTAGAGCATTTGTAATTGTAAAGTGGAATGTGTCCTGATTGAGTGGTAATGTTTATGTGTTGAAAAAAAGAAAAAAAAAGTTCATATTTTGAACGCTCTGCGTACCAATGTTTGGGCATGAAAAACAAAAGTGAAAAAGAAAAAGAAAAAGAAAAAGTTGAAAACTCTGAAAACAGAACATGAAAAAAGATTCTGATATCAAAAAGAATGAAAAAAAAATTTGAGCCCAAATATGTACGTGTGGTGTTTATATCTTTTGTTTAGGTAGCTCGAGTGAGTAGACTCGTTGAGGTATTTTCATGCCTAGTGCCTTGGGCCAATTGGACCGGGAGTCACTAGTTGAAATCTCGTTACAAGAGCTACTTGACAAAGACAGAACATTTAGAGTCATGAAACTTAGTGAAATGGTTTATCAAGTTAAGAAAGTTGGTGTGTTTTCTATAATGTTTGTGGTGCCGCTTCGCTCTACTAGTCTTAGAGTTTTTACCACCACTTTCCTAAATATTTTCCACACCTTTCTTTACCTTAACCCCATTACATCCAAGATTAAAGTCCTAATGATCCTTGAGGCTGTTTCACTGCTACTCCCTCCGTCCCTTAATAGATTGCCCATTTCTAATTTGGGCACTATTCATAGGTAAAGAAAGTCCTCAAAAATAATTTCCAATATATAAGATAAAACATAGTCATGTGGGGTCTTGTTGGATTCGTCTCATTGTGTTCATTTTGAAAATCAAACTTTTATAATTTTTACTAATATATAATTAAAGATATTAATGATACAAAACGTGCATTGGCAAACGTGCATTGGCAAACGTGCATTAGAGAAATGGGCAATCTATTAAGGGACAGATGGAGTATTTAGCATACGTAACTTATGGTTGGTTCATAGAAGTTGTAAGTGGCCTAAAGAGTTCATTGATTGCATATATGCTAGTTTGATGCTATTGTTAGATGCTTGATGTGTTTGGCTACATCTCATCCCTTTGTCAAGAGTTGAACTTTCCTTCTATTTCATGTCTTTGCTTGAGGACAAGCAAAAGTATAAGCTTGGGGGAATTTGATAGGGTCCTAAAAGTGTGTATTTTTATTATCTTAAACCCTCAATATGACATTGAGTTTTATATTTTACAAGGAGTTTTAAGTTATTTTTCTTCCGAGATATGAGTTACTACTATTTTATTTATTTGTCTGCACGAAGACGATTTGAGCGACAATTTTGCAAATGGGTTAGCCAACACATTTAAGTTCTCTTTCTTCTTTGGGATTATTTTGTATTTGTGAGCTCAATGGGTCCACTACAATAATAAAAAGCTAGCAGCCCAAGAAAAGATAAGAAGAGAAAGAAAAAGAAAAGAAAAGTCTGGTGGAAGAAAATTGAGGGGAAAGCAAATTGAAAAAATTGGTTGACATTAGGAAATTGTAGGAGATCTTCGGAGGGATATTTGGGATTTTAATAAAGGGGAGAAGGAAAGCAGCTAATAGAAGGAATAAAGAAGGGAGCAGCGTTGGGGAATTGAGAGTAGAGCAGCGAATGTAAGAGGAGATTAGGAAAGTCTTAGATTAGGAAATTTAGGGGTTGGAGATGATGAATAAATTGGGAGCAACATTCTTTTGTGAGGGAGGATGCGCAACAGCGAATTGGAGACAGTTTGGGGGATAGTAGCAGAGGCGTACGAGGAAGAAGAGCAGTGTTTTTTTAGAAAGGAGCACTCTATTACAGAGATATACATAACAACAGAGACGAAGTAGAAGAAGGGCAGATTATAGGCTACAGAGTACAGTAGCAAAATTGTTGAAATCAGCGCAATACTCTTGCTTCCTTCGGCAATTGTTGGTACTTTACAAGTTTGAAGGTTTTGTTCTAGTTTTCCTTTTTCTCCATACAATTAATAATTGGATTGGATTATTAGTATAGTTTTTAGATTGTGTATTTCTCAATAATGAATAAGTTGATTCTTCTTTGTATTATTTTTGTTCTTAATATGTTAGGCTAAATCTTTTTAGGGTTGGGAGATATATTTAGTATTGGGTTATTATATTGTGAGAATGGAAAAACTATGATTTTTCATATTTGGGTCATGATTATATTTTGGTTGGATTGATACTCTGTATTATTGTTTAGGACTAGTTTGATTATACTTTAGATTGGCCATCTTGGTGTAATTTGCTAATTTTATTGCTAGGACTTGACTTATGATACGTAATTGTCCTTGTTAATTCTGTTTGTAGCAATTAGGTGTTTGATTAGTGACTAAAACTTGTCGTAATACCTAAGATTATCAATCTTTTAAGTTGCACAATCCGAGCTTGTGAGATTGTGGCTTAAGATAACTATTTCTACAGTTTTCATGCTGCTAATTAATCGAGTTTAGAGAGCTTGTTCTAGATTATTAATTAGTTAGACAATATTCCAAGAGCTTGTTTGGTTTATTTGCAATTTAGAAAGTTTAGAGTGTCTACGTGCATTATTGAGTTAACGTCAAAGTATATGCGTGATTTATTTAGTTCAATGATCGATTAATATTCCAATACCAATATATATCTCCTGATCCCTATTCTCCTATGATTGATTATATTACTTTCTTATATCTTAGTATTTTTACTCCATATTTTACATTCTTCCTTATAGTAGTAATTTTGATAATACTTGGTTAGTTCATATATTTTATCAAAAACAGGGGTTTTTAACTAACACAAGAAATAATAAGATAAATCCAATTCTCTGTGGGATCGACTCTGACTTACCCGACTACATTGCTAGAAGGTTATAGTTAGGTTATTTTCGGTAGGCACGCGACAGTCGTACCAAATTTTAGCCTCTCAAGGCATTATTCCAACGTCTAACATGATATCAGGCTTCTAACCTCGACCGTGCCGTGGTCTTCTTCTTCCTCCTATCTTCTTCTTTCTCCTCCACTCTTCTTTAATGGCTCCCGAAAATACTTCTTCTCCATCCTCGACTTCATCCTCCACGGTGAGCCATGCCTTTTATCCCGCTTTGAGCGTCACAAACGTCAAAGCCTTGATTCCTTTGGTCCTTGATGTTGATAAAGTTCAGTATACTCCCTGGGCAACACTCTTCCGCAACACTGCAAAGGCATATAATGTCTTGGATCACATCGACAGCACGGTAAAGAAACCAACGGACATTGATGATGCTTTATGGGATCGCTTAGATGCGATTGTATGCCAATGGATGTATGGCACCACCAATACTGATCTTCTTCTCAAATTTTTGGATGACAAGTCCACGGCTATGCAAGCATGGGAACGGTTACGCAATATTTCTCAAGACAATAAGGGTACTCGGGTGGTGCATCTCGAGAATCAGTTTGGTATAATTCATCTTTCTCAGTTTGCCTCTCTTGCTGATTATTGTCAAGCTCTTAAGGCATTATCTACCCAACTCGCTGCTATAGATCACCCTATTTCTGAAGAGCGCTTAGTTCTTCAACTGGTTGGTAAATTGACTACCGACTACCGCATGGTGGCTACCCTTATTCAACAATCTTCTCCACTTCCCTCGTTTGAGAAGGCATACTCAATGCTTGAGTTGGATCGCGTGAGTCGTAAGAAAATCGAGTCAAATCTTCCGATCCACCGTCGGATGTTGTTCTTTTGACCGAAGACTCAGGTTCTAAGCAACCGTCTCAGTCTGTCCACGGTGGTTATGGCGGTGGCAACCGTCATGGGGGTGGAAAACACTCAACCGGGTATGGCAAAACAAAAGGCAAGCATAAAGGGAATAATAATAATAATAATGGGCAGCAGAATTCTCAACCGCAGGCCTCCTCTTATTATTTTTCAACTTGGGCTGGTCCATGGGCCCAACAAATGATGTACCCCTCTTGCTCGTATCCTTCGCAGGCTCCCAATCAGTGGAGACCAGTTTCGGCCCAGCAGCCAGGGGTCTTGGGCCCCAGCCCGCTTGTGTCTCAACCCACACTGCAAGCTTTTCTTGCTCCGGGCAGTTTCCAGCCCACCGAACTGCCCACCTTCTTCAACACTTTGTCTCTTCAACCTCCGGACTCAAATTGGTATATGGATACCGGTGCCACTTCTCATCTTATGAATAATTCAGGTATGAATTCTTCTATTGTCAATTGGCGTAATTTAAATTCTCACATTTTGGTTGGTGATGGTTCTAAAATACCAGTTAAGGGTTCAGGCACGGCTTTCCTTCCTCATTGCACTCCTCCCCTCACTCTCAAAAATATTCTCTATGCTCCTAATATCATCAAAAATCTTGTTTCTGTCCGTCAATTCACTTCTGATAATTGTGTTTCTGTTGAATTTGACCCGTTTGGTTTTTCTGTGAAGGACCTAAGGACGGGGACAATCTTGACCAGGTGCAATAGTGTGGGAAATATTTATCCCGTGTCTTCCACTCCATCCATTTCCTCCTCTTCTGCATTTGCTGCTATTTCTCCTGAAGTTTGGCACAATTGCTTGGGTCACCTTGGAGATCATGTTATTGGTTTTCTTAAGAATAATGATCTTATTCAATGTAATAGTGCTCAGACTCTTTCTGTTTGTCATGGATGTCAATTAGGCAAACATTGTCGTCTTCCTTTCTCTATTTCTTTGACTAAGACTTATGCTCCTTTTGATATCATTCATACCAACCTATATACTTATCCTCTTAATAGTCCTACTGGTTTTCGGTATTACTTGTTATTTCTTGATGATTTTTCTCATTATTTGTGGGTGTTTCCTCTCAAAAATAAATCGGATGTGTTCTCAACTTTTGTGCGTTTTCATACTTATGTTAAGACTCAATTTGGACTCTCCATTAAAGCTCTCCAATGTGATAATGGGCGTGAGTATGACAATGCATCTTTTACTTTGTTTTCTCTTACTCATGGCATGATTTGGCGCCACTCATGTCCACATACGTCTCCTCAAAATGGAAAACCGGAACGTATGATACGCACTCTCAATAACATTTGTCGTTGCCTCTTATTTCATGCCTCTCTCCCTCCTTCATATTGCGTGGAATCTTTGCATATAGCGATATATTTATTAAATATGGGAAATTCTACATGGTGGCCTCTAACTTTCAGTTTTTCTATACGGTGGCAAGGTAAAAAAAATATTATACAAAGTGACTCCCAACTTTAACAAATTCTACCTAGTGACCTTATTTCATTAATTGGTGGCTAACCAATTAAACCTACCTCTTTCTCTCTCCTCCCTCATCCCTTTTCTTTTCGTAAACCCCAATCCACACCCCTGCACCGCCACTCAAGCTATCAAACGAACCCTAGTGGGTCGACCCACTCCGCACCACCCAAAAGAGCAAACCACTCTAAAATTGCAAGATGGTTGTACATGTTCTATCAACTCCAAGCTCCGTTAGGATGTGCATATTTTATTGACAGCTTATTGAGCAAGCATACCGCATATATAGATAGCTTCTGCCTCTAGGCAATTTCTCAGCAACTGTATACCTGCCATTAATTTTCTTTTTTTGAGACATTTAGCCAATTGTCAGCTGATTTTCATTTCACTCTCACAAAATTTTGTACATTTTTGGTAAAGTATACAAGCTTTAGATTTTTTGAACACATGAAAAACTTCACATCTTTCTCTCAAAGAATATGCAATTGTCATGCGGGTAAAATCCTCGACAAACAAGATGTAATAATTGTACCAAAAGACATGCGGTCCTTTGAGGACGACAAACATCAGAGAGATCAAAGGGGGTGAGGGAGGAGAGAGAACGAGTTTGATTCAATTGGTTAGCCACCAATTAATGAAATAAGGTCATTAGGTAGAATTTGTCAAAGTTGGGAGTCACTTTGTGTAATATTTTTTTTGCCCTACCACCATATAGAATAATTGAAAGTTAGAGGCCAGCATGTAGAATTTCCCATTAAATATTCGTCCTACCCGTCTTCTTGATAATCTTACTCCTATGCACATTCTCTTTAATAAAGCACCTTCTTATGATCATATTCGCACATTTGGGTGTCTTTGTTATCCTAATCTCTCTTCTACAACTCCCCACAACATGAGTCCCCATTCCACTCCGTGCATCTTTCTTGGCTATCCGCTTTCTCATAGAGGATATAGGTGTCTTAATCTTGAGACCAATAAAGTAATCATTTCAAGGCATGTTGTCTTTGATGAATTTACTTTTCCTAATTCCTCAAATTATACTCCAAAATCTTCATATTATGATTTTTTGACCCCATCTATTGAGTCTGCTTCCCCTCTTCTTACTTGGCGTCCAACACCTACTGACAGCCCACATACATCAATTTCTCCTCTTGGGCCGGATCGAGCCCCACGCCCCCCTTCTTCTTCTTTGCGTGCGGATGAGATCGTTGGGCCCCAGGATGTTCGTGGGCCTCCTCCATCACCCACATACTTCCCCTCCAGCCCTCATTATTCTTCCTCTCTTTCCCCAGCTTCGAGTACAGCGGGCTCTGGCCCATTTCTTGCGTCTCCTAGCGCTCCTGACAGCCTAGCTCCCTCTATTTATTCTTCCTTAAATTCTGGGCTCCCACCACCGGTCCATTCTATGTGGACCCGTTCCCAGTCTAGTATATTTAAGCCCAACTCTAAATATGCTAGTTTTGCTCTAGTTGCGTCCTCCACTTCTCAAATCTCCCCTATTCCTCGGTCTTATTTACGTGCCCTTGATGACCCTAACTGGTATAACGCCATGTGTGATGAATATAATGCTATGATTGACACTCATACTTGGGATTTGGTTCCGCGTCCTCCGGATGCGAATATTGTTCGTTGCTTATGGGTTTTTGCTCACAAGGAAAAATCTGATGGCACTTTTGAGCTGTATAAGGCTCGTTTAGTGGCTAACGGTAAGAGTCAGGAAGTTGGGGTAGATTGTGGTGAGACTTTCAGTCCGGTGGTGCGTCCTACTACCATCCGTACTGTATTGAGTTTGGCGGTTTCTGCATCGGTCTATTCACCAGATGGATGTGAAGAATGCTTTTCTTCATGGTGATCTTCAGGAGACTGTATATATGCATCAGCCTCTCGGGTTTGTTCATCCTGACAAGCCTAAACATGTGTGTCTTATTCGGAAGTCTCTTTATGGTCTGAAACAGCCCCACGGGCTTGGTATCGGCGGTTTGCGACTTACATTCTTTCTTTGGGTTTTCGGAACAAAGAAATGTGATACTTCTTTGTTTATCTTCCAGTGAGGTTCGGATACATCTTATCTTCTTCTCTATGTAGATGACATTATCCTCACCTGCTCGTCTGATGCTCTCCGCACTCATATCATTGCACTTCTGAGTTATGAGTTTGCAATGAAGTATCTTAGTCCTTTGTCTTATTTCCTCGGCATTTATGTTTCTCGTACCAAGGATAACATGTTTCTTTGCCAGCGAAAATATGCTATGGAGATTCTTGCTTGTGCTGATATGACTTCTTGTAAGTCCGCTGCTACTCCTGTTGATACTAAGTCTAAGCTTAGTGCTACTAGTGGGAAGCCACTTGCTGATCCTACTCTTTACCGGCAGCTTACGGGGCTCTTTAGTATCTTACCTTCACTCCTTGGGATATCTCTTATGTCGTGCGGCAGAGGTTTGTTTATTTATGCATGCTCCTCGTGAGCCTCATTTTCATGCCCTTAAGCATATCCTCTGATATCTTAAGGGTACTGTTGACTATGGCATGCACTTGTCCTTGGCTCTAGCTACTGGCCTTGTCTCATACACTGATGCTGATTGGGGCGGTTGTCCAGATACTCGCCGCTATAATTCGGGTTACTGTGTGTTTCTTGGTGATAATCTTATCTCTTGGTCTTCTAAGCGGCAAGCCACTTTATCTCGCTCGAGTGCTGAGACCGAATATCGGGGAGTGGCTAATGTCGTTGCTGAGACGGCTTCAATCTGTAACCTTCTTCTTGAACTTCATAGTCCCTTGAAGCGGGCTACGGTGGTTTATTGTGACAACATTAGTGCTGTATATATGTCTCATAATCCCGTGCAACACCAACGTACTAAGCATGTAGAAATGGACATTCACTTTGTACGAAAAAAGGTTGATCTTGGTCATATCCGAGTTCTTCATGTGCCTTCCTCCTCTCAGTTTGCGGATATTTTCACCAAGGGTCTTCCTCAACCTTTGTTCAAAGATTTTCGTTCCAGTTTGAGCATCCGTCCTCCTCCTGCTCTAACTGTGGGGGTGTATTAGAGTAAATATGTATTCATATAATTACTATCCTTACTTAGAGTTATGTATTTATGTAAAGTAGGTTTGTATACTCTTGATGTATATTCTCTGAATAATATACCCTAGCCTCTCAAGGCATTATTCCAACGTCTAACAGTTAGGACATCCTTCTATTAAGGGAAACACCTAACGAATCAAGGACAAACTGATTTAGAGTAGGTTCCGAACCAACAACGACGTCTAATATGGTAGGAGAGATACAATGACCTTTTTTGAGAGATAATATGTTGCTATGTTAGCTTCCTGAAATATATGAGTAATGGAAGTGAAAATGAAGTAGAGAGAGAAGTCTTTGATGCACGATTGTCCTCTAATTTTTCCCTTCCTTGTAAAGAATATAATTATTAATTTGTTTAACACATTTCTACTCTCATATCAATTCATCACATATATACATAATCAAAAAGTATTGTGTGATCAGACCGTCTCAGTCCAAGACATAACTGGGGATGAGTATTAGTTTGAGCCTGATCTATCAGTTTAACCCAAATATTTGTCAGTTTATTCCAAACATCTATTAGTTAACCTAATATATCAATCAGTTTAAGCCCGTAAATTGATAGTCTTATGCCTATAAATCGATAACAAAATCTCGTCTTAGTCATTCTAAATGATTGAGATGTGTCTCATGCAAGACGCTTTGATACATGAAACAATATAGTATACTTTTTCAATTTTCAGGGGAAAAAACAATTTTATTCATTAACTTTATTTGAGATAATAGGAACCAGACAGATGCATGGATTATACATTATACATTTCATGGACTTATCCCATTCAAAAGCCTCTGGTCTCTAGGTGCTTTTGGTTTACGAAGGTAAAAAAATCTTTAATGTTGATGAATCGAGACATTGCAAATTGGCGAAATTTATCGCCTACAAAAAGTGCACCAATATGGCATGCAACATTTGAAGTTACCTAATAATGCGTATTAATATAATATCTGAATTGAGGCTTAGGGACGATGACAGAAATTTTCAAAACCCATGTACTCGTGATTTTCCAGCTTCTGTATCATGTTCACTATTCCCACTCCACCTACAATGTTAAAGAAAATGCAACTTATGTTATATAATCAACTTTACTAATCAACTTTACTAATTACATAAATGAACTATACGATTTACACGCAATTTCTAACTACTTCGATTGCATGGTATGTGGTCACAATAGCATGGAGCAATATACTTCGAGGCTAGTACAAATGTACAATCTTCTCATGCGCAAGCTATTTCCAACTCATGCAATAAATATTGATACACACAAATATACAATGCGCGAAGTCGAGGAACATGAGGATGAGTTTATCCCTAAGACTCAATTCTAAACTTTAGACTGTGTCATATAAGCTTTTCACTACTTTTTAATTCTACATATTCACTTCAAACTCATTCTAATTTTATACTTTATCGTTCAGACTCTCTCCAAACTCACTCTACAAAAAAGAAGAAAACACATGACATTTTTTTATAGGCCACAAAAATATCCTTTCGTATGGCAAGAGCTTCTGGGAGGAGTCTTGAAAAACAAAACCCAACCTAAGACTCTGTCCAAGACTTGTTGAGTCTTGCCACAAAACTCCGTACAAGACTACCCTCAAGACCCCCAATATTCTCACCCTAATCTTGGAAATACTCTATAATTGTTGTGTACATTATTTAACTTCTACATCTAATTCATTATGCGAGTATGACATGTAGTAAGTAACTAGTTTTTAGGCTCGGGTTAAGCTCCGAATAATTGTATATTTCATTTATTAATATTTTACTTTAAAATGATAGCATCAAGTATCACTCAATTTAGTGGCTAAGACTTTAGTGTTTATGCTTGTGATCACGGGGTCGAATCTTATACAATTTTTTTTTTAAACACTTTAAGGGAAAGCGACACTTGACATCGTTCATTGTTTAGGAACGCCTTTTAATATATTAGTATAGATGATGATAATATTAACGGTATAAAAACACTTCCAACTAGATAGATTTAGGAAATACTCCTAAATCAATATCATGTTTCCTATGGGTTTGATATGACAAAGCAAACTGAAATACCAACAGATGCTCACTAAATTCTGTTTATGCAAGATGTGAATATTAGATTTCTGAAAATTTATAGACAACCAATGAGGATTTTTAGAGCAATTGAAGGTAGAGCAAATAAAGTAGAGTTTATGAGTGAACACTCTAGAAGAGAAGAACTTCCATTAACATGAATATCGATATGGTCCTTCACAAAATTATGTACAAATTTAAATTTTCCATTACCGGTCATTTATAATCAACTACCAAAATGTAAGAGATGCGAAAAAGAAAACGACTGAATGAGTGGACGTAGTACGTACCTAAGGTGATTGCACTGACGAGAATAGTTGATGCGAGGATAAAAATGATTATTGATGCTCTGCCTAGTAATGTTATCAACCTTCTTACAACATGCTGACCAACTATGGCAGCTAGCGTAGCAACTAGGACGAAATAAGCCGCTGAAACACATAAGAATATGGTTAGCTCATTGAAGTGAAAGGCCTTTTCTAATTTCTAAATTTAGTAGTGGCACAAGGTTTCTACTTCTAGCAAGTTAAAATAAAAACAGAGGGAACAAATTTACCGTAAGGAACAGGAAAACGCTTAAGGATGTAGTATTGCACCACTGACATAGAGGATGAGAATATCATTGAGAATGTTGAAGTTGCACTTGCTACCTGTAGACCATTATTTAATTCAAACTTGTAAATCTTATCATGTAACAGAAGATCACTTGATCATTACTAATACATTGCTAATCATCCTATATTGGGCGATGATAATACTTCATTGTTTTATATGAGTTGCAAAATTTGTCCCTTTTTAAGTCAAACTTTAAAATTTTGACTATATTGTTTCCCTAATACTTCACTTCTATCATTAGGGAGGATCTCGTTAGATTTTATTTGTCTTTAACGTTCAAGATGTACAATTAAACACTAAAATGTTATACTTTCTCGGTTTTCTTTTTGAGTACAACACTTCACTTTCGCACTATTCACACACCTCACTTTGACCAGTATTTTTTTACTAATATATAAAAACAAAAATGATCATATAAAATATTGTTGGATTTGTTTCAATATATATTTTCATAATATCAACTTCTTATAACATTTACAAATACATAATTAGAGAGATTTATTGTCAAAGTTGTGCGTTGACAAACGTGAAAGTCAAACTGTTGCACTTATTTGGAAACGAAGGTTAGTACATATATATAGAACTATAGAAGTATGTTAATGATCAAGGTGTGCGCATACACATCTTGAAAAGCAAATGTTGTAGCTGAGTAAATTGAGGTTATCAACACTATTAATCGTGTATACCTGAGGAGGAATTCCGAGTTCAAGAAAGAGAGGTCCCAAGATGAATCCACCTCCTAGCCCAAGTAAGCCACCAACCATACCAGCAACAACGCCACATATACAGTAGAAGAAAATTTGATGGACCTTCAATACTGTGATTTCTTTTCCCTTGGATGCTATAACCTTAGTCCCTTTGTATAAGCATACTCCTTCATATAGAGAGACTGATACAGCAATAGGTATCTGCAATCGTCAAAATTAACTCTTTTTTCATTTATATGGTATATAGTATAGTACATATAGATTTACTCATTCGAGTTTCTGAAATTTCTGAGTTTTACCTGTAATGCATCCAGAAGCCAATATTGTACGGAGCAGGTCACTGTATATCTCTACACATACCACACTTTTGTTAAACCATTAACTTAACATTCTTGTACGTGTAAGCAGTAATAAATGATAGTACATGGATAGTGTGTAATTTTGGATTTAAGTTCTCATGTCAAAGTGCAATAGAATGAGACTCTAGCCTCATGTTTTTCTTCCTTTTTTCTGGCAATAACATCAACACTCGCGACGATTTCAGATGTGGTTTTGGATTGAGAACGTTAATTTGTGAAGATAAACGCGTACTTGAACATGAGATTCATGTATTATTATGAAGTTTAGCTCAACGTTTTCTAACAAAGTACATAATTGAGCATCAGTATATCATTAGATCCATTTATTATTGTCTATAGCAAACGGGTAAGTACACAGGGAATACACATACCTTGACAAGTTGTATAACAAGGAAGCCCAGCCAAACAAATGAAAGCAATGATAGTTCTTTCCAGTATATGTTGGATAACATAGGAACCTAATAATCATGCATCAACAAAAAGAATTACTTAATCACTACTACTTGAAGTTGATATAAAGGGATTTGATTTCAATAGCTTTGGTGTGAAGATAAAGAGAGACCTTATCATCATGTGCAGGGGCAGGAGGTCCACTGGGTAACAGCTTGTAGTCTGCTTCAGACTCTTCTACAGTTCAAAACCTTTAGTAAGCATTGATATATTGCACAAAAGTTTAACAAAATACATAGATTATGATTATCTAATTTGAATCAATGATAACAAAAGTTTAACTTGAAGAAGATTTTTGCGCTTGTAATTAATCTGGATCGTAAGTTTATAGGTTTATAATATGCACTAACCTCCTGACTTAGTATCTGGTACGTGCATTGAAGCTACTATCTGCAACACAGCCAAAAGTAATGCATTAAATTCGTCAGTAAGAAGTGCAGAACTATACACATCATTACAAAACCTCAAGTTATGTAAATATATGAGCACCTTCTTCATCTCCGACTCTTTGTTCCACGTATTTACCCCTTTAAGTAAAGCTTTTATCGATGTCACTGACAATTCGTAATGCAAAATTTGTGTTAATGCATGATAGAAATCATTGTTAAATCATAGTGGAATAAGTTATTTACCTAAGAAAAGGATGATGAGGAGGACGGTGACCATCCAATCAGCGAAGATGACATTGAAGGCAACTCCAATGCTGATTCCAAGCATAAGCATAGGCTGAATTAGTACAGCAAGATCATAGTCTATGATGGGCATGTCCAATGTTGGATGCTTTAGGCTTAGATTACAGTATACTGTTGATGCAGCTGCTCCCATTATCATACCTGTTATCTCCACAGTTTAACAATTAAGGTCTTAAAATCCTATTTTATACTGTATATTGTTTTCAAGTTTTAGACCGATAATAGTAGAATGATAGGAGGTAATTAGGAAAGATTGAAGATTAACCCACATTTAGAAATGGCAGTAGAAGATTTGGGATCAAAACCAATGATCAAAGTAAGCATAGGGACAAATATTCCGCCACCTCCAACTCCGCCAACACTTCCAAGGGCTGCACCAAGGAACCCTATAAACGATCCTACCACGATCCTCCAACCGAACTCCATGTCCTGTTCAACAAGCACATAATTTATCAGGAACAAAGATAAGATCAGAATAAATAAAAAAGAAAAAGAAAAGTTGATTAGTGTAAGGAAACTGACAGGCCAAACAGGTTGGTAGGATGATTCTCCTGATTTCCATAAGAAATGATACATCTTATTCAAAACTCCTTCTTTCATTACTTGCTCCTCATCAACTAAACTAATGAGATTCTCTTTCAGGGGTCTTTCTGCAAGGGCTATACTATTCAGAAGCACGAAACTGAAACAGATCATCCATGCTGCAACTTTTCTTTGTTGGTTCAACTCTTTGAATGTAGCCATTGATTAACCAAATCTTAGCCTTCGAATCGACGTTTCTTTGTCCCCTCAAGGAATTGTCTCTAAGAAATGATATGGTAGAGATCTTGTGTTTTAAGCTTCACTTGCAGATGGCTACTTAATTGCTTGTATTTATAGACTTAGCCAGTCTTTGGATATACTTCATCTTCATGTACTGCTTAATTCTAGTCTATTTTGTTTGTTAGGCATGCAATTTGTGCACGTTCTTTCTTGCCTTTCTCAATTACGCCCTTCAAATTGTCATATTCTTATTGTCTGTTGGGGAGTGCTACAATGTAATAAGCGTGTTTTTCTCATATAATTACAATGACAACCTTTTTCTTTTAAAATTTGAGTACTACATTTTAGAAATTTTTGTGTCGTATCTAGAGAGTACGTAGTCATTTGGTTTAATGCCGGAAGTTGCACATATGAGAATATTGCTATTGGAGTAGTGTGGTATTAGATACTCCATTAATTTCTGATTTCTAATACGAGTGTCATACACTGTTAGCAGTCCAAATGCCATATGCAAGTAGTTAGTGATCGTTTGGTTAGATGAATTTCCATGCAGTTTAATTTTCTAGGAAGTGTTAAAAAATTGATTGGTTGAACTTGAGCGTAACAAAAACTTTTCATGTAAAATTCTATTCTCATAAGGTAGACTAGGTTGGTAACTTCTTCCGATTAGTGGGAAGTAGAACTTTTTAGTACATTCCTATGTAATTTGTCAATCAAACAATTTAATAGTTATTTATCTTAATTTTTTTAGAGGAATTATTTATTTTAATTTATAAGTGTTATAACAGATGCAATTAAAGAACAAAGAATTAAAAAAGAACAACACAAAGATTTACCGTGGTCCATTAATAATGTGTTAGCTACGTCCACACGCAGAGAAGAAACAATTTTTTTTATTATGTTTTTAGTACAAATTACAGAAAATTGGGGACATAGGTTAATTAGAAGTTTATATAGTACCCTTCTAATAATTAACCTAAACAAACTTGGCCTAAAACCAAAACATATTCTGTTTACTAAACCACATACATCGAAAGCACCCGTGCTTGGTTAAACCTAGTGCCAGATAATTCAAGACCTATTTCAACAATAAGAAAAATATTTTTTCTTCTATTATATGGTAACCAAACAATCATTCATTTTGTGAATTGATTTGTTAAGAGAGAAATGGACCTTGTTAGAATCTTAGTGGAAGAGAGTTAGCGGGCATGTTCTTTGTTAAGTGGCTGATATAATAATAGAAAAGAAATTGTATCTAGCAAAAATATATTTTGTTTTTTTTTTCTTAAAATTCCCCAACAATAATTGGCCCCAATAGAAGTATCATATAGTGGTATTTTTTCTCAAAAGTAACTTTTGAGGTTTTTTTTTTTTGGATAGGAGAACTTTTGAGGTTAAAATATAAATGGGCATAAAAAAAATTGGATGTAAATTGTCATTGGTCGAACTTCGCACCATATATGTCGCCAGAAACAAGATTCCCTGTCACGGAGAATCATTGATCAGTTATCCAGACTCCAGAGGAAATAGAGTAATGCTGGAGTTTAGCTGAAAAGGTCGGATGCGTTTGTGTCATGTATACTGAATCTCCAAGTGATGCTCAAAACAGAAAACACATTGCACTATTACAAGAAACTTCTAGGAAGCTTACTTGTTAATTCCTTCTTTGTATCTAGAAAGTCCAACGAAATTTCCTAGCAGAAATGGCTATTCTTGAAGGCTTGAAGCAAATACCAAAATTCATCTATTGGCTTCAGTTCTCTAGTAATTGTTTAATTTTAACTTTTATATTTGATAACACATAACTTTGACCATTAGTCTCTTTAACTATAGATAATCTTAAGTTCAGGGAATGGGGACACTTTTTTCGTGTTGGTCCTAGTCTAAAGTTGATTAATTTAGGCTTTATTCTATTCAACTTATTTTGACTTATTTCCAAAAGAATAACTTAAGATAATGTATTATAATGATATGTACAAATTTAGAATTATTAGTAGCTTAGAATTAATATATATATATATATATATATATATATATATATATATATATATATATATATATATATAAACTCTAGACATAAGAATGTCATTGTTTATATGTTGAAAATATAATAAAATCAATTTCATTAACATTTTCATAAGAAGATTGTATCTAGACATCAGAATGTCATTGTTTATATGTTGATAGTAGCATTATTTATATATGGTGCCCAAGATCGTGTTGCACGATGGTCTTTGCATTTAAGTTGATTACTGAATTCTCGATCCACCTTAAAAAAATAAACTAATAAACTGATGTTTCAAAAGATGTACATGGATGAACTTATAACTTACAAATTTCATTCACAACTTTCAATATTTATATATATTGTTCATTAATTTAAGAAAATAGTTTTTTCAACAATATTTTGGATTCTCAAATGGATATCGCATAAGTTATAATACTATTAAATCATATTTTTTACAAATCTCAAACAATATACGTGATGGTGGTAAAAATGATGATTTTAATAACATCAAATGATGAGTCATTGATGAAACACGATTGGATAAGTTCTTAAACAAACAATGTTTCATTTACAATAAACATTTGATTATTACAATACTATAATTCAATTCCAAGCTCATTTTCAATCATGTTTATAAAAATATGTATTATAGGCTTATTTTTTTTTTGAGTAGTATAGGGGAAAAAGAATCCAGGAAAATTTAAAGAAGTGTTTGTGTATTGAAAATAAATGTTATGGGAAAAAAGTTGATTTTTGGGGGAGAATAATAATAAGTGAAAGAAAAACATTAAATACTAATTAAACTTGGGTTGAATATAAAAAAAAAAACTACAATTTTAAGAAGGAATAAATAATTGCGCATATTGTGGGGAATAAAAGAAAAGAAATAAAAAAAAAAAAAAAGAGAGATATATTATTTTAAAATGAAAAAATAAAATTATTTTTGACTTGGGGAGTATCCCCTAATTGATAGTTTCATCGATGAATCTCAAAGTGGGAGTGTCAAGCTTGATTATCCCAAGTACATCATACAAGCACGAGAGTAAATAGATACGAGAAAGCTTGTGGACCTGCACTGTCTAAGTACTCGGCAAAGCCACATCGTTTTCCTTCGGAACGCAAATGCCAAGAAATTTCACGCAAGTTGTTTTACTTTTCTCACTATTTTGTCCATTTCATCTATCATCGACGATGTATTTAATTCGTTTTAAAGTGATCCTACAGCAAATTTATGGCAATTTCATTGGTTGGCTTATTAGAACTTTGGAGTAACAGCCACTTTATACATTTGCATACTATAGCTTATATAATTATATTAATACAACATACATGTTTTGAGAGGAACTATTCCACCGCAAGGGTAAAAATAAACCGAGCCATGAAACCTGCATATATCTAGGCCTTCACAAAATCATACTTGATAACTTTTGGGTGGACTGTTTTGCAGTATTTGAGAAAATTAACTCCAAAGTTTATTATAGTACTAATGATGTGCTATAGCTCCCTCTTCTTCCCTTTTGCACATACAAAACAAAGTAATAGCTGGGTGCAGTCCACCAAATGCACTTGAATGCATTACGAATGCCATGAACAGCCACGGTCTTTTCAAAAGTAAATAAAAAATACAAGCCAGAACATGCACTCTAACAGAGTAACAACTAACAACCCCCCCCATCTCTTGTCTTTCCCAGAAAAGAAAAAAGGCAGGACAATGAAACCAGTACTAGTGAAACACAACAGATTCTTACCTAAATAAGTAACATTACAATACCTCCTAGAAGCAAAAAGGGCCCAACTCTGACCATTGCAGGTAATAACCCCGACAGAGCTCAAACTTCCTGTGATTGAAAAAATAAAGAACTGCCAAGGAAATATTCACCCAAAACCTTCTGTGTCTCTTGGGTTCGAGAGCTCTCTTCACCTTCTTCAGGCATCTCGATCGTAACTGTAGTCATCTTCTTCCATATGATTGTAACGGTCATGATCCCCAAGAGCATCTTTGTTATCATATTGTCCCCGCCCTTGGTGATGCCCATAATGGTCATAACTCTTATCATCAAGTTCAGGTTCAGCTTCAGAACGCTTGTGCTCATGATCATCCTCATACCATCCTCGATCCTCATCTGCTCCAGCATGATCATAACCTCGTTCTCTATCACCATGCCTGCCACGATCATGTTTAGCTTCTGCGTGATCATACTCATATTCCCTATCACGGGAATGCCCACGATCATGGTCTGCTTCCCCAGTTTCATAGTCACGGTCCCTATCTCGGTGCCTGTCACGAGAACGCCCATGATCCCTATCTCTATCATGATCACGACCACGGTCCTTACCTCTATCACGATCACGTGTACGATCACGGTCACGATCGCGACCTCTGTCCCTCTCCTTGTCTCTGGTTCTATCACGATCTCTGTGATGCCTATCCTCTTTGTGATCGCGGTCTCTTGGCCTGTCATGAGATCGCTCACGAGACTTTTCTCGTTCCTTTTCTCTCTCCCTGCCCCTTTCTCGAGATTTTTCTCTATCTCTGGAATATTAAAGATTCAAATCCATCAACATAGAGCGGATAAAAGTTTAATAGCAATATGATAAATGATAAGTAGCAATTGGAAGCAAACTCCTTGCATTTCAAAACAAAAAGAAGTATCATGCAAGGAAGCAAATGGTGTGTGGTGCCAGCATATTTGCAAGTTGAACATGAAGAACAATTCACAAGCAAATTCCTCTCATGCTCATGGTCCAAAATCCAGAGTCACAGAGCATCAACATTACATGATCAAATCTTCTAAGCAAATATTGCCTATTGCTAAAGCTATTAAGCCACGAAAGAGGGCAACAACATCAGAGAGATAACTAATGCAATATACCTGTCCTCTCGTATCTTGGGCTCTTCCGATCGAGATGGCCCTCCTGCTGGAGGCTCCCTAAGACAAAAAAAGGGAGAGTTTAAACCGCGAAATTAATATTAATAATGCAAAACGTAAACAAGAAAGAGCTAAAGAAGCAAGCACAACAGCATGAGACTTTAGAACATCCAAGATACCAACAAATAAAATCATGAATAATTCTTCCAAGTAACACCAGTCACATTATGCTAGTCTTTCTACGGCATGTTTGGTTAGTGGTACTAAATTGTGGTAATAGTAATGCTTTTTAGTGTAAGTTTGTGAAGACATTCCAATGTTAACATCCATGGTAATAAAACTTGATGTCAAAACATGTGGTTTCTTTCACAAATTTCCATTACTACCCAATACCACCTTCCCAAGTGGTAATGGATGGTAATGAAAGTTTAGGAAGAAAATAGGTGTTTGGGGATAAAGTAGCATTACCATGGAGGTTGATATGGGAATGCCTTCACAAATTTGCATTAGAAATTATTACCATTACTACCATTTAGTACCGCTAACCAAATGGGCCGCTAGTGCACTAGTCATATAAATCAAAGCAGCAGTAACAAGTGACGGCATACAACAATTGATCTAAAAGATGGAAACTTAAAACCTAAATATGGCCATGAACTAGTAACTGATCTCAAAAGCAAAGCCTTAAAAACTTACAAAGACAAATTGAACTTTAAAACTATGTGCAAGCATAAAAACCCTTCCACAACCTTCATCTAGCTCCTCTCTTGAGCATATCCCTCATCTCCATAGAAGGAAACTGATAATACACTTCTGGGGTGGAACAAATAATGAAAGACACTATAAAGATAAACCCTCTCACTCTAAAAAGTCTGAAACTGACATTCAACCTAATCCACGTGAGGTACTACAAAATAAACATTTCCCTGTCATCTATAATGAAGCATCATCATTTTTTGAGTAGATACATAGGTACATGCACTCCCACAATAATAGCTCAACAAGGTCATTTACCTTGTAGAATGCCTCTGATTGACATCTTCACCTCCCACTCTAGTTGTTCCTAATCCGCCACCTAGTCTGCGAGGCCGCCAGTTTGGAACAGTTCTTCCACGCTCCACATCCACCAGAACCCTCCTTCCATCAATTTTCCTTCCATCAGCTTGCTTGTATGCAGCTGTACAGAATAATAGAACATGTAAGATAAGAGAATATGAACGGTAGATATAGTCGATTCCATTAGACCGCATCATGAGTTCATGACAGACAAACCTTTCATGTCCCTTGTATGAGCATATTCTATGAAAGCATAGCCTTTTGGTTTGTTTGTCTCTTTGTCATAGACCATTTTGACCTGAAACACAATAGAGATAAAAAATTACAGGAACGGGAATATAACAAAGACAAGAAACATCAAAAAGAAACTTAAGTCATTTTCTTAGCATCTAAAGCAGCATAGCTAAGAATCTACAAGAAGTAAAGTCCTCAATGACACGGCAGAGGGCAGAAAGGCCTTATGCCTTACTAACCGCGCTAACCTTTAATCCATAAAGCTCCACAAGTGAGACGGACTGCCATCGCTAGAGTAGTAGGAGCACTGATGTAAGTGGCCAATTTACCAGGCCCTTGAACCAACTAATCCCCTTACCAGGGAAAATTATAGTAAAAATTAATCCCCTTACCAGGGAAAATTTGAAAATAGAAGTGCTTAGAATTAAATATACCAGGATCCTTTCTTGACAGCTGATAGGTTTCGATTGGCCTTTGTATGAGAAAAAAGAGCTCAGTAAAGCATTACATGTAGTGAAATTAAAATGAAAGGAGAAGAAACTTATACTCCCGACATTTTTACCGAGTGCAGCTAAAGGTGTAGGAGCTGTCTCCTTTTGTAGCTTGAAAAAGAAAGTCACAAAGGCACAAGATATCGGCTCTTCTCAACTTACTATTTCAGCTTCGCCGTGGAGGATGAAGTAACAGCTTTTAATTCATAAGCGAACATAAAAGAGAAAAATGGATTACCATATGGTTGATATTCATACCATCTCTTCATGGACTTTGCTTAAAACCATGGAGCTTCATACTCAGGTAGTGTCTCATACCTAGGCACTAGAACTGAAGGCAAATAACTACCTTCAAGAAACCACCCATATCTAAGGCAATCAAACACTGTGTCAAAGCATATGCAAGACAGACCTATTGTTATAAAGGTGGACAACCAATGGTATCTTTGCTATAGGTTCCAGAAAATGAAACGCTCCTTAAGCACCGGATAGCGTACTATTACAGATTTGCCATCAAGGACCAGCAACCATTTACAACAAAGAACATATAAATTTTGAACTATCTGGCAAGAAATTAAAAATTACAAGCAAACTTGAATTAAATTGCACCTAGAATATAAAACAAGACTGAATTCCCCTCTCACAGCTTTGTCAATCAGAAGACAGATGTCAGACAAGCTTGATCTACAAGAGCCCAATACCCATTTGATACATGTCACATACGTCATACATGTGTGGTACTAGATAAACATTAAAGAGCATTACCCAACCTATCATTTTACTTCATGCAGAATGCCATTGTTCAGGAATGTAAAACAGAAGGAAAGCTGGCAAATATTATCTGCTAACATCTCAAATAGTCCCACCTCACCGGCATAAGCACCTCAAAACTAGAATGAATCCTGAACCAAAACTTTGCTGAGAGCCTGTATTTGTTTCTTCCCTTTATTAGTAGCATAGATTTTGGATAACCAATAACAAGGCTGAAGTTTTCCAGCACAAATTACAATAACTACTATCATTTATACGTGCACGAAGCTTCAAAAGTTATTTCAGCATTGTTTTATACACAAAATCGTTCCTCTTTATCTTGAATTAAAGCTCTACATATTGAGTGTGTAGCACAAAAATATTGGGATCCTTTCAAGGCATTACCTGCTAAAAGTTAAACCTCAAAAGAAAAACCAACATCCACCATCTAGGCTGGAGAGATACTAAGCCAATTAGTTGTTGTTTTTAGTTGCAATAAAACAAATAAAGTGAATGAAATACTTGATTAGCAATAATGTGAAAATACATTTTTCATAAAACCAAGATTGGTTGTAAAAATTTGAAACCAGATTGAAAACTTTTTGAATAAACAGATTGAAGAACTTCTGAAACGGCCACAAGAAGAAGAGAGGCGGTGGAGGAGCGGTCATAAACACAAGTAACCTCTTACCGAAGATAAAACGCAATAACCTGATCCCCGAGGGGAATGGTTATGGTACCTACCCGCTTTATGGCCCCATAGGTTTCAAACTCCCTTTTCAGCCTGCTCTCTGAGGTCTCATAACTCTGCAAGCAAGCATAAGAACTACTTAGTTCAAAATTCATACAAACTATAGCCTACAATAACCCCTCATGAAAAGAAAATGCAATATTTTGAATTAAGCAAAAAAAAAAAATCATATAAGTAGCTGGAAACATAAGGCATAAGCTAAGTTTTAATTTCCACTGAAAAACCTCAACGCATTAGAACATGCAACTTCCATCTCCAAAACATTAACATGATAATATTAATGACAGATAAGTAAAAGCAGATTACTGGACAAAAAAATTAAAACATTTCATCTATCCCAAAGAGTTCAACCATTTAGTAGTTTGTGACTCACACTAAATACAAAATCTTCTCCAAATGATGGACAGATAAGATGATTAGACATGAGAAAATAAATTAAATTCTGCAAGGAGGGATCTGGTTGTTACAAAAGTCACCAGCAGTTCAGCATCGGCTTATTTTATGATATAAAGACAAGGGGATATCACAACAGGAGCAGAGAGGGGGGTGATTGTCTAAGGGTAAGCGGGAGAGAGAGAGACAGGTAAAATATAAGGGTTCAAAGTATTGTGGGCTGGGCTTTTTGTAGTATATAGTATTTTTATAAAAACTACAAACATTGAATAGTTTAATAAAAGTAAAATAACGTTTTTAGATTTTAACCAATGTTCCCCTGTTTCCTAAATCATTGGGACATTAACTTTCCATTTCAATGCTTCATTTGCCATAATTCTTGCAAGGTTTCATGATGACAGTGACCCAGACAAAACAGTTCAGTGGATGGTAAGTCTTACCAGCCTAGCAACAAACAGAGTCTTGTACGGGTCTTCAGTTGCACTTTGGTTACTTTGTGGATCATCTGCAGCACAGGAGTATGTCAAATTTGTATATGATAATAATGACACGTTCAAAATATTGTACAGAAAAACAAAGGGTGTCACATTTCTCTAGCTCTTCTGCAGCCTTAGCAGCACCCTTCTCCAATCGCAATTCGTGAATTCTGGCCCTTCTTTGTGACTGCTCATGAAAAACAAAATAGAGAAGCTAAAAAATCTAGCACACAAAGACAACATACATATATAAACACAAATTGTTCCATCCACTCAAAAAAGAAGATCACCAGTTTATATAATATGCTCAGTCACTCAAGATGTTCACAGAAACAAGATCAGCAAGGCATAGCATTCAAATCCATACATAATTTATATAATATGCTCAGTCACTCACAGAAAACCATATATTTATATGGATTAAAATAGCTATGATTGCAAATGGGTATACTTGAACACTCTTAGATACTCACTTTGGCCCTAAGTTTGCCCGATTGAGAATTGGTTACGTTTTCTATTTTTACTTGAGTGGAGTTCATGAAAAACAATATGGTCAGACCAAATAGAGTGAATGTGAGAATTAAGTAGTGGTCCTAATGGCAATTTGTAGTTTTGGGCAATCTTTTGGGATATCTCGATCTAACACCAATAGTTTGCTCCATTGAGCATTGCTTACATTTTAGATTTAAGGTTGAGCAGAGTTCATGAAGGACAACATGGTGGAACCAAATTGAATGGATGTGTGACAATACACAAGTTATCCCAGTGGCCATTTGTAGTATGGGGCAATCTTTTAGGGATATCAAAAAAAATTGGGGAAAGCAAAAGGGTCCGGAGGGAGTAATATGAACTCCCCCTATCTCAGGAACAGTTAATGCACGAGTCAAAATTGACAGCATCAACTGGATGAGCAGGCTGCACAAGGGTCAAATTTCCCTGGCTTTTACATGTGGTAAGCACGTAAAAAATCTCCTACAACACCTAATCTCATCAATGTGCAACACGTTTCAATCTTAATAAAACCTTGCACCAAAAGAGGAAAATCCTAAATTTCTTCCAAAAAGCTGCGTAGACTACATGAATGGATAGCCCATGTTACATAAAATTAAAATGATAGTAGCTATCATAAATGTAAATATGACATTAAGACCCCATGAGAACAAGCTATAATTAACCCAAAAAACCTACTATCAACAAGAGCGTAAAATTCAAGCAGTTCCTCCATTCAGCTTTACATGCCTAAGTACTACACATTATTAGAAACCAAGTGAAGGTACAATGATAGATCATGCATCAAACACAATCATGAAGGAAAATATACAATGGAATGGAAGCAGCATGTGTCATAAAATTCAAATAGAATCCAAATTTGAAACCAATGAAATCCAAATGTGAAAGTATTTCCTTTACCCTTTATTTCCCAATAACAGAAAGCTACAAAAGCATTCAATCCTTAAGAATATTTATGATGAGCTGCAAACATCAAAACGAACCAAGCCATAACATTTTATCAGATTAAACAAACACGTGGATAACCTGACATTCACATGGATATCCATATCTTCATGATAAGAGGCCAGCTAATAAACAAGTTGAGCCACAAATGATTAAAATTCTAAAACATTGACTACCCGCACAATACCCAAAAGAAACCAGAGTAATACCGGAGTTTCAGCTTCTTTGACAGGTGGGGCATACTCAGGATCCCCTGGCTCAGCAAAAAGATTCGCATATTGCGCCATTCCTTCATTGGGTAGTAATTTATAATGGGATTAGAGAAGGAAATCAACTTCAAGCTCAGCAATAAAAATAAATTTAAAACTAACAAATGCAGTGAAAGAAGCAAAGAAACATTTCTCACCCATGTAAGGAGGGCATTTCCTCTTCTCAGGAGGCGGCTTATACTCCAGCGGAGGTCGCGGCTCGAAAAGCTTCAGCAAATTGGGCGTCAAACCAGTCGGATGAGACTGTCCAATCTGTGATCAATATTTTCACACAATTCATTCAATAAAATCACACAATTTCAAAAAAATCAAGACACCTCGACACTGCTTAATCAAGCACTAAACACTGCAATCGTTAGCTAAAATTGATCATTACCAGCTCCCTAAATCACATTACGCAAACCCTAGCTCAACACTATACATACGTATGAAAATCAACACTATCAAATAAACCCTAAATAAAACATCACGATAAACGAGATCAAACAAGATGGACGACAAAAAAAACATAAAATAACTAAATCCTACCATCTTAAGCTGAAGGACATTAGCGCGATTCTGGGCTTTTGTGCGACCCTGAACGGCGGCGTTTTGGTTGCGCAGGAACGCGTCATTTTGGTCTCCCATATCGCCGGAAATCTAAAAAATCTAGGGTTAGGGTTTGAATGAATATGTTTATTCTTTTTTCGTCAGATTGGGGGAGAAAGAAAATTATGCATCAGATTTGGAAGTGCTAAATTTGTAGACAGAAAATCGATGAAAAGAACGGCAGTGAAAAACGCGAGAAGAAAAAGAAAAAAGAGAGAGAGGGTTTAGAGCATGTGCAATGGAGAGGATCTCCTCCTCCTCTAATATTTTCTCTCTCCTTTTCTCCTTTTGACACCTCATTCTCTCTTTCCTCCACCTCATTTTCCACTAACTCCTCCTCTTCCTTTTAACAACTACCTATATTTTCCTACAACAAAGAGGATCCTCTTTCACACCATCTTTCCTACTTTACATATATCCCACAAGATATTCTTTATTTTATTTTGAGATTTATAATTTTAATTATATGTTTAATATCATTAATCCGTGTGTAATTAAAATTAATGTTATTTTTAACTACTAATTTTTTTTTTTTGCAGTATCTACTAAATATTATATAAATTGGTAATTCATCAAAAAAAAAACTACAATTAATGAAAGACAAAATGTGTAGAAACAAGGGAAATTAACTAGTAATATTATGGAAGTAAGAGAGAGAGAGAAAATGAGGTATGTGAAGTGTGTGAAACTATGGTACATTTTGGTCTCTATTTATAGAGAAAATTAAAATATGACATATAGTGATTTTTTTTTTTTGAAAAATTATAAAACTATTTACTTTATAGCCATTATAAAGTTGTACTATGAAAAATATGAATGTTAATAATTGGGAAAATACTTGTAACCGTTGCACAAATGTATCAATTCTAGGCATAGTGTGTTGTGGGCTCAATTACAAATACATCTCATTTTTTTTTTTTAAATAAAAAAACTCCCCCTAAACGCTGTATTTTGGGGTTTGCCTCGGACTCTGCGAGCTTCGGTCTTTGCGTTTTGCCAAAGTGAAGCTTCCTCTTCGGCACGCGGGACGAGGCATCAATTCCTCTGAGAAAGAGGATTTTCTTCCATCCTCTTGCAAAGAGGATCCTCACACTTTGCTCTACAATGGAGAGGAGCTCCTTTTCGAGGAGAGAGAGAGTTAAAAGGAGATGAAATCCTCTCCATTGTGGATGCTCTTAGGCTCGCGCTTTTATACAATGTGAAGTATTCCGTATTCGTAACTTACTTCATCAATTCCCGGTCGTTTTTAAAGTCCGCTTGTGAGTCGGTTTGGGGATTAAGAAGTTGGCAAATTCGGCCTGGTCGCATGGGCCCAAAATTTAAAAGATTAGATCCTTTCATCAATTTTCATTACCAAATTTTTGGTGATATTCACTCTACCCAATCACTAGTTGAATTAAACTTAGGGCATGTTTTCTTCGCCCTAAAACAATTGAATTGAATTGAACTAAACTGAACTGAAAATAAGCCGGGGAGAACAGACCCTTAGGGGGCGTTAGGTTCAAATAGAGGAATGGAAAGGGAATGGAATCAAGTAGAGGAAAGGAATGGTAACAATGACTGTTACTTTTATTGGGTGTTTGGTTCAACAATGAAAATGAATCACTTGTAAGGAAATGGAAATGATTTTATTACTCCTCTAATTTGGAGGTAACATTTTGGGGGTTTGGGTTACTTTCAAGTAAGGGTAATGGTTAACCCACTACCCAAACCAAACAAGGAGTAATGGATTCGGATTATTGAATCCGTTTCAATACCCCAAAAAAGCACAACCAAACAAGGCATTAGAGTAAGTCTCTTGTCAAGTTTACTGTTAGACGGCTTGACATCATACATGCTAATATCAGGGAACCTTAACAATTAACTCAAAAATCGTAACTTTTACCCCTAAAACACTAACTATTAGAGAATCTTAACTATTTACCCAAATATCGTAACTTTTACCCCCAAAACAATAACTATTAGTGAACCTTAATTATTAACCCAAAAACTGTAGCTTTTAACCCTAAAATCATAACTACCAGAAAAGTAAGGAACATGTGCGCGTGGAGCAATGTGAAGCGCGATGGTGGATGATGCTGCGCTTGAGTATAAATGGGCCTATTGGGCTCCGCCTAACAATTAATTAAATGTCAGACGATCTTATACAAGAATCTGTGTTAAACGTATCATTGTTGATTTTTACTAAGGTAATAGGATCAAACCCTACTACTTCTACTGAATTAAAATACTTTTATGGAATTGAATTTAACTTTTTTTCACCATGAAGTTGTGGGCACAAACCCCACAACAGGCATTTAGGGGTGGGGGACTGGGAGCCCTTCCTACTCCCAATGGGACTTGTCTGCGTGATCCTGCCGAGTGGATTCATGCGAGATTCTGGTCCAGTAGACACTTCTTCTTATCAATATTTTCATGGTAGACTGGCTACCATATTTTCTTTTTTAATTTTTAAAGAGATTGAAGACAAGACGAGAAAAACGACAACGAATAAATCTCAAGGAACTTAATGTGCAATTGATAGTTTAAGAAAAAAAAAAAACTAATTATTGGTTGTTGTCACACATCCTAACCATGCCATATCACAATTTAAAGAAAGTTCAAAAATAATTCTTCCTCTTATTTTCAAATTGCAACAGTTTGACTTGCACACTTGTTAACGCAAAGCTCTAATCGTGAATATCTCCAATTATTTGTTAAGGTGCTAAGGTGTTGCATTATCTAGAAACATAGGAAGTATATATAGAAATATTATAAAGAGGTTATGCACTTTCATTCAATAAACACAAGTATGTATAGTTACAGACTAGGTTAAGCTAAAGCTGATCAACTCCAGCCCGGTCCGACCCGGTTTTTGGGCGGGTTTGGGCAGTTTTTTTTGCCGGCCCGACCCGTTTTTTTTTTGGGCGGGCTTTGGACAAGCCAAAAAAGACTTTTTAGTCTAAATCTTGGCCCGGCCCGTTTTGGCCCGGAAAAGCCCGCTCGACCCAGCCCGAAATAACGGGCTTTGGGCACAAATTTTTGGCCCATATTTGGGCCCGACCCGGCCCACCCAATGGGCAATTTTTTTTTTGACGCGGCCCGGCCCGAACCCGGCACGGCCATGATCACCTCTAGGTTAAGCTAAAAGCTAAATAAGAATACAGAAGATACATACTGTAGGAAAATAGGAGAATAGAAGAGATTGATTCTATACATAAAAAGATGAAGAAATATCCCTAATATCCTGCCACGATATATGGAAGATAAAAGGAAAGGCTTGACTATGATTTAGAGAATCATAGGTCAATCCTTATCACGCCCCCTCAAAACGGGCGGCCAAGATGAAAGATCGATTTTGCTAACCAATGTTGTGAAAGTGGCACGGGGCAACGGTTTGGTAAGAGCATCAGCAAGCTGATCGTTTGTGGATATGTAAGAGACTCGTAAGTTTCCACTTTGGACATTCTCCCTAACAAAGTGGTAGTCCAAGGCTAGGTGCTTCATTTTTGAATGAAAAACTGGATTAACACTTAAATATGTCGCGTTGGCATTGTAAGCGTAGACGACTGGGGCAGGAGTAAGAGTGTGACCAAGCTCTTTAAATAAGTTGCCTACCCAAATAAGTTCAGCAGTAGCATTTGCCACTGCTTGGTATTCGGCCTCGGTAGACGATCTTGCTCGTGTTTTTTGTTTTCTAGATGTCCAAGAGATAGGATTCTTGCCCAAATAAACAATATAGGCCGTTGTTGAAATGTAGTCGTCTTTGTCACGTGCCCAATCCGCATCAGAGTAAGCATGAAGAGTAAGGGGAGAGTATTTATGGATAACTAAGCCCATATTGGATGTACCACTGAGATACCAAAGGAGACGATGAACATATTGCATGTGATCTTCAGTTGGACGCTGCATGTATTGAGCTAACTTGTTAACTGTGAATGCGACATCAGGCCTTGTGAGACTTAAATATTGCTATTGCGGATTTTTCACCAGGTACCCCTGAGGTTTCACAATATTCACCTGGTACCCTAGCGTTTTCAACAATTCACCTGGTGCCCCTAAGGTTTTGAAAAATACCTGACGTGACCCTACCGTCAACTTTCTGTTAACTATGACCCTAAAAAACTTAATTAACCTAACTTAATCCTAATTTCTAACCCTACCCAAACCTTAACCCCTAACCCTAAACCCTAAACCCTAACCCTCCCACCACCTTGATACGCTCAAGTTATACGATGTTTTTGCGTTATTTTGGGTGCACTTTGCTAAGGGTTTGATTGTAATTGTTAACATTCGTGTTTTATTTAGCCCTTAGCGGAAGTTCGGAGCTTTGCGAGATAATTTGTATTAACGTCATGTATTCCGAGCTTTCAAGATGAAATGGATTTGAATGATGTTTGATTGAAGTTGTCTTTGGAGAGCTTGGGAGATTTGGCATCGGAGCATAATGGGCAATCATCGGAAGCTCTAAGCACCAAGCATGCGCGTAACTTCGACCACCTACACAGCTCACGTCAACCCAGCGAGCCAGCGTCATCACCAACCAAGCACAGCAGCTTCGCACGCCGGCCATCGCACGCAAGCTCCGCACACCCGCACGCTCGGCAAGCCCAGGCGCCCGGCGCTCCAGGCGCACATGGCCCAGCGCTCGCGACTCGCGAGCTTCCTCGCACCTCGCGAGCATCCCGCCTTCGCGACTCGCGAGGTGCCGTCGCGACTCGCGACCGGTGCCCGACCATTTTGTGCGCGGGGAGACAGAGTCCTCGTCGCGACTCGCGATCAGTTGCGCGACTCGCGACGCTTAAGTCGGCTTGGGGCCACGATTTTGTGCGGGGTTTAAAAGCCTCCTAAAACCTAACTTTTGAGGGGAGACGAAGAGGAGGACGAAGAGGAGAGGTGAAATGTAGACCTTGGAGTGGCAAGCTTGAGGGAGAGAGAGGATACTCCTCTCCTCATCCTTCCTTCTTCATGATTCTCTTTTCATCTTTCCTTCTTCATTTCTCTTTGTTCTTCATTTCTTAGTCTTTGTTCTTCATTTCCTAGTTTTAGTTTTCATTTCTTAGTTTAGTTTTTAGGGATTTCAACTATGGATTTGGTTTTTGCTATCGGATTGTAGCTTGAACTGTTCTTGGATCAATTAACATGAAGCTTCAACCGTTATTGTGAGATCTTTCCTCTCTTTCTCTTTTCCTTGATTATGGTTCAATTTCTATGCTTGTGATTTATGATTATTGCATAATTATGCTAGGAACGTTACTAGTTTGATTGTGTGATTAATCTAATGCTAGATTTAAGAATAGAATCGGATTGTTTTATTCTTTTATCAATTGGTAGCAAACTAGGGAGTAATTTAGATGCTTGATCATCTTGGTTATTTCTTAGGGAAATTGAATAAAGCTGTTGAATGTTTATCGCGTGTATGACATTAGCAGGTCTATTGGTTCTCTGTGTTTATTCTTTGCTATTGGATTGAACTTAGACGCAGATCGGACTAGGTTATCCTTTAGTTAGGGTTTTATAGTCACGGCGATCGTGCTATTCAACTAAGAATAAGGAGAACACGAGATTAATTCTCGACAATAGATAATTATGGAAATAATTAGAGTGGATGTTCAAGGATCGATAATGAATTGAAGTGGATGTTAATCGGATTCAAGATCTTTCCATAATTGATTTCTCGTTTTGTTTATATGTTAGTTAGTTGTAGTTTGTTTATAATCTACTTGAAACCCCCCTTTGTAATTAGGTTTCTCGGCCCTTAGCTTAATCTAGGTTTCGAATCACGCTGAATATAAACTCGTCCCTGTTTCCCTGTGGATACGACCCCTACTTCCACTATACTGCGTTAGTGTAGAAGAGAGTAGGAGAAATTTTATCTTTGGACCGGGTGCGGTGCAAACGACACATCCGCGCCCGCCAAAATTTTGGCGCCGTTGCCGGGGAAACGGTGTTACTTGTTTGTATTTAGCGTGATTTTTGGATGGTATTTCTTGTGCTCTTTGTTTTTGGTTGGCCACTCTCTTGGGGATGGTTGATTGAAGCTATTGACGGTTTATTGTTTGGTTATTGTCTAGCTTTAAATATTGATATTAATGGTCATGACTTGGATTAGCTAGGAGTACTACTAGTTGATGTTTGTTGTTGACTTAATGCTAGGTTTTGGATATAATCTGATGTTATATGCTCAACCATGATGTAGTAAGCTAGGCACTAACAATGCATTGCAAGAGTTTCTCTCAATCAATTTTGCAGGTATTTGAAGTGGAGATTGACATGGAACCACCATTGTCACACATGGAGCACAACCCAATGATTAAGCTTAAGGTACTAAGTCGAGCTAACGACTTTAAACAACAGCGCTTCTCGGGAGGCAACCCGAGACCCTATTTATTTTCTTTTCTTTCTTTTCCTTTATTTTCTCATCAAATTTCCACCACCACAATAAATTTTCTTCCACCCACTCACCACCCACTCAAAAGAACCACAACAAATCTTAATCCACTTTGAGCCCAAGTCCACAAAAGAAAACCCGTTGGGAGGAGTTCAATAGCTAGGAGTTGGTAACACTAGAGGAGTGAGATTGTTGTATCTTTTCGATCTCTTGAGCTAGGTGTCAATCTCAAAAATTTAAAACTTTTGAATTTGCCATTTGTTTGAGTGATTTGAGGGAGAGGGTTGTGAGTTGATTTCGGAGATTTGAGATGGTGTTGTTAAGAAATTTGAATTTGACGGATTGTTTGGTCATGAGTCTTGAGCATTTGATCTTCGATTTGCTCGATTTTCTATTCCCCCCATTTTCAGTTTACTTTTTCTTCTCATTGTCGTCACATTGAGGACAATGTGTAGTTTAAGTAGGGGGGAGGGTATTCTCATTCTCATGTATCTATGTTGTATATATTACTTTCAATTTGAAAAAATGAAAAAAAAATTGAGAAAAACAAAAAAAAAATATTAAAAAAAAAAATGATGAAATGAATCCCGCTGAGTTGAAAACCCGCAAGGGCGGGCGACTCGGGCAAAATTGGGGGCCCGGATAGGTTGAAAACCCGAAAGGGCAACCTATGCAAAAAAGTGGCTTATATTGAGCGGGTAAGTTGGTGAGATGAAAAAAAGAAATGTGAGAAGCTAGGATGAAAACCCGAAAGGGCTCCTAGGCAAAATGAGAGATTAAGAGAGAATTATGTATTTTGAAGACTCATTTGCCGGAGATTTGTTTTGGCTTTCACTTTCTTTTGATTGATTGTTTGTTTTTGGGAGTAAGCATGGAATTTATCCCTTTTTGTCTTTGTTCCATGGCTTGCTATTTTAAGTTAGTAGTTGTCGTAGTAGGTCATCTTTTGAGGTTTGGGAGAGCTGATACTTTAGTGTGTCGTGGCGGCATTTTGATTCTTGTTGGTGTTGTTGGCTAAACTTGTTGGCGTTCTTTGGTTATTATTGTTGTCGCGTCTTTGTATATTTCAGGTGAGCTTGAATCTAAGTGTGGGGGAATCATCATCCCTTACGTTTAGGTTTTGAGCGTATTTTGTTAAGATGTGATGATGATGATGTAGTTGATGGGGAGTGTAGGTTGGTTTCGATAGCTTGGGCGATGATTTAATTGGTATTTCTCATTTTTGAGTTTACTCGAGGTCGAGTAAAGTTCAAGTGTGGGGGTATTTGATACGCTCAAGTTATACGATGTTTTTGCGTTATTTTGGGTGCACTTTGCTAAGGGTTTGATTGTAATTGTTAACATTCGTGTTTTATTTAGTCCTTAGCGGAAGTTCGGAGCTTTGCGAGATAATTTGTATTAACGTCATGTATTCCGAGCTTTCAAGATGAAATGGATTTGAATGATGTTTGATTGAAGTTGTCTTTGGAGAGCTTGGGAGATTTGGCATCGGAGCATAATGGGCAATCATCGGAAGCTCTAAGCACCAAGCATGCGCGTAACCCCGACCACCTACACGGCTCACGTCCAACCCGAGCGAGCCGGCGTCATCACGGCCAACTCAAGCACGGCTTCGCACGCCAGCCATCGCACGCAAGCTCCGCACACCCGCACGCTCAGCAAGCCAAGCTGCCCAGCGCTCCAGCGCACATGGCCCAGCGCTCGCGACTCGCGAGCTTCCTCGCACCTCGCGAGCATCCTGCCTTCGCGACTCGCGAGGTCTGTCGCGACTCGCGACCAGTGCCCGGCCATTTTGTGCGCGGGAGACGAGTCCTCGTCGCGACTCGCGATCGATTGCGCGACTCGCGACGCTTAAGTCGGCTTGGGGCCACGATTTTGTGCGGGGTTTAAAAGCCTCCTAAAACCTAACTTTTGAGGGGAGACGAAGAGGAGGACGAAGAGGAGAGCTGAAATGTAGACCTTGGAGTGGCAAGCTTGAGGGGAGAGAGAGGATACTCCTCTCCTCATCCTTCCTTCTTCATGATTCTCTTTTCATCTTTCCTTCTTCATTTCTCTTTGTTCTTCATTTCTTAGTCTTTGTTCTTCATTTCCTAGTTTTAGTTTTCATTTCTTAGTTTAGTTTTTAGGGATTTCAACTATGGATTTGGTTTTTGCTATCGGATTGTAGCTTGAACTGTTCTTGGATCAATTAACATGAAGCTTCAACCGTTATTGTGAGATCTTTCCTCTCTTTCTCTTTTCCTTGATTATGGTTCAATTTCTATGCTTGTGATTTATGATTATTGCATAATTATGCTAGGAACGTTACTAGTTTGATTGTGTGATTAATCTAATGCTAGATTTAAGAATAGAATCGGATTGTTTTATTCTTTTATCAATTGGTAGCAAACTAGGGAGTAATTTAGATGCTCGATCATCTTGGTTATTTCTTAGGGAAATTGAATAAACTGTTGAATGTTTATCGCGTGTATGACATTAGCGGAGTCTATTGGTTCTCTCGTGTTTATTCTTTGCTATTGGATTGAACTTAGACGCGGATCGGACTAGGTTATCCTTTAGTTAGGGTTTTATAGTCACGGCGATCGTGCTATTCAACTAAGAATAAGGAGAACACGAGATTAATTCTAGACAATAGATAATTATGGAAATAATTAGAGTGGATGTTCAAGGATCGATAATGAATTGAAGTGGATGTTAATCGGATTCAAGATCTTTCCATAATTGATTTCTCGTTTTGTTTATATGTTAGTTAGTTGTAGTTTGTTTATAATCTACTTGAAACCCCCCTTTGTAATTAGGTTTCTCGGCCCTTAGCTTAATCTAGGTTTCGAATCACGCCGAATATAAACTCGTCCCTGTTTCCCCGTGGATACGACCCCTACTTCCACTATCTTTGCGTTAGTGTAGAAGAGAGTAGGAGAAATTTTATCTTTGGACCGGGTGCGGTGCAAACGACACATCCGCGCCGGGGTGGGGGTAGGGGAGCGAAAGTCGACGGGGGTGGGGAGAAGGGGAGGGGAAATCGACTCGGCAGTGCGAGGGGGTGGGGGGGGGAGGGGTTGCGCGGGGGGTGGGGGTGGGGGGCGGGGTGGGGGTGGGGGGCTGTGGGGTGGGGGTGGGGAAGGGGGGGCTAGGGGTGGTGTAAGGGTGGGGGGAGTGGGTGGTGGGGTGGTGGGAGGGTGGTGGGGTTAGGGGAGAGAGATAGGTTAATTAGGATTTAAAGTTATTAATAAGGTTTAATTAGAGTTAATTAGGATTAATTAGTATTAGTTAGGTTAGTTAGGGGGTTAATTTGGTTGATTTAGCCTTAATGACTAACGGAGTTGACGGCCGTTAGTCATTAAGGGTATTCCCGAGTATTTTTCAAAACCTCAGGGCACTAGGTGAATTGTTGAAAACGCGAGGGTACCAGGGTGAATATTGTGAAACCTCGGGGTACTTGGTGAAAAAAACCGTAAATATTGCAAGCTACCAATCAAGGTACGGTACATAGTGGGATCATCAAGGAGTTTGCCATGTAGAGTTAAAGGGGGATGAGTTGCAAGTGGTGTGGGAACAGGTTTAGCATCCTCCATATTAGATTTGCACAAAATATCAGCAATGTACCTCTTCTGACTCAAGAAAACACCTTTGGGGTGAGGCATAACTTCCACTCCCAAAAAATAGGACAAGGTACCCAAGTCTTTGAGCGAGAAACGTGCTGCCAATTTTGAGATAAAGGACTCTAGGACATGAGTGTCATTGCTTGTAACAATAATATCGTCGACGTAAACCAATAAATAAATAGTGTTACCATGGTTGTGCAACGTGAACAATGAGGAGTCGGGATATGGTGTTTTTGAAGCCTAACCCAAGTAGGTGTTGGCGTAGCTCTTTGTACCAAGCTCTTGGAGCTTGTTTCAAGCCGTAGAGTGCCTTGTTTAATTTACATACATGAGTAGGATGGTTAGGATATGTGTACCTAGGGGGTTGTATGGTGTATACATCATCAGTGAGTGTGCCTTGGAGAAAGGCATTGTTAATATCGAGTTGACGCAATGGCCACCCGTGGCTAACCGCAAGAGAGAGCACATGGTGAACCGTGGCAGGTTTAACTACGGGGCTAAAAGTCTCTCCGTAGTCTATACCAGCTCGTTGATTGAAACCTCTTGCGACGTAGCGAGCCTTGTATTGAATGATGTTACCATCTTTATCCTTCTTTATGCGAAAAATCCATTTGTAACCTACTACATTTTGTGAGGGAGATGAAGGCACAAGATCCCAAGTTCCATTTTTTACTAAAGCATCAACCTCGGCATCCATAGCTTTGCGCCATATTGGGCTCTTTAAAGCTTGAGTGATATTTTTCAAGACTTCCATGTCATGAACTTCTGCATTTAAGTTCAATTTATTTATGGGTTTCCTAATGCCATGCTGAAGCCGTGTGGTCATTTGAAGGGAGGTGGAAAGATGTGCTGGTGGTGTTGTGGATGGAGAGGAGACATCCGAAGGTGGTTGAGGTGATGTAGGAGACTCGGCAATATAGAGAGTGGATGGGGTTAAGGATGGAGAGGGAGTTGTTGGAGGAGTGGCGGTGGGAGTTAGAGAGGACAGAGGGGCCGTTGCCGGAGGTTGAGAATTTGTGAGAATAGATATAATGAGAGGTGCACATTGTTCTACAAGGTCAGATAAGGGTGGAGTTGGCTTGTTCAAGTCAGCGAAGGGAAAAATGGTCTCGTTGAAGTGAACATGACGAGAAACATAGATACGATTTGTGTTTAATTTTAGGCAGTAATATGCACTCTGAGTAGAGGAATAACCAATGAAAACACATGGTTGAGATTTGAGTTGAAGTTTATGAGAGTTGTAGGGTCGAAGCCACGGATAGCAAAGAGACCCAAAACTTCGAAGCTTGAGATAGTTAGGATTTTGGCCGAATAATTTATAGTAGGGTGAGACATTATTTAGAGTAGGGGTGGGAAGCCTATTTATCAAATAGGTGGCTGTTGAGGCATCGTTTGTCCAGTATTCAAGGGGCATGTTGGCATGAGTTAGAAGATAGCAAGATATGTCTCGACAATATGTCGATGTCGACACTCTGTATAACCATTGTGTTGAGGGGTGTGGGGTGGGGTTGTGAGATGAGAAATGCCATCGATGGACAGATAGTCTCGGAGGGTGTTATACTCACCACCATTGTCCGAGTAAAGAGTTTTTAGAGGAAGTTGGAACTACATCTCGACTAAAGCTTTATAGCGGATAAAAACACGCTTAGTATCTGATTTTTATTTCAAATTGTACAGCCATATGTATTTAGAATAATGATCAACAAAATTTGGGAATAATATTTGAAACCATCATGGGAATAAATGGGGGATGTCCAAAGATCAGTGTAGACATACTCAAGGGGTGCAGTAGAGACAATAGAAGAAGTAGAGCAAGGTAGTTTATGACTTTTATTACAAGCACAAGAGTTACAGTCTAAAGTAGAAATACTAGGGTAATGAATTTTATTTTTGGAAATAATTTGTCTAAAGACATTGCGAGACGGATGCCCTAAACGATGATGCCAAGATAGGGAACTTGTTGTGCTTGTGTAGACTTTTGGAGTGATGGATTGAAGCTCATAGATGCCGGATTTAACTAGCCCCTGGAATAGAGAGTCCCCCGTTGTGAGATCCTTCACATGAAAAGAAGTGGATGAGAAATCAACGGAGATATTGTTATCATGGTAGAGTTGGGAAACATAAATAATATTTCTAGACATAGCAGGGACAAGTAAGACATTATTTAATTTGAGAGAAGATAAAAAACAAGAACCGAAGTGTGTGATTTTTAAGGCCCTTACCATCACCGACAATTAACTCTTCGGTTCCATCATACGGAGTGTGAAGGGACAAATTGTTGAGGTCGGTAGTGACGTGGTGGGAAGCACCGCTGTCGAGAAGCCATGGTGAGGAGGGTGATGCAACGGAGAGATTTGCAGCGTGGGCTTGAGGTTTTGGAGTGTAGTGATTTGATGGTGGTTGGGTATTTGGAGCAGGAGGGCTGGCATTAGGAAACTTTTGATTGAATAAAGGGTAATGAGCAACCACGTGTCCTTGTTCTCTGCACCATTGACATTTGTCGAGAAAAGGGCGGGGTTGCCTTTTCATGTTATGAGAAGAGGGAAGAATACGTGGGCCATTGTGATGAGGTGGATGGCGTCCTTGATGCCTAGTTGTAGCAGCAAATGCAGTAGCTGGGAGAGAGGAGTCATTACGAGCTTGTTGAATGGAGAGTTCTTTGTTGATGAGCTTTTCATGTAGCTCCTCAAACGAGATGGTAGTATCTCACGCATTGACGGACTCGGTGATAGAGGTGTAGGAGTCATCAAGACCAGCGAGAATTCGGTCAATCAAGTCCTCATGTTCAATGGGTTTGTCTAAGGCATCCAATTGGTCCGCACATTCCTTGAGGGATTGCATGAAGTCAGAGATGGAGAGGGTTCCTTTGGTAATGCGAGTAAACTTGTCTTTGAGTTGTTTAATGTGACCACGGGTGGGAAGAGCGTAGGTTTTAATGAGTTTGTCCCATAATTGGGCGGATGTTGTGGCTTGAGATACAATAGGAACAAGGTTAGGAGAGACGGTGCCAATGAGAGCACCGAAGAGTAAGCGGTCTTGGCGAGTCCAAAAAACATGCTGAGGGTTGGGTTCTTGGTTACCAGCATCAGTAGTGATGGTGGCAGGTGGGCAAGCAAGAGTGCCATCAACGTAGGAGAATAAGTCGTGACCGACGAGGATGGCTTCAATTTGGAGTTTCCAAGAGAGATAGTTGGTTGGGGTGAGTTTGATAGCATTGTGTATGTTAAGAGAGGTGAATGGTTTGGAGGGATCACACTGTTAGGAATTTGAGATGATGGAGGTCCATTGATGAGAGCCATGAGGAGAATAACAGAGTGGATGTTTTTGAGAGGGTTGGATCAAAAGTCTGATACCATACGAAATGTTATAAAGAGGTTATGCACTTTCATTCAATAAACACAAGTATTTATATAGTTCTGAGACTAGGTTAAGCTAAAAGCTAAATAAGGATACAGAAGATACATACAATATAAAATAGGAGAATAGAAGAGATTGATTCTATACATAAAAAGATGAAGAAATATCACTAATATCCTGCCACGATATATGGAAGATAAAAGGAAAGGCTTGACTATGATTTAGAGAATCATAGGTCAATCCTTATCTAGTATATACTGAACTTAAGTATCTTCATGCCTATAGCATAAATTAGTAATTAATTAGTTAAAATGACAATTCAAGAGAAAAATTTGGAAGTATAGCCTAGCTAGAATACTGTTAACTTATGTAAAAAAGATGATTTCGTCGATATAAAACTAAAATTTCAACAAATATTTCAATGTAGCCATGTTTATTTTGACATGGTCGACAACTCTAATGCCTTAGCTCGCATTTACCAATAAAAATTAACACAGAGCTTACCCGACGTTCCATAGTATCATTATCACCAACTAATTGATTGAATATTAAACATATTTAAACAATAGAATAAAAGGTTGAACTTTATGTTCATCCATTTCATCTGTTTTTATTTTAGGTTTGTGTCCTTTTCCAAAAAATTTGCTTTAGCAAATATTAAACATATTTTTAAAACTATATAATGTAAGAGCATACGATCCCAAACAAACATGCATGTTTCGATTCTTGCAATCTTGACAAATGTTCTTTGGCGGTCAATTACCCGCACATGATCTGAATCGTTTTACCATATTTGAATCGTATGATCCTATGATCAGGATCACGATTCTAACAACAAATGATTATGAGAGTTGATATTGTACTCTCTTCCTTTGATTGAACCAAAATCCTACGATGCATTAGTATACTTTATACTACTGAAAATATGGCTACCACTATTTCTCATGGTGATTAATGAATGATTCTAAAACATTTAACACATTTTAATTTAAAAAGTTTTTGCAAGTCCTATATGACACCAATAAAGAATCTTTGTTTATATGTCTTGCCCATTATTTTTAAAAAATAGTTCATACGTATTGATACCCTACTAAAAAAAACTAACTACAATACCATACTACACATCAATATATCATTTTCTAAACAAAAAAAATTAACCATACATTTATCGATGATACTTTGAGAAAATTCCGAATTCGTTTAATAGTTTGGAAAAGAGGCAAGCATATGACAAAGACGAATAGACGCTTGATCCCTTTGTCAAGCATATAAGAAATAACTATTCCAGATTTGGTTTTACATAATCAATAATGATTCTTCTAAATTTACTCTTGGTAACCACTTGAAACTAATTATTCCAACCCATTCAACCATACATTTTTAGAACAACTCCATTATCTTTTCTGAAACTCTTTTTCTTGAACAAAAGCATCAAGGAAAATTTGCATGTACACATGACCAAAAACATATACTACTACACCTTTTTCTTGTGCAAATAAAAGATACACACAAAGTTCTTAATATATAAATATATAAGAACACTCAAATTTTTTTCCTTGATAGAAGTTGGTACTTTTGAGGACTATATTCAGAATAATATAGTATGACAAGTAGTAGTGTTTGCTTCTCTTCCATCCCATTTTCAGGTGATTAAGGAAACTGCATGCCATTTTCAGAGAAATTCAATACATTCTCTATATGATAAACTGATTAGCTCATGATTACAAAGCAGTCCTTTAATAAATTAGTCATGTGGCGTCCTAGTTGATTAAAAGTAATTAGGGCATGTTTCTGCTATTCATCTCCCTTGAACTCTCACTTGAGCTACTAGATGGGTTCAACCCATACTCACTAGTGGTTCCTCCATATTCACTGCTTGCAAAATCTTGAGTTGCAAATGCCATTTGCCTAAACTTCTTGAGATCTGCACTATATGCACGAGTATCATGCGATCTCGATCCCTACGATGAGCTAAACATCCCTTGCCCCGCTTTTGCGCCTTCATTATTTAGGTCATCCAATGAGACATCTCCTTCTAATGCTCGAACAATCTGCAATTTATTGATCGTTAAATATAATGATTTAATTCATCTTACATATGGTTTCAAAATTGACTCTAGACGACTTGAGCTAAATCGGATTATAGAATTTTTTGAGTTAAAATTAGTTTTCTATTCAATGGAGTACAATTATAAGAAATTTCAAATTCTAACTGGTCGTAATATACACATTAAATAGTATCTACGATACAAACAAATTAAATTTTACTTGAACCTAAATTTTGGATGATTTAAACATCTTGTTTTGTTAAGTTATACTTGCATTCCTATCTTGACCACCATAATAAATGATAACAAATCCTTTATTTATTTCTCGTCTATATCGTATATGGTTTTCTATTGAAAAAAAAAACAAGTGGTAAAATATCCTCGGAAATTAAAGAAGATTATAAAGTTGTACAAACCTGGCTCATTTTAGGACGCCTTTTGGCGGAATGACGAATGGAAGCAGCAGCACAAGCCACCATACGTTTCATCAAATGAGGGTCATAGTTACCCTCTAAACGTGGATCAACAAACTCATGGTAGTTACCAGTTTCCAGTGCTTTTGCTAGGAGTGGCCTAGACTGAAAATCATGCCAAGAAAAACAACGTTAATAGGTAAAAAGGTGTACTCCTATATAACTTTGGAAATTTTAGTATGTATCAAAAAATTTAGATGCATAAAGTACCCAATCCACCAAGCTATCTTCCATGTACTTCATGTTGGGGTCAACTGGTCGACGTCCAGTTATAATTTCTAGCAACATAACACCATATGAGAATACATCCGATTTCTCTGTGAGCTTGCCACTTGAAGCATACTCTGGCGCTAAATACCTGCATTTGTCCATGTAATGTTAATTAATTAGGATCATATTACTACATAGGAAAAAAAGTCGTGGATAAGATTACCGACTTCATATCTATCCGTTTGGTAAATGTGAATTAGATATAACTTTAAAAGTGGTCATACTTATATTAGACATTATTAATTTTTGACACTGGCAAAGACAAATTGAAAACTATCTTTTTGTTTTTATATATCTGTTTTAGTTTAAAAAGACTGCAAAATTAGACCAAACTCTTCGAGAACTAAACTGACTAAATTACCATTTCAAGTTGACCAAATTAAACTTTAATGTCGGAAATGAAATCACTTAGGAAACTTTTTCATTCATGGATTCATGGGTTCGAATAATCAGGAGAATCACTCACCCAAAAGTTCCCATCACACGAGTAGAGACATGAGTATTTGTATCAGTGGTAAGTTTAGCTAGTCCAAAGTCAGCAACCTGAATTAGGTAAAATATATCCTTACATTATCAGCATGTGTAAAAGGAGAAGAATACAACTGGATTTATTATGTGCAATACTTTTGGATGAAAGTAGTAGATAATGATAAATTTTAATTAGATAAGTAGATTGAAGAAAATACCATGGCCTCATAGTTTTCATCCAACAAAATATTAGAAGCTTTGATGTCACGATGGATAATTCTGGGGTGACCTGTAAGTAAATATAACATTCATTCATAAATCATAATATGCAATAAAGGTTGGCTCCCTGGACTAGGAAATGAACTTTAGAAGCTTATAAATAATTAGAAATGATTATTTGCCTCTTAATAAAAATAATATATAAGGGAGATTAGAATGTTTTTAAGAACGTACAATCTTCATGGAGATAACCAAGCCCTTTAGCTGATCCAAGTGCGATGCGAAGCCTAGTGGGAAAATCTAATTCACCTCTTTCTGCAATTAAAACAGATTCAATATAAAGACCCAAGATTAAGAGGTGGGCACAGGTAGATCAACAAAAATAATTTTGAGATATAAGTTTGTAACATTGTATCTAAAAAAAACGAAATAAAAGGTTGGGATTAAAGGCTTGTCCAGTTTTTCTCTCCTAATAAAAGAATAGAGGAACGAAAGAAAATATTAACAAGAAAAGTAACCTATGAATATGGTGCTTAGATAATCAATAACACACTTGCAGATACCTTAATAATTTATGGTGTAACAACCCACAAACCTCGGCTTCTTTGGTAAACCTAATTATTTAATAAGCTAATTAATGATTCCTTTGAATCTAACATTACACACTACATAAAATTGTATTTCTATGAATATATTAAGGCTATGTTTGGGAATATAAGCTGAAATAGAGCTGAAACTGATAAGGTAGCTGAAATGAGCCGAACTGATAAGGTAGCTGAAAATTTCAGCACCTTAAATTGAGATGCTATATTTACTAGCAACTCAATTTCAAACAATTTTGAGCTTAAATTTTATTTAAGCTCTTATCCCAAACACAACTATTTATTTTAGGTGACTTAAAATTTTAGCACCTACTCATTTAAGGTGACTTAAATGTGTTGCCAAACAGAGCCTAAGCCACCCCTAGTTCCAGTCCATCCGACCTATAAGTCGTAATTACCATCTTGCTCCATCTTATAGCTCAAATAAAGAATAAAATACATTATATGATAACATATATTGCGATGCTTGAATCTGGGGCACCGAACAATCAACACATGGGTTTTGCTAGTTTAGTTGATAAAGTCTTAACTTGAATAGTAACTTATTGAGTTTGTTTACATTTCTAATTTTTGAGACTCACTATAATACATTGCAAAAGAATTATGATAGTATTATATACTTCCTCCGCTTCATATTACTTGAAACGTTTCTTCGGGTACGCTTGCATAACTTTAATCATTAATATCTCCAATTCCTTGTAAGTAAAATTTTTGAAACTATATGTTGAGATGAATTTTACAATATCCCACATGACAATGTTTTTTTCTTATATATATGTTGAATTAGCAAAATACGGTCAAACGGGAGTGTGGGTTAATAGTGTAAAAGTCGAAACGTTTCAAAAAAACGAAGAAAGTATATTATTAGATAGAACCCAATTGAATAAGAAACTTACTATGGAGGTGGTATTCCAAAGTGTCGTTAGGAACAAACTCGTAAACCAACATGCGTTGTCCACCAGCAATGCAATAACCCACCAAGGACACAAGATGACGATGATGAACACGACTAATAATCTCAACTTCAGACTGAAATTCTCTCTCTCCTTGTCCACTACCAGATTTGAGGCTTTTAACAGCAATTTCTTTACCATTAGGCAAAACACCCTTATGAACAAATCCAAAACCACCTTGCCCTAACATTCTTGATTTATCGAACCCATTAGTTGCTGCGGCTAACTCTTCATAGGTGAAGGTGCTCTTATTAAAACCAAGTGTAAGACTTGGAGATGGTGCTAATGATGTTGTCGCATTTTGTACTGATTGTTGTCCACTTTCCTCGCTACTCATCCCCATTGGATTATTTGGATATCCCCAACCACCCGATGTTGGAGGGATCTTCACTGCATGCTCTTGCGGAGTTTGCCAATATTGTTGGTTGCCTGTTGTGAAATTAATTATCATCGTGATATAAATTATACAGTAGTAGTATCTAGTATGCAATAAATCTCTCAAATTGTATCATGGGCTACATGTGAATTTGGAATATCATAATTGCATGTGTTAGTACCTCTTTGTAGAGAGCGTAAAAATGTATACACCAAACGAGGTAGCACTTTAATTGGTACCTTTCAAATATTGGTACATTATATTAGGTTAATGATTTAGATTCAAGGGGTTGAGTTAGCAGCAACTCTTAGCTTCAGGTGTGACGTTGGATATGTGCGATGTGGGCGATTGTACATGACCCCAAATATTTAAAGCCTCTAGATTTTTTTTTTTCTTCATCAATTATACTATATATATATGTGTGTTCTTCAGTGTTGGTATTGGACTTTCTTAATTAGGTTTCATATCGTGTATTGCTAACACTGTTGCTTAATTTGTCTTTTTTTTTTAATATAAAAGGTTAAGTTTTTTTTGGATTTTATATATTTTTTTAACTATGACCCATTTTCATCTTCAATGCACTTTGCACAGGGCATGCGCAAATATTGAGCCACAACCCACAAGTACGTAGCTCCCTGCTCCCTTAGCAGCTGACAATGGACAAGGGTTCAAATCTCATCGTCGGAGATGGGAGTTCGGGAAGCCAACTTTTAAGGAGCTTAGTGTCCACGTAAAAAGACTAAAGTACCCTCACTCACATACTAATTACATTAAATTAATTTAGAAAATGATGCAAACATCACTTAATAAATGGACGTCGCTACATATACACGTGACTATTTAAAATTTGCTAAATAGAGATGATGTCAAATTTTTCCTTACATGTAAGGGTGAAAGTTATTCGGATAAAAACTGAAATCAAATCCAATCCTAATCAAATTAGTAATTCGGATTGGATTCGGATAGTTTTTTAAAAAAAAATCAGATTTTCGAATTGGATTGGATTGAGAGTGATTGAATCCAAAATAATTGAATAGTAAATAGGCCCTATATTTTATATTTATGATTAGGCTTACCTTATTTTTTTTTTTTTTTTTAAAAATAACCAAATGGTCTGCAGCCCTTCCCTTCCCCTAAAAGTTAAAACCCTAGCTTGTTATTGTAAAGTTGAACATGTTGTTATGTTGTTAAACCTTCTGTTGTAATGAATTATGAGTTGTTAGTACTAGTTTTTAATGATTTTTTATGGGATTGTATCAATTACTTACTTCTATTATTGGACATTTTATTTTATTGGGATGTTCGCACCAAATTTATTTCGTAAAAAAAACAGAGTTTAAAAAAGTTGGATGATTTGGATGGGATCCAATCTAATGTCTAAAAATTCTGATTGGATTGGTTTGGACTCAAACTCTAATTAGTTTGGATTTGGATTGGAAAATTAAAATCCAAATCCTATTCGGATTGGATTGGATTAGGCCTAAATCCAAACCGTAAACCGAACACCCCATTTACAAGAACTTTGTGAACATTTTTTCTTATCTATTATTTGAGGTTATTAGATACAATAATACAATTTTAATTTCTATTTACTTTGAGAGACATCGACAATCATGTGATCTATGACATAACCAAATCCATAATAAGGTATGTACGTACCTTGAGGTTTGGTAGGAGGTTCCCAACCGTAAGGGGGCATACCAACACGCTTTTTCTTCTTCTTTCTTACACACAGTATACAAACAACCATGAACAACAACAAAATGCCACCCACTGCCACCACTCCGGCTATGACTCCGACACCGTGATGCGATGACTTAGAACCATTTGAAGAGCTTCCACCGCCACTTAAGGGAGGGGATGGCTGGTTAGGCGACAATGGTGGTGCAGGTGGGGCCAGTACTCCTTGAGGTGGGGCCCAAGGTTGCGCCGGAATATTCTTGGATTCACCACCACCTTCATTCGTTGGTGGAGGATGATTCTCGGTAGGAGGTGGCGATGATGATCCCTCTGATGGTGGTGGTGACGATGGTGGTGGAGGCGACGGTGATGAGTTTCCGCTATCGTTTTCGGATGGCGACGGGGGGAGAAGGAGGTGGTGAAGATGGTGGCGGAGATGAAGAAGACTCTGAAGGAGGTGGTGGTGATGATGATGATCCTGAGGATGGTGATTCTTCAGGTGAAGGAGATGATCCATCCGCCATTTTTACCTCCTATGCTTTTCTTCTCCTCCAACTAAATTAATAACACTTTTACATGTAAAGATTTTCTTCAACAAACTTTACTCCTTGGCCTCCCCCCTTTTACTCGCCTCTAATTCTTTCCAAGCCCTACATTCACAACAACAGTTAACCAAATAAATAACATGGTCTGGTATGATATCCAAGGATTTTCCATACAACCATGCACCACCTGGCAGTACAAGTGTACAACATCATTATGCTATGTAAAGATATATAATAAGGAGATTTTGGCGATTTTTGTAATAATATAATCGTTTTTTACGATACCATGATTGATTTAGAAGTATTTCAGTAGGCCAGTATATAATTTCTGATGATCATATATAGAGGATAGTAATCTACATATATCGGAGCATCATGACGAAATTACAAACTATACAACAATGTGATCTATTACGGTGAGTAATACATGAGGATAAAATCTCACTATGTTAAGTGTTGCCTCTTCAACAAGGAATCTTCAAACATGCATATAATACATCATTTTTTATAGGATCATGTAACGTAACATCATTTTTAGTAATATACAAATTCAATTTACCACATGCAATATATGCAAACTATCCTTACAAAAGGGGATCGGAGATGGGATGAGAGATTAAAGAGGAGAGAGAAACACCTGATGGAAGAAAAGGAAATCAAAGAAAAGAGAAGCAAAAATTGGAGTAGACGATCGATGTCGTGATAGAAAGGAGGACGTACGTAGTCCTTCACTAGTCTCTTCCTACAAAATAGGCTCCGGTCGTTTTGTCTCTTTCCTCCACTTTGTTTGCTTTTTTCCCTCTCTTTTTTTCTCTTTCTTAACCTTGGCTTAATGACTCCCCTTAATTTTAGCAATCTTGAGGTCATTTATTACCTCTAATTAGAAAGTGATATTTTTGGTAATCACCTTTTTAGAGAAAAAAAAAGGCTCAAAATAATGATCATTAGTTCTAAATTAAACAGAGTTGGGAGTTTCAATTAGTACTTTTTACAATAACTTTCAATATATCTCTTTATACTCCTTTTGTTTCTATTTTTCCTTCTTACCTAGAATCTTTCTATGCGAAAAAATTGAATAAAGTAGAAAGAACTTTTTAAAAAACGGAGAAAGTACATGATAACAAGTAAGAAGAATATATAAATAACTATTTTACTAGTATTAAAAAGCCAATTTTTACAGAGATCATGGGCTCAAAACCTCTAACATAAATAATAGAAAACCTGTTACAAATATTATAAATTGTATTGACATTATCATGGTAAAAAGATCATTTGATAATTTAAAATGGAATTTGACGGAAAAAAGGGATGTAGCTTAACTTAGCTTGGCGATAGATTTCTGACATTCTAAATAATTGGTCATGGGTTCTTATTCTTTTACATGTATTTTTGAAACACTACAATGGGTGCTCACATATTGTAATAATAGTATTGTTTGGGCCCATTTCATGAACCGGCCTAGCTATGGCAAAATTATAGAAATACCTCTACCAGTGGGGAAGAAAATCATTCATCAATTTGGAGTGACTCAAATACCCTAATTCATTGGAAGTCCCATTTCTATAAATTGGGGTTGTCTCATCAATCAAAAGGTATTCAATTCTCACCTACAAAAACCAAAGCATCCCTCTCTACATTTACTCACTTTCTCTCTCTACCTCAATCATATCTGACTTGAGCGTCGGAGGAGATTTCCCGGGAACACCCCCGGGCCAGTTTTTCATTATATTTTGCAGGATTGTAGGAGACCTCTTCCTCGGCACTTCAAACCTTCTCGGGATTTCAAGACTCTCAACACCACACTCACCTTTGACAGTTTCTAGGCAGAAACAAGTAATAGATGAGCCAAGGGGTAACAACTTAGATGTAAGTTAACTCACTACTTGCATCTGCTAAATGAAAGAAAAATTCTTGTAATTGTCTCCAATCAATATCAAAAAATATTATTAATTAAAACATGTGGGGACGATTGTAGACAATCACCTGTCTTCTAACTATACTAGTTGTTGTTCGCCGCGCGTTGCGCGCCGAACCCCAAGAAAGCGACAATTAGTATGAATAGTTTTATGGCAATATAAGCGAAAATAATTTAAGGCATTTTAAAGTATCTGAACCAATAAGTTAGAAAATAAGGCAATCGGATTTTAAATTGATAAAAGGTCCCATTGGGTGTTAATTTTGCCAAAGAAGAAGGGTTTAACGGTACGATTAACGGACCGCAAAAAAGTTACGGGTCAACGGCACGGGCACGGCTATTATCTTTGAGTAAGTGGCTAACCAAAAATCCCAGCTTTTTTGTCATCTATTTGATTATCGTGAAAAGTCGTCAACATATATATGAATTCTAAGAGCGGTATAATCTGATTAGGAGTAATGCAAAGGTGGCAAATTCTTCATAATGTATTTTTTTTTGTGGTTGTAAGAATGAATGTAATGATTTCGTGCAAGGTATAATTGTAATGTAATCATTAAGAGGAAATTGTGCATAGTAACTGTTCCTAAAACAAAGGGTACTATGTAATTTCTAAAAATCGCTAATTTTTAATAGGAATAGGGAATTGCTCATAGTAACATTTTTTGTAAAAAAAAAAGTATTACGGGAAATTATGAGTACAATTTTTTTGGTGTATAATATCTATCATGGGGCTAATTAGTGGGATATTAAAAGTGGTATAAAGAGTTTAAAGGGGTGGGCCAAACTAAAGACAATAAACTGGCAAAGCCCAAAGAGAAATGAATTTGGCTGACGTGCAGCAAAACAAAACGCTTCGTTTGGTACACTTATGGTAGGCACTATATTGGCGCCACAAGACATTTTTGATGAAACAATATATAAATAGCGACAACAATATTGTTAAACATAAATTCCTGCTATTCTATTCATGTCAAAAAAAAATTGCTGCATTTAATTTATATCTAAAATAATTTCTCTCAAAGCATCCATTTCTTTCAATGTCCTAAAAATAAAGTTTCTAAATCAAATAATATCCATTAAAAATAAAATTCTAAAAAATCTAATAATATGTACAATTTAAACTTGACCGTCAACACCAAGTTTGTGACTGTGACACCATCCCGCAACTTTCCAGTCACCGTGAATCCAACAACACCAGGCAAAACCATGCTCATGGACTGTCAAAATAAACCATTACCTAGCATCGATGTCTGCGAAAACAAAATGTCCTTATAAAAAATTGGGAGAAAAAGGTAAAAAGGAGTGCACTAACACATACTTTTTCCCTCAGTAATCTTCACATCTTGGGTTTGCACAGAGATCATAAAAAGTTGTTAAGTGGATAGATAAAAAAAAGAAGTAAGATTAAGCGAATAGAGTGAGAGAAGATTAAAGAGAGATGAACATTACTTTGTTATAACCTAAAATAGATGATGTTGAATTTATTGAAGACATAAACTATCATTTAGAATAAGATTTTTGGTAAAGCAAGCAACCTTACCCAATGAAACACTTAACTCTTGAGCAACACCTATTCAAAATTTGAACTTTGCTCCCCCTCTTCTGTTTGGGTTTCATGAAAGGCAGCAGCTCCTGTAGCACGTATTAAATAATTGCAGGTCATCCTCACATGCGGTATCAAGTGAGCACATTGAGGCAAAGATGGCATATTACTTGATTTAAAAAAACCTACCAGAAAGAAGGCCAGAATTATATAGAAGGCCACTAATATATATATATATCCATTATCCTCGATCCATGGCCTTAAACAAGGAACTACCAAACAACCAATGAACATTTAAGGCCTACACACTAAGCACAAACTACTTATAAGACTAACCAACAATTTTAGAGGTCGAGGCTGATAAGGCAGCCATTTTATAAACTGCAGTTGCTCACCCTAGAAGCCAAATACAGAAAGTAATTAAAAGCATAAATCTGCTAAGAAACAAAATGATATAAAATTAAGCAAAGCAATTGTGGAACAAGATTCCAGTAAGAAAAGGAGTCCACATGTAATAGGATTCCATTACTATTAGCCCTTTCTATTACGTAGCAGACGTTCTCCTTTAGATATCATGTATCATGTATACAGTTGGGAAACTATCTAAAGTTTTTTCTATCCTGCAATGTCAACAATCAGAGTCTTTTGAGTCTTGAATCTGAGCACCATGCCTCCACAGAAAATAACTGATGCAGTACAAACATAAAAAGTGGACGTTGACCTTCATTTTTTAAACATAGTGTTCGAGTTGATTTATTTATGCACTCTGTTTCATTTTAAGAAATTATTCCTACTTCATTTTCTAGACGGAAACCTTTTTTTGCTGAAATAAATTGAAGCACTCCAAGATTTAAACTTTGTTTCACTTCAAAAGTCAAAGCTACGAGGTCCCTGTTGGGTCCCGAATCTGATACAAGATGGCAATTCAAAATTTGAGGGTAATAATGAAGCAAAATTCTAGAGACACCGCAATAACATAAACACCACTCTTGCTCCTCCCCAGCTCCTCGTGATGTTATCTAATGTATCTATCATAAGGTTGTTTTTCCTGATACACAAAGAGAAAACCCGGGGAGGAAGAGCTAGAGGAAAATGAGAATAATAACAAAACAGGAGTTAGAGAAGAAGGTTGCATCTTTTCAAAGGATTTGCAATTGCAGAAACGACTGCTAACAGAAAAAGGAAAGCAACTTTGCATGGTTATAGTTAATGGTAGAAGGTCCCTGTTACTGTTAGTTTCTTGGCGACTTCTTCTCTTTCTTGTTCAGATTGCGCACAGAATGCTTTCTCTTCAACGAGAACAGGTTCTGTTGCTTTCTCATTACTGGTTCATAAGTTGCTAAAACAGCAAAAACCTCCTTTTCTAGTGAGAGTTATGTGCAAAAAGCATGCAATCGATTCTCCGAGGTCCTTAATCATACTTTTTTTCATTATCATTATATAGTGTATAGGCTATATCTTCTAATTGATGATCAAACCAAAGAGATAAAGGTCATAAGCTTAATGTATCACAATCTACATCATTGTTTTCACAATAAGAAAACTACAATATCTTGAAACAGGGGTAATTTCATCATCTCATCATTGTCAACCCCAAATATGAATGCGTAAAGAGATCATACAAGCCATACACAAAAGGAATCTGGTTATTCAAAATTCAAAAAAGAACGAAAAGAATGAGGCATAGGATAAAGCAAGAAAGGTTGAAGGCGACATAAATCAAGGGAACAAACAACAGCAGATCCAAAAGAGACATGGGATTATCTGAGTTTAGCATCCCATCTTGAATTTTAACTAAAGAAATAAAGTGTTCAATTGACAAAATCAACCAAGACTATAACAAGATCGACAAATTCGTAGCCGATTTGATGAAATCGAAACCTCAAAACTCGAGAGTGGAACAATGAAACCCTGAAGTAGCAGGTTACCTAATATGTCTTTCATTTTTAGTATGCAGAAGAGAAACTCTAGAAGTATATAAAAAGAAAACTCGATTATCATGTTTACCAAAATAAAAATATCTTATTTCCTAGGGAAAAAATCTCTTAAATTACCAAAACAAAAGCTAATCTTACCCATAGTATAGTTGTGAATACATGTGTGCCATGTGCTTGCTTCAAGGCCCAACTCAAATCCAGGCAAGAAATGCTTTATTGGCCTAAAAATTGAAATAGAAGATCTGAAAAACAACCACACAATTCTCCTAGTCATGCCATTTTGAACCAAATTCTCCTAACCTGTAACAAATTAGCGAATCCCACCCACTTCGTCATTCAGAATTTGGCATACCTGTAGACGTAGCATGTCGTGGAAATCGCATATTCTTTGCCCATCTCTAACAAATTGGCAAACTCCATCCATTTTCTCTCCTCATCTAATGCCTCCTTTTTGGAGAAATCACATATAAGTTACTCATCTCTAACAAATTGGCAAATAAGTTAAGCCGAATTTCCCTTAGAAAAGGTAACAATATGAACCAAGCAGAATTTAGAAAAAGAGCAGCAATGTTAGAAAAAGGAAAAAAAAAACATCAAATGCAACAATAGTGAAGAAGACAAAGAGATGGAGGAAAAGAAGAAGAGAAATGTAGGAATACCTTTAGCAATAGGCGATGGTCGAACTGATAAACCCTAGACAAGACATAATAGACATCTATAGAAGGAAATGGAAAAAAAATAAAGATAATACATAAAGAATAATCAGGGAAGAGGCAATATATTAACTCTATAAGATAGAAGCAGAAGCAATCCTCGCAAGTTTAATATTGTCATGTGAGACTCTCTTACACCCGTGGCTCGAGAAGGATGAAGCTGAGTTGGTTTGAGCCTTGGATGCGCTGCGTCCATGCTCACCATCACAGTTATTCACTAAGTCAATTGGTTGTCTCTCCGATATTGGCAGCACCTTCTTTCAAACCTTAAGTAGTCAGCGATTGTAGCTAAATTGCATAGTTTGTCTACCATATACATATCAAGAAAAAGCCAAGTTCGTAGGAACGATAGATACAAATATGAAATTAAGAATGCTCCAGCAAAGCAACAACAATGTTAACCATGACCTTGACAAAGATCAACTCAAACTAATCCTATTTATCCGTGCTCCTATAAGTAGTGAGCGATTGTAGCTAAATTTTATAATTTGTCTACCATATTCTTCCTCCGTTTAGAAATATCTGCACCATTTCATGTTTTCACGCTTGTCGATTCATGTTTGTGCACTAATAATATATTATAGAAAGTGAGAGGAGAAATAGTAAATGCCTGGCTTTAAGGGAAACAAAATATGAATAATATGAATTCTGAACACGAAAAATATTCTAAAAGAGTGTGTTCTCATTCATCCAATCAAAAAGAGATGACTGTAGATACTCATAACATTTGCTCTTAACAAGAAGTAATAAAAAATAACATTAGCAATAAAGAAATAAAAGGAATCACACACAAGAATTATCAGGCCCCAAGATATTCAATTGGTAATATGTTCACAAACTAAGGAAAAATTGCCACTTCCAAATCATAACGCACTTATGTATGGCTAAATTCTCAAATAATAAATAGGAAAAAAGAAAAATACAATTAGAAACCAAAATGCTTTTTATTTACAGTCCCTGGTTCTTATGTATACATATCAACATATCAAAATATCCTTAAAAATATGACATGCAGACTACTTGTTTTATTAGATGGTGGAAATCTTATCTCTGCTAGGAAGATTTCCACTTCATACAAATTGTTGGGTACTAATTTCCCATTAGGGTAAAATTTGCTAGGTCTACATCTCCAAAATAATTTTCTCTTGTTATGTAGCACGCATAATATTTTCAAACCTTTGTGATTGCCAGAAGCGAAATAATTGCTTAAAGGAATTTTTTTTAATTATTTGCCTAGATTGGATCTTGGAAGATACTCTTTGCTCCGAAAGAAGGAACCTAACATTTCATCCCTAAAAATTTCTGTTTTTCTCAATTGTCTTTCATTTTTGGTTCCTCTTTAGTCTCCATTCTGCACTGTTTCTCTCTCTCCCTTCGATTGATTCCCTTGTATTTTCTCGTCTCTAACTACCTCCCACTATAGCTCACCGCTTTCAAGTATCTCTTTTAGTACACTATTATGTGAGCTCCAAAATGCTATAAGAAAAAAGAGCCTTTTTTGCCAACCACCCAAAACACTAAATTCTTTAACAACTATTTCTAAGGATATCTATTTTCTAAAGTAATTAAAAATTGATTAAAAATAATTTTTGAGCAAGTCTCAACCACATACAACCTAAGAGAGGAGTAGGATTGTAAGAGTTACAATTACTACAAAATATCAAAAGTATGTCTAGCTAAAATTCACTATTTCTTAGGTTTGAAGAAACTATTAGTCTTTCATAGGGAGCTGCTTCATGTTAGGCTGTTAGCAATCAATCAACCATTTTTTCCTCTACATAATGGCTAACACGTTTTCTTCAATGTTATATTTTTTAGAGTCACCAAGTCAGGCCAGACAAAACAATTTAGTGCAATGATGCCAGACGAAAACACGAGAGAATTAGAGATTGCAGCACCCTGTTGAGTGTTGATCCATCCTTGAACTACTTCCTCAATCAGCTTTTTTCCCCCTTTCTAATTAGCTTACTCTCACCAACACCAAGCAGCTAAATTTTAATTTAAATCAGCATTCAGTAGTTTTGGTGGAATTTAAGAAGTTCAGAAGTTTTACTTCGTCCCAGAGGCATTGCAAACATAATTCTTCCTTTTTCGTTTTTTTCCCATAATTCTATCTCAAGTTCACCAACCCACCTTCTTCGGTGCTAGGCTTGCTACTTGCTAGTATAGTACATCGAGCTAAACAGGAAAAAACACAAAGAAAAGCTACCTGTTGCAGTGGAACTCACAATTGTCACTGGTCTGCTTGATGCAAGGAGCTGCAGCTATTGCCTTAAACTAATTTCCTGAAAATAGAAAGTTGGACCATAATTCACATTAACCCAAATCTAATATTTCAGCTGCAACCAGAAGGCAATCAATTCTATCACATGAGAAAAACAACAGGTGAAAAGGAAGGAGAGAGAGGAAACAAGATGGGGAACGACTCCATTTCCCGGAAAAAAGAAAAAAGCAAAAGTTGTCAAAGAAAAAAACTAAGAAATCATTCACTCAATTGACTAAGTATAACCCAAGAACAGTAATCAAACAAAAAGTTTGTATTACAAATTGAAAAAAAGAACGTAGAAAAATCTAAAAAACCCATAAAATTAAACCAAAATTAATATTCAATTTAAATAATAAAAAATGAATAAATCAATAAAATTAAATCTAATTGAACAAGTAATTAAATTACCTTTCTAAGAAGCTTGAATTTCATAGAACTTGCAGTAATGGAGTGAAGCTCATCTTCACTATCAAAACCCATTTCACTCCCAATGAAACTCAATCGTTTAATCTCACATCATCAAGTTGAAACCCTAAAACTCGAAATAAACAATGAGAATCGACATCAAGGACATGAGAGGAAGAATAATAAACAAAAAAACTTGAAACTCGAAATTATAAACAAAATAAATGATGAGAATCAGTTTGTGCACCAAAAAAGTTAGAGGAATTGCTAGGCTTACCAGAGAGTTGGAAGAGAGGAGAGAGAAATATTGGAGAGTTGGAAGAGAGGAGAGAGAGGCTATCTAAAATCACCAAAGCAGAAGTAGAGAAAATGTTGGTTTTAGAGCGATATCTTTGGAGGCTGATGTGAGTTATTTAAATTGTATCACTTTCCTCAGCCTCCTCCACCCTTTCAAGTTTCATCTCCTTTCAATTGCAAACCTCCTTTTTCAACTTTCTCCTCGTCATATTCACCAACGTATTTTTCTATAGAAAACATGCATTATACAGGAGTATGAATGAGAACAAAGATCTAGGTTTTAAAAAAATGAGCACGGCTGCCAGATTCACGCTTTTCCCATTAAGCTAAATTTATAGCATACCTTAATAAAACATTTAAGACAAGCATGGGTCGCAAATATCCTTCAAGGGTATATGTCCATAGTCTATGAGCCTCATTTCTACCTAGCTTCAACTTGAAATTCTCATTTCAAACACCAACCTCAAACTATTAGGTTCCCGTTAATCTTTACCCCAACCTCAAAGACTCTTTTAATTTATCACTTTATATGGATCGAATACATCAACGTTTTCAGACTGCCAAAGTTCTAAAACAATTAAGGGAGTAAAAAGGAAATAAAACAAACCCCTTTCATTTCTCACATTATAAGGATCATATACATCAACATTTTCAGACTGTCAAAGTCCTAAAGCAATCATGGAAGTAAAAAGAAATAAAAAAGGTGGCACAATTTATAAGAACAAAACTCAATTGTTACATTTTACTCATCCCAAGTTCACATTTTCTGCATAAAAGCTAGAAAAAAAATAACCTAAGAAAATCAAGAACAAAAGAATTGTACTCAGAAACAGAGATATGTAGATAAAAGAAGGTTATAGATCATAAACCAAAACAAATCACAAAAATCATTATTTAAAAATAGCAATCAACTCCATTTTCACAATGAGACCAGATTTTCGGCATAAACATAATCAATTTGGAAATATGAGACCAAACTTTCTTATCCCCCCCCCCCCAAACACACACACACAATTATCTCTGAGTGTGTAAATGTACATGTGCACCGGTTCAGAAGCTATGTAGCACAGGTACTTCTTCTAAGTCACGTACTCGTACCTGTACCCGTACCCGTATTTATGCCGAAAATCTGGTTAGGATTAGGAAAGAGTGGTGAAGGTGGAAGATTTCAACTCATAAGCAAACAGAACGGAACAAAAGATAATTGACCAGCATAACGCACCAGCAAAAGCAAACAATCACAGTAACAGAAACCTGGACTTTCAACCTTTTCTTGCTACAACCATATGAAAGCATGAGAAATCTTATCCAAGTGTCCAACTAATGAGCAGCCATCATGACCTTGGACTTGATACCTTAAGGTGATACCACAAGAAATACTACATTAGCGAAATTGCAGAAAATATACAAGCAAGGGGGATTAAAAGAAACTATCGAATATCAGCATCTAAGACTCTAAAAAAAGCTAATCAACACCATAAATCACAATGAGCTAAACCCATTTGAAACAAGAGTGAAATTGTCACCAACAACTAAAAAACATCCCAAAATCCAAAATTGAGACATAAAAAGTCAAGCATTAAACACTAACCTGTCTCTAATGTCGCTGTTGTTGTTGAAATGCTGTTGTTGTTGCTGCTGTTATGAAGCCGTAGCGGAGGATGACGACAGCACCGACGATGCAGTAGCAGACTCCAGATTCCGGCCATTCCGACCGGCGTCAGTGTGCTTGAATGAAGTGAAAATCAAACAAGCAAAACAAATGATGAATTCAGACGACTTAAAAAGAAGAACCACTTGCTTGCATTCGGGGTAGAGTCACCTGACCTTTCCAATACTGCAGAGTACACAGTGATATCATAGTTGTTCAACTCATCACTGTTGTCTGTTGCAACAACAAGGAACGGTAAAATCATTAATCAAGCTGACAAAAACTCTACAACCATCGCGCAACGGCAATGGTTATCTGTGAATGATAGCTAAGTTTGACACATAGTGTATCTTTTCAGTTAATCTTACACACAACAAAATTAATCAATCAATATAAACTTAGTGGCATTTTAACATTGCATCAACACAAAGTGACACTTAAATTGCGTCGATTTCGAGAGCAATAACCTAGGTTTGTAAAAGATTTTCCCAGTTGGTTGATTAATAGGAGGATTAGGAGTTGTTCTATAAATATGATTCATGAATTGATCATCACCAGAATTTTTTGGCCTGCTCAATGGAGGATTATCACGATTGTTATCATATTGGTAATTTACCTCAAGTTGTTCATTTGAGAAATGAAACTATTTAGTCAACAAATAAATTCCCTTTTCGCCGAAAAATAAATACATTCAAACAGATTAGATTATCACAATGCAGTTGTATTCAAATCCTGTACCATATGAGAGGTGAGTAATTGCTACATCATCCAGAATGATATTGAAATCCTTTGCCCTGCACATGAGAGCAAGATACAATTAGATTCAACCCAGTGATGAGAAAATTTCATAATCTCAAGTTACTTTCCCCAAAAAGTAGTCTATTTCAAAAATGGTAGAGAAATTTTAAGCATACTGATAAGGGTCTTTGGGCTTAGTTGCCTTTGGTGCCAAAATAGAATTTAGAATTCTGTTATGATTGTTACAGTTAGCTGCATTTTGTTATGCACATGTGATTGAGAGCAATTGTATATAATCAATTGAAATAAGTTTGTAGATTTCATTCAATCATTAATAAAATACAATTTCATCTCTCTCTCTCTTTGAATTATTTCTTCTCTCTCTATAAATTCTGATTCTTTCAATCTCTCTTCTACATTCTGTTTTCTTGTGTAGTTCTTAACTGAACTAATATCCAGTAGTTGAGCTTAGTTCCTGCATCACACACATACTGGCAGCAATCGTCTTCATCTCTTTCCAGAATCGCACATTAGGAAATAGCTAAAATCATTTCTCAAAGCATATAATATACAATTCCTGAACTATTACCAATCATATTCGTCTCAAAACCTCAATTGTTCTAACAACCAATTGTTTTGCAAATCCACAACAAGAAATCTGATTCAAAGAATATGGATATGAACCGAACGATTCCAAAACAAGTAACATAAATCTAGTTCAAAGGTCGTGACTATTATAACAAAAAATACAAATATTTAAAAGGAAGACAGATTTGATTGTCAAATGATTTTAGTTGCTAGTATTATCAAGGGAATGTCAATAATGAACATGAAGTTGGAACTTTTAGGTGATTTCCGTAACATTTTTCCACGATCGAAATATCCTATTGAAAAGTTCCCCCTTGGGATTCAATCATCCATCTGTCAAAGACTTCTTAAAGAGAAGGAAATTGAGTTCTACCATAATATAGTAGTTGTCGAGGGCGAAAGTTCAAGTAGCTAATCTTACGCCCAACCAACAATGTTAAGCAAGAAGATTCATGCTTAACACACTTGGACATCAATGATATACTACAGCTCTACAAACCTAAAATCGAGTAGATAATTTAAAGTCAACAAGATGATTCTCTTGAGATGCACAGCTATAATGATACTACTGTTAATGAGGAAATTGATCATTTCAAGTCTACTGGTTTATGCTTACCATTTACCATGACTATAAGATTTGATTATCTATTTTCAGCCAATTATAAAATATGATAGACATTAAAAACAATCTGATTCAATTAAATTGATTTAAGGTGTATCTAAGATTATAACAAATCCAAAAAAAGACTAAAACTTTATTTACCAAAACATGGACATCAACCAAAACACGAGATACAACACTTGGATAGCAATACAACACGAGATGGCAAACAGCAGTACAACACGAGATTTTTTTATTGAATGAGATAGCAAACCAAAACAGTAATACAACGCAAATCAGTTTAATTAAATCAGATTTTTTTTACGTCAATACAACACGAGATAGCAATACAACACAATATAGCAAACAACAGCAAAAAAGGAAAAATTAAAGCAAAATTGAAAAAAAAATGGGAATAAATTTGAGTGATACCTGAGCCAATGAATTCCACGAACACTTGGATGATTGAAAAAATCGAATCACAGATAATTTTTAAAAAATTGATTGTAATAAACTGAAAATTGAAATACCCAATTGAATTTTAGAGTAAAGTTTAGGAAGAACCACTGTTCAATCGCTGAGTTTGAGAGGAGAATTGTGTTAAGAGAAACATTAATCTACACTAAAAAAAAAATCTACAACAACTCTTCAAATAACTAAACAATTTACACCAAAATTTAGACTTTATTAAAAAATAACAACCACCCATAAATAGAATCACCAAACCCTAGAAAACCCAAAAGATAAAACACCAAAAAAATGTAGAATTACCTGCAAAGAAGCGAGCTGGGACTCAAGGGAATCAAAAGCGTAGCAAATATTCAAAAGGGCTTCTGAATCTTCATCTGTTTCTTCAGCAGTTTCTGCAGAAGAAGGCGAGTTAGTTGAATCTCCATTAATTTGAGCTCCTTCAAGCTGAGATTGAATTGGGGTTTTTGTTTTGTGAATGCAATTGGCGATTTTGTAGCGCAATTCTGAAGCCGGTAGGAGGCGCTGATAGGAAATGAAGAGGAGAGATAGAAAAAATGGTGAGGAGAGAGACGAAGAAGATTGAGAGAGAATGGAGGGTTAGGGTTCAGAGGGAAAGAAAGCACGTGGCAAAGGGAGGACAGGGAAGTGGTTTTGTCAACAGTAGAGGGTAGATCCGTCCCGTCACTGTTCTTAAGCACAGTAACTTGAACTCCTTGCTTTTTAATGGGTATAGATATGTTTACATGATACTATGTAAGTTTTGACCTGGGAAACATTTTTTTTTTAAATGAATCAAAAAAATAGAAATAAAAATAAAATGTTAAAGTCAGCAATAAGCGCTCCCTAAATAAAACTAAAAGCCAAGACTACCAAGGTCGAAATAACTGGCTCTATGAAAACTTAAGAACATATAAACCAATGAAACGTGACCCAAAAAATAATATCTAAGGCAATGCCCAGATCCACAAACTAGTGAGTTTCTATGAGTTGTGATTGGCGTTTATCTAATAATTAATATGGCATCTATCGGAAAGCTTGTTGCAATTGTATCTTCTAATTCCTACCGGCAGCTTTAAATTTTAAAATACGAATTGGTATTAAAAATGGTAGCTTTTGGAAATTTCTTATTTTATGAAAAAAAAAACTATACCAATTGCGAGATAATTTGATGCCATTATAAAGGTATTAGATACCAAGTCCATGTCGCACAGATAAAAGCCAGTACTTTTACAGTTTCTATCACATTCTACTCTTTCCACATGTTCACCAATATATATATACCTAGGACCATTAATTTTTTAACTTGAGCTGTTATGGGCCTGTATTAGTATTAGACATATCATATTGAAACCACTTGGTGAGGATTCCGCCTCATAACCACAAAGTTAGGGATTCAAATGCCATCAAGTGAGAGACACTTGGAGGAGGATTTTCCTTAGGCCTTATCATTCACCTCTCCTTCCAAATGCTTGGACCTTTGGGTCAGATCCTGTACAAGGTCAACAAAAGTTATTTATCTTACCAATGTAAAATACTGAAACTGACCTTTTTGGTGGTTCTAAAAAAAAAGTTTAATTGGTGCACATATTAATACATCTAACATCATTGGAGGGTTTATTCTCCTAATTTTCTTTTTTTTGTCCTCATTTTCTTTCTTCAAATATTTTTTCCCCACATTTACAGTTTCTCTCACAAAAGTAATGCATGTGATTTGTGTGATTTTAATGACCTCGCCACTGATTCTTGGTTGCTTAAATAAAGTATGGATATTTTGAAGATATACATTAAAAATTGAGATAAATCTAACAAAATTCAATATGATAATTTTTTTTCATTCTACATAGATAAAGTAATACAATGATGTTAAGGAAAGGAAAAGAAAAGACATATTGTTATAAGTATTTAATTAAATCTAAAAATAGTGTAGGATATACACGAAAAATGCTTACCTATTACCACAAAAAATAAATCCAAATTTGAGGTTGGGATTTAATCTTTCTTTTTTCAAGGGTAAAACATATCATGGGGAAATTTATGACAAAACACCTTATAAGTGGTCGTTTGGTTTATATGGGAAGTCAAAGTTCCCATTAAATTGCAATTCACAGGAAATAAATTACTTAATCAAATTCATGGGAAATTGGTTAAATTGTTTGGTTGACAATGGGGGAATTAAATCCCCATGGGAATTTTTACTTACCTAGGTCCTAGGACCTAGGTAAGTAACTTCCTCCATTTTGTGAGAACTCAAAATTCCTAAGAATTTCTAATTCCTTCATTTTGCTATTTTATTGTCAACCAAACAACTCAATAAATTTTCAATTGCTAGGAATTTCATTTCCCGTGTTTTCTCATATCAACCAAACAACCCCTAAATGTCCTTTTTTGTGACAAACCACCTTATAAAACTATTCTGGCGCCATTAAACCACCTTTTATGAACTATATTTTGCGAGATAAGAACACTTGTCGCATTTTGACATTGATTTCACTTTTTTAGGCATTGACTAGCACATACAAGTCATTTGATTCACTAAGCTCCTCAGTTCTTTCTTCCACCCTTCAAATTTCAGCTTATTTTCGTTCTCGGTCCTCTTGGAAATCTAGTGGGGAAGTTGATGTGAGAGAAACGAGGGAAAAAATGAAACGAATTTGAGAGATTAAGTGGGTGACGTGACTTACACGTACAAAGTCTATGCCAAAAAAGTGAGATCAATGTCGGAATCAGAATGGTGGTTTCATCTTATAAATTTTTTTTTTGATAAAAGGTGGTTTAGGGCCTGTTCTCTTCGGCATAAAACAACTGAACTGAACTGAACTGAATTGAACTGAACTGAACTGAATTAAATTATAACTAATTAATAGTAATGATTATCATTTACGAACTGAACTGAACTGAACTGAATTGAACTGAACTGAATTGAATTAAACTGAACTGAACTGAATTGAATTGAATTGAATTGAACTGAACTGAAAATAAGCCGGGGAGAACACGCCCTTAGTTCCAATTCTTTTTTATAAGTGGTTTCTCACAAAAAATGATATTTATAAGGTGGTTTTTGACAAATTATCCTAAATTATTTGCAAGAAAAATAATATTATGGTCAATTGATTCTATATTAGATCTTTACCTATTTTTTTTATTACACACTCATGACTGATGTTAAAGTTTTTTTTAGCTTTTGCAAGAAGCAAAAGTGTCACAATAATTCTAGATCATGCACTTGATAGATTGAAGTTCAATAAGTATAATATCAAGAACTTCAGATATTTATAGGTTTCAACTGTTGGATCATGGTGGCAACAACATCGGAATCCGTATTAAGAAGGCCCATAAACGAGCCATAAGACCAATTGTCGTTCCGAAACCAAACGATCAATATTAGCAAGTTGATCTTTGAGATTTTCGAGTTGTTGACAGTAGGACGAAACATCAGAAAAAGTGGATAAGTAAAGAGAAGTAAACTAGATTTTCGAGATAGACGGCCCGAGTAGCTTTGTTTATGTTGAAAAATTCCCTCTAGTTTGTCCCATTTCTTGCGCCGAGTCACCACGACAAAGAATTGTCTGAAGGAGCTAGATGTCGAGAAATTGTACCCTAAATCCACAGCTTCACAATAGTTACAATAGTTACATGTTGCAGCCACATGTTGTCAGATACATCACTCGCGCACGAGGTATTCGAGTTTATGTGACCTAAAACATTGAATGTATGACCATGACACTTAAACTACTCAATTCAATTTGAATACTGAAACTTTTTCCCGATAAATTATTAAAGGAATAGCACTCTTGATATTATTAACAGAAAGGGTGGGATGATACTCATTGGAGGGTGGTGGGTGTGAGGGTTGGGAGACATTTTTTTTTAGGGTGGGAGGAAGGGTACATGGCGGCAATAAGGTGGCGCAAGAAAGAAAGATTGCGTAAAAGGCCGGGAGGCACAAGACCCAAGAAAATAATAAAGACTTTTTGTTCAAAATAAATCTAACCTAAAGATGTGATACCATGCATGCTAGATTTGGTTAAACTCCTTGATTGGAGTGATTTCCATTGATCAATATTATAGGTTACAAACTAATAAAAGTCCTAATAATTGTATAAGGAAACCTGAAAGATAAATATCTATTTACAAAATATATCCATTGAATATTCTATTCTATCAAATAATTTATTATTACTAACCAAAGTCTTAACCCGTATATAAAAAAAATCACGGGTCTAGCATAATTAGGAATGGCAATCTAGTTCGGATCCGAAGGAAGCAAAATCCGAGCTGACTCTGGAAAAAAATCTGAATTTGAGTCGAAGTTGGATCCCATAAAAAATCCGACTCATCCGATCTGACTTTAACTTTGAGGCAATTAATCTTTTTTTTCATATTAATGTATTATGTATGTATACTCTGACTCCAACTATGAGGCAACTGCATTATATGAGATTTTTTATTAAAAAGGTGTTTGAAAAAAATATAGTATGAGTAGATTATTTGTATTATTATAAGATTTCCATATGATTGTTAAAAAAATAATAATGATTAGAGTATGTGTATTATATAAGATTTTTCTATTAAAAAAATGGTGAGAAAAAAAGTCGGATTGGTGAATCGAAGTCGGGTGTTAGGATTTTAAGTCGGATGAGATTCAGATTTTCAGAGTCGGATGTGGGAGTCGAATTTGAAATCCGATTTTTGTTGTAGGATCGGAGTCGAATTATGCACAATATAAACTCGTTGCCATCCCTAAGTAGAATTTTGAAACAGCCGAAAAATTGTTGTTAGTCGAGAGTCAGCACTCAAGAGTGCATAGAAGAATTCGAAATTCACAAGGAAACTAGTGTGGTTGTGGGAATCATGGTCCACTACAAATTCGGGAAAACGAAAGCTTTTCCAATATTGATAATCAGCTAAGTTTTATCGTCCGAATCCTATTAAGGGCGGCATAAACCAGACCACGCGTAGTACAATGTCTTATATATATGTTCCTGCAGTCTGCAGACAAACTATGTCGTGTGTATACTCTTGTATAAATTGTACTACTTTCTCCTTATATTCACGCTCAAAACCAAGCACCACGACAAAAATAAACATATATGAGATTCTTATCACCCAAAAAGAATCTTTATTTGTCTCATCTTCTTCTGATATCCAAAAACCAATTATCATATATATATCCCATATTCCCATTAACATGGCTGATCCTGCTGGCGCGCCCACCCATGGAAGCGACACAATTGAGGTGACAGCAATCCCAGTTACTCAGGTCCTGCTGGTTACCAGCAACAGTAGTTCAAGCAACTCAGGCTCTGTAGTCATTAAAGCCAAAGTCAAAATCAATATAATCCGCTTATCATCTGATCACAATAATAACAACAACAGTGCAGTAGTCAGACACAAGTACCGAGTCGCCAAATTCAGTGGCATATTCACTGTCTCTCAGCAAAGGCTCATATCAGACGATGGGAGCCCCGCGTCTGATTCATGGTATTGTGTATCTGATATAATAGCCCGCATCTCATACTCCATCCCGTTCTCATTGAACAGAGTGCGCTGGGTGGACAGCCAGATACCCACAGGGGGGACACATTTAGAAACACGGGACGAGTTGGTTACACGGATCCTCGAAGCAGCCCGGGCAATGGCTAACAGATTATCCATGCGCAGTGATGCCTGGCCTAGAAGGAAGTTACACTTACACTTGAGCATAAAGAGGAACGTCTTCTTAAATCACGATGTTTTTGTTTCTCGCTTGCATCATATCGAACTACAGAACAGAGCCCAGGACATTATCTACTGGCGCATCTCACTGCTCCAACCTTCGTTTGAACCGGAGACAGTGCGGAGAGAGATCATAGAGTACTTGAGGACTGCAGGTATAGCGCTAGAAAGACATGAAAATCTGAGAAGCCTGACTAACCGGTTGCTGTTACAGGCTGCTCGGAGAGAATCTCCACAACCGAGAACAACTCCTGCAGGAGAAGACGCGATCAATAGCCTAGATATAATCAGGTTTAATGATGTAGGTGAAGAAGAATGTTCAGTGTGTAAGGATATCTTAGTGAGAGGGGAAACGGTTGCTCAGTTGCCCTGCTTTCATGTCTACCATCCTGATTGTGCTAGGCGCTGGTTAAGGTGTAGTAATCTCTGCCCCTTGTGCCGCTACGCACTACCAACTCAACCTTAGCAAAAATTCATCACATATTGTGTGATATTTGCACAGAGAGCTACAGTTTTGGTTGTATACAACATAGTACACAAACAAACGCAGTATGATTCTTCTTAATTTCCTGACAACTACTTATAGATGTATTTATTTGTTTTTTTTTTTACAAATTATTATTGTTCATGTTAATTTAATCCTAATAAATTTTTGTTACTCAATTTTGAGGAATTTGATATACACTTACTCCGTTTTAAAATAGTTACAAACTATTTTTACCATTATTTTTTTTGTAATTTCACAAAAACATAATTAGAGATATTAATAGTAAAAGTTGTGTATTGCCAAGTGTAAAAGTCAAAACATTCATAGTGCGGTCTGGACCGCCAAACCGCAACCCAAACCTTTTTTCGCAGTTCGGGTTGGTTTGCGGTTTCAAAATTGTGGATTGGTTTGATATTTCAAGCAAACTGTGGTTTGGGTTTGAATTTTTGTAAACCGAAGCCACACTGTAAATCGCAAATTTATATGATTTTTGTAAAAAAATAAAGTTTTTTTTTTTTTGTTTTTTTTTTAATAAAGCACTTGACAAACTAACAAGCATACGAGTATACGAGATAATACGACTATACAAGTTAATACGAGTATTAGTTTAGGTCTTTACACTCATAAGTCATTTGCTCCTCTTTGCAATCCCCCTTGCCTCCGTGACTTATTTGCTCCTGCTCCTCCTACCTCCACTCATCTGCTCAGTATTTATTATGTAGTTTTAGAGAAGTATGTATTGGTTTATCAACAACTTTGTACCAAATTCTTTTTAATTCTTAGATTACAAAACTCATATCGCGGAGGATTTATAGTTAAACCGCAACGTATCAAACCGTTTTGCGTGGTTCGGTTTGCGTTGGTTTGGGCAAAAGTGCGGTGCGGTTTGGGTTGGAAGAATGTCAAACAGTATATTTGTGGTTTGGTTTGGGTTACATACCAAACCGCACCAACCCAACTCACGAACAGTCCTAGTTGGAAGTATTAAAAAACGGAGTAACTATATATCAAAATAATGTTTAGTTGTACCATTTTTCTCCTCCAATTTACACACTATGCCATTTATGGTCAAAGGTACAAACTTTTGGCACATAGAAAATACCAACTTTTTGTAATTTTTTACACACGTGTAATCAGATATATTGATGGTCAGTGATGTGTGTCGAAGATGGTGAAGTAAGCTTGAAAAACACTAAGGGAATACATGAACTTAGTAATTTGGTACTCTCCTCCATTCCTATATAACTGTTACATTAAGCAGCAGGTTATAGCCTAAAAGTGTTGGTATCATTTTCGATCTAAAAAATCCTAGGATCGAATCTCATCACTTTGCAAGCGAGATCCCCAAATTACTCCTACTTGCAAGGGATTTCAACTTACCTTAAAAAGAAATTAAGTGATACATCCACTTTTTCACGTAACCAAATGCGTTTTTGATTCTTAAAATCTTTAATTGCGCATAAGTAAAAATTATAAAAATTTATATTTTCAAAGTATACATTGAGAAGAATCTAACAATATCTCACTTGACTATGTTTTTCTTTATATAATAGCGAGAAAACAGAGTCAAAATTAGTTGATGAATAGTGTCAATTTACAGAACGTAACTCTTATTTAGGAATGGAGGAAGTATATAATTTGATAGCCAAATAGTTTCCTTAGAGGCTGCCATCTCTAAAAAAAAAATCCTACCACTTATCACATGGAAGAATGATATACTTATCTGTTTTTTTACTTGCATTATTTGTATTTGCACAAGGACCAAGGCGAGGAGAAATATAGAGATCAGATTGAAAAAGAAAACCATATACTAGGAGAGAGAAAGAGAGAATATATTGTAAAAAATAGAAACGATGCAACTAATAGAGAACTGTCAAAAGTGGGAAATGATGCAAGTAAATAAAAACGGAGGAAGTATAACTTACCGCTCACTCCTAAAGTCTCTGATGCAGCCTTTTAGCCATGGGAGAAGTGACAGCTTCCTGAAGTGGATCATATCTTGCAGCCTTGCAGGTTGCTAACTGAATACATCCATGTTTGATAGACACGAGACTGTAAAGGCACCTTAGCTACATGCTATCACTAATGTCTAGACCAAAGGGACATTCTATCTACTAGTTTAGCATAATTTACAGGAAGAGAATGCACCCTAATGATATAAAGTACATTCTTTTACAGTGATATACATAAACTCGCAAACAAGTGGTAAAAAAAACTAACCGTTTGTCCGATCATTTCATACTCAATCATAATGGAAAACCACAAAAAGTTGAAATCTCAAAATAAAAATAGTACTGCAGCACATAATCCAACTGAGCAAGAAAGTTATTAAACTAATGCAGAAAAATCCAAAGGCATTAACAAAGTCATATGAGGGAGACAAGGCTGTTAACATATGGAAAAACTTCATACTGAGAATTAAAATGTGCTTCAACGCACAATCTAGTAGTATGGGTTCTAATATCATAGCAAAAGACTTTGGCACCAACTCGGAGCAAAATCACATTATCCCACGTCATCAAAACTTGTAGCTGATTGTTTCCCTGACATTGTAAATCTTCAACATTTAACTGAACTTGATTCTTCGTTAGCCATGGGCTGATCCTAGAACGCATTGGCATTGTATTGGCATGTACAGTTTGCAATACATCCAAAGTTATAGACAAGTTACCCTGTATGGATGACTTGCAGAGCTTCCCATCAATCATCCCTAAGGATGACGCGTACGTAATTCCAACTATATATGTCCCATATCCATAATCCATTACCTTTTCTTTCTTCAAATCAAAGATCAAAGTCTTGCCAGAACTCAAATGCCAATAGACAACTCCATTCACAGAGATCCCTCTTGTAAACTTTAGCTGTCTAATTGTGCTAAAAAACATTTCAGAGCAAACTTTCCAAGAATCTTGCAGCGAGGAGTAAATCTCAAATTCATAAGCTTCCTCAATGTCATTAGAAGCAAAGATGCAAACCACCTTATAATCAGCCACGAAATTCAATAATGACGGTTCAAACACAAGAACAATGGCAGGATCAGATCCATGATCAGCAGTAGGCTTAGGGAGTTTTTTCCACTGCTGATTTACAGGATTGCAGACATAGTATGGCTTGTCCGCAGTGCGGCCTTGGCAGCAAAGCAGACCATTAGAGGAGGCCTTCAATTCAACTGGTTCGGGCAAAAACTTGAGTTCTTGATCAGGTACACCATAAGCTATTCGATCAATAGAAATGAAGGAGGGAGGGGATGTTGGTGATTGAAGGAAGAAGCCTGAGACTGAGGAGAAAGAAACTGATTGGTTGTGGATGAAGAAAGGAGTTGATATTTGAAGCTTCCAGTCCTTACACACTGCAAGAGACCTGTGAAGGGCCTTTGCAGGGAGATAGCAAAGGGCGTACTCTCTCAGTATATTCTTAAGGTCCATGTAAACTCTATTGGTTTTATTCCTAGTTCTCAAGGAATTTTTCCGATCCATCCTGATAAGTAATGTCCACAGAAAAGTCAGTTTAATTAAAGTCCTCAAAATCGGAGTAACGTATTCCTAGCTGTTATAACTTATGAAGAAACTTGGGGAAAGATAGGGGTTTTTGAAAAGAAGGATAAGGAATGTAAGTGGTTTTAGTGTGTTATAAAGTTATAACAGTTAGAAAGTATGTGTTCCACTCGAAATTGATAGAACATGCTATCATAGACTACCTTTATTTCTTTTTAATATGCACAATTTGACTTTGCCAAAGCAAAACTGCTACCATTAATATCTTTAGTTACGAACAACTAAAAACTATAAGAAGTTGTTATCCACAGCATAAATGTTATCACAAATTTGATAAGATCCAATATGACTATATTTTTTCTTATGTATAGACACACATGCATGTTATCATTAGTGGTGTGAGCCGACTGGAAAAAATTCATAATCTAATCCAATCTAATCCAAACTTGTCGGGCAAGATTAGATTGGAAAAAAATTCAGACTGGACTTAAAATCAACCATTTAAAGTCAAAAGTCCAATCTCGATTCCAAACTTTTTGTATATATATAGTCCATGAAAAAAGTTGAATAAAACTTACATATACAAATTACGAATTTCATGTTCCATTATAAATTTGGACGGTAAAGAATTTTGCATTCAATGATACATGTCTATTATTTTTCATGTTCTTTTTCATCTGGAACTTTATTAAGAGCCATGTCATTACTTACTCCAATACAATGATATATATTTTTAATTTGACTCCAATCCAATATTTTGATTTAAATGATTAATTGTGCCAAAATCAGTTTTTTTTCCCAAAAAATGACTTGAAAGAAAAAAAAATTGGTCTGAATTGGATTCGAACTCCATAAAAAAAAATTGGACTGAATGAGATTGGTCTCGTGACTTGGCAAAGTCTAATCTAGTCCATCAATTTGCACCCTAGTTATCGACTTATCATTGCCACTTTTGAGTTTCGATTTTCATGAATATATTAAGATCCTTTTGGAATCTAAAAAACTAATCACCATCCCTTTAACTTTTTAAGTTTTGGTTCTAGAATCTTACGTAAAGTCATATAATACAAAAGTACTTATTTTCAAGTCCAAAAATTTTGGACTTGGCAAAGTCTAATCTAGTCCATCCATTTTGCACCCTACTTATTGACTTAGGCGCATTCCCCAACTTATTTTCGGTTCGGTCAGGTTCCTAAATTATTATCATTACTATCAATTAGTTATAATTTAATTCAGTTCAGTTCCTAAATTATAATCATTACTATTAATTAGTTATAATTTAATTCAGTTTAGTTCCTAAATTATTATCATTACTATTAATTAGTTATAATTTAATTCAGTTCAGTTGTTTTATGCCAAAGAGAACAGTCCCTCATATCATTGCCACTTTTGAGTTTTCGATTTTCTTGAATATATTAACATGCTTTTGGAATCTAAAAAGCTAATCACCATCAAGTCCATCACTTTAACTTTCTAAGTTTTGGTTCTAGAATCTTAAGAAAAGTCATATGATACAAAAACTACTTTTTTCGATTTCTATAATTCTGTTTTAATTTTTTTTTAAAGCAAAAAAAAAACCCTAACAAACAAGCCCTAAGTGATAGCTTTTGATGGACTTCATTTTCTATTTCATCATACGAATTATACTGTGCAACCTCAACTTTCCAGTTCTAAACCAAAAGCTGAAAACTGGGAGAGATACCAACATGCAACTAATACAATGATCATCCCAAGAGGAAGCAAGAACACAACTTAACAATAGTGTAAGATCAAATTTCTAATCATCACAAACAGGCAACAGCTACTTATCTTTCCTAACCCCTACTTTCCAATTAAAATTGAACTCTTCCACAGAATTTGAACTGATCATATATGCATAAACAAATAAGGGGGAAAGGGAAAAAAGTTTAATTCTTTTGTAGTATCTAATTAAAATCATTAAATGCTAAATTACTAAGTAATTCAGGCTTTCCATTAACAAAAATTATTTCTTTTGTCGCCATTAATCGTTGAGTAGCCCGTAATTTTTTAATATAATCCTTTGGTTTAAAAAAAAGAATCCCATGAATTGTAACTAAACAAGAATTCCACATATCTACAGTTAATAAAAAAAACATATTTGTAATACGAGACGCAGCTCCAGTGTACATGAACATAATATCAATTTTTAGCCAAAAACATCATAAAGATTCAAAATCACTCCACATATGACGTTAAAAAAAACCCTCCAATACGAGAGAAAAACAAGAAAAAAGTCCAATCATTCAACTAAAGCATGGTTTGTTGTAACTCGAAAATTACCAATAATCTATTGATAAAAAAATACCTGATGAGAGGATTTTATTAAGTGGAGCAAAAGAACAAGAAAACTGGGAATATTCGTGCTTTTTATTTTGTCGTCCTCACTTCATCTAATCATCTGCTGCCGCAACTTCTTTTTCAACGAGACTCTCAACACTCACCATCACCGACTCACCAATCACTAGCACAGCAACTACGATAAAAAATGTTAAAAACCCTTGCGTCATTTTGGGTGGTTGGTATATATAGTACCTTTTGTAACTTTATACCTATCTTTAATAGGTTTTTGCTTGGTTTTTGGTTGGTTTTTTTAGGGTTTTACTATTTACAATCTGTATTTACTCGACATATATATAATACCGATAAAAACCCTTGCGTCAATTTTTACCTATCTTGTCAAAATGGAAAAAAATAAAATAAGAAGTATAGTAAATGATTTAGAATTTAGATAGTTGAAAAGTAGAGCGGATCAGAAGGAGCCCGGCCGGAAAATGCTTGGATTTGGGATTTTTTTGGGTCCGGTTTCGAACCCAGTCCGATTTTGACCCGAAAACCAATTATTTTTTTACTCAAAAAAGCGTGATTTGGACAACAAAAATCAGCCCGAAATTTAGTCTGGACCGTTGTGCGGGCCGCTTTTTACATTTTGATTCCCTATATTGAAAAGGTCGACTTTTCAACCAAAAAAGTTGGTTTAGTAGTATTTATATTGGCTTTTGCCTTTAGCATTGAGTTTGCATTAATCAACCAATATTAAGTACTTCCTCCATTTTCTTTTGTTGTTCCTATTTGAAATCGGGGAAGAAACCAATGCAACTCAAAAAATGGGGGAAGATTTCACTATTTTGAATAAAATTAAATAAACAAAAAAAAAAGATTCCTGCCCTTTGAGTTATTCTATGCTAGGCAACCAATGACACAAAAGTTTGAGGAGGTAAAAGTGTAAAGTACTATAAATTAGTGTGAACACATTTATTGGCCTTTGAACTACTCTATGTTAGACAATCAATGAGACAATGTTTGAGGAGTAAAGATGTAAAAAATGACCACCCAATAGTGTGAACACATTTATTGCAACTTAAAATTAATGGTAAATTTAATTCATAAATTATAATATAGCTCCTCCGTTTTTTTATAGATGCTACATTTCCCTTAAATAGAAATGTCATAATAGATGCTACATACCATAAATGGATCCCTTTTCACCATAATGATTTTAAAATACTATTAAAAAGTTGGTGGTCCCTCCACTTTCTCCTTTAAAATACCCATATTTTTTCCTTAACAAATGTTTTTTTATTCAAAAATTGGTGGTCCTCCACTTTCTCTCCCTACCTTTCTTAAAAACTCTCCACTTTCTCTATGTAGCATCTATTAAAAAAAACGGAGGAAGTATATGGAAAGATTCAAAATAGGAACAACATATATATTGAAATTTCCCAATAGGGAATACATGAACAACAAAAGAAAACAAAGGGAGTATTAACAGTTGATTTTATTAATAAACAGTTATTAGTCAAATATTCAACATAAACAATCAATAAATACAGTCATTGGACCTAGCCAACATCAAATTGGCAAACACCCCTTGTAAATTTTTGTTTTCCTCTTTTCTTAACAAAAATAAAACAATCTTTTGGGTTGTATTATCAGTTTTGTTGGAGCAATTTGTCTCATGTTTAACGTGTTATATACTATAACTAGTTATTAGGTCCGGGCTACGCCCCGGGTAAGAAAAAAATTCATTTATTAATATTGTACTTTAAAATGATAACGGTAAATACAATTTAGTCTGGTGCTTAAAACTTTAGTATATGAACTTGAGGTCACGGGATCAAAACCTATTCTATGCAATTTCTAATTTTTTTTATTGTGCATGGATTACATGAACTAAAACTCTCTTAGGAAGAGCGCCACATGACACCGTTCCTTGTTTCGGAACGGCTTTTAATATATTTATATAGATAGATGATAATGCATCATCATAAATAATTCCATATGTGCACTACTATATTGATCTTCCTTTCTCGGGTTTCTTGCGAATTCATTAGAGAATTTTCTCAATTCTGTATTTATGCTAAAAACCCATAATATGACTTATATTTATAAATTTAGGAAGTCTTACAATTTTTTTTTTTATATATATTATGAAATTCACTTTAATCTTTTTTTTTTTTTGAAGGGAACCCACCAAGCGGGAACTAATTGATTAAATCAGACAATGCCAAAGAAACAATAGTTTCGGGAACATCATCAATCCACACTCGCTTACCCAATTCCAAGGGTTGGAAGTGAGCTAACTCGTGGGCTACTTTGTTACCCGATCTTTTAACAAAAGACCATTTAACACAAGAAAAGCAAGAAACTAAGCTTCTAATATCATCTAACACAAGAAAAAACTCATTCGCCCCCGTCTTCTTGCTTGCCAGCGCTTGAACCACAACAAGGCAGTCACCTTCGCACTCCAAATTCTCCACGCCCAGCTTGCGGGCCAGCAGCAGCCCCTCCACCATAGCTCTCGCCTCTGCTACCATGGGCTCCCAGCGAGCACTGGACTGCAGCGCAGCACAACCAACCACCTCACCCGAAGCATTCCTGCAAACCAGTCCCAACCCCGACCTCGTTGCACCCATCTGACCAGCATCTACATTCATCTTATACCAGCCCTCCTCCGGAGGTTTCCACACCGATCTGAAACCTGTATCCCCCTGCATCCCCTTCCTCTTTTGATCATCTCCTACCTTCAGCAGTTGGTTGTAAGTAGAGAGTGCATAATTAACTATCGACTCCGGATTCCAGAACTCACCTTCAATAGAAGCTCGACAGCGTGCCCCCCAAATGGCCCAACAAAGAGTCAGGAACAGCCCCACCAATCTGCAATCAACGCACAGCGGGAACTGCAACGGCGAGATCACAACTCTCCCAAACTGATTGAGCCAAAGCACACGAATATCAGAGCGTGAAAGCCCGATTCAGATGGGCATCCACATAACTTACAAGCAGCAGCCCGCAGTGGCATTCTTCGGTTGAGGCCCAAGCAAGTCGGGAGCGCTTCGAGACTCGCTCTCCAGGCGAAAATCTTAACTCGTGGCAGCACATTTGCACTCCAAATAATTTTCCATAAATCGGTAACATGTGATGGAGCTTCTTCTTCCATCTGGCGCACGTCCCCAGCTAAGGCTTTATACGCTGACCTCACTGAGAATACACCATTTTTCTCTAAATCCCAGCACAACTCATCATCCGGCAATCGATGACTAATGGGGATACTCATCACTCTCTCAACTTCGAACGGCAAAAAAAGTTGGGACACCAACTCTAAATTCCATTCCTTCTTAATGGGATCTATCAAAGCACCCACCTCAACATCTTTATTTGCTTCTCCTCTTGGTGAAATAATACACCTAGATTGGGTTCCGGGTATCCACGGGTCCTTCCACACTCTTATCTTTTCACCATTCCCCACTTGCCATCTCAACCCTCTCCTTAGAACCCACTTAGACTCCCAATTCCCTCTCCAAGTGTAGCTAGGATGATTTCCCAAGTCCGCTTCCATAAAGGATGAATTTGGATAGTAGCGCGCTTATTAAAAATTTGCTCAACTAAACTTCCTTGAACCATCACCAACCTTCAAGCTTGCTTCCCAAGTAATGCCCAGTTGAATAATTTCATGTCTCTGAATCCCAGGCCACCCTCTGCTTTAGGCCGACAAAGCTTCTTCCACGCTAACCAGTGAATTTTTCTTTCACTATTCTTATGTCCCCACCAAAACTGAGAAACAAGGGATCTAATCTCATCACAGAAAGAGGATTTAAATTTAAAAACACTCATTGCATAGGTAGGGAGTGATTGGGCTACAACCTTTATCAGAATTTCCCTACCCGCTTTTGACAGAACCATCCCCGTCCACCCTTGCAACTTCTTCCATACTCTTTCCTTCACACATTTCGTTATCACCTTCTTTGATCGGCCCACCACAGTTGGGAGCCCTAGATATCTATCATGTATATCGCCTCCTTTACCGCCAGAAACTCAGCTAACTCCCCACGTCGACTTTCCGGCACTCGGCAACTAAATGAAACATTTGTTTTCTCAAAGTTCACTTTTTGCCTCGAGGACTCCTCATACAAGTTCAAGACTTGTTTAATTGCACCTACATCCTGCATTAAAGCTCTGGAGAAGATGATACAATCATCAACAAATAGGAGATGATTAACAGAAGGAGCTGTAGGAGCCACTTTTATCCCCTTCAACGAATTATGTTCCTCAGCTCTGCGCAATAAATGAGAAAACACATCAGCACACAAAATGAATAGATAAGGAGAGAGGGGATCCCCCTGCCTTATGCCTCTACCGGGAGAGAAATCATCTGTCGGCTTTCCGTTCACCAGCACCGAAAAAGACACAGATCTCACACATTCCATCACCCTATCTGTCCATCCTGTATCGAACCCAAATCTCATCAAAGCAACATCCAGAAAATCCCATTCAACCCTATCGTAAGCTTTCGACATATCAAGCTTCATTGCCATAAGACCCTCCTAACTATTAAGATGCTTCATATGATGAAACATCTCAAAAGCCACCAAAATATTATCTGTAATGAGGCGCCCTGGAGTGAAGGCACTTTGATTAACAGAAACAATTGAATTCAAAAAAAGTCTTCAAACGATTAGCTAGCACTTTCGAAACAAGCTTGTAGACAACATTGCAAAGTGAAATGGGTCTGAAATCCTTCATATGCTCAGAATTACTCTTTTTTGGGATAAGAGTAATAAAAGTACGGTTAAGATAGGAAGGAATCGGATTACCTCGCAGGATGCCCAATACCATACTTGTCACAGATGGCCTCATAATATGCCAAAAGGACTGCAAAAACATAGGACACATGCCATCTGGACTGGAGCTTTTATTGGGTGCATCTGGCTTAAAGCCACCTTCACTTCCTCCTCCGTATAGTCCGCCCGAAGCACACCATTCATATCATTCGTGACTCTCTCATGAAAATCTTGAAACGCCTGATGAATAAGAGACGGGCTTGAAGTAGTGAAAAGCCCTTTGAAGTACTCCACAACAACTCTTCCCACCGCCACATCCCCTTTCTGGTCACGCCCCTCATCATCCTTAAGCTGCCTGATAGTGTTCTTTTTCTTCCTTCCCGACGCACGCTGGTGAAAGAACTTGGAATTTCGATCACCTCCCTCGAGCCATAATACTCTCGAACGCTGTTTCCAGTAGCTTTCTTCAAGAGCAAGCAACCTGAGATTTCCCGAAGGAGGCACCTGCGTCTCTCTTATTGCCCAGCCGAGAGCCCACCTTTATTAAGCTTGGAAAGTGCTTTTCGTTTCTTCTTTAAAGCTTTAAAGGCTGGCCCGAATTTTTCCTTCCCCCATTCTTTTAAATCCGCCGCACACAACTCTAATTTAGCACCTAGAGACGAACCACCTATCCACGCATTCTCAATCACCCCCTCACACCCATCCTCAGTAGCCCAGAACTGTTCGAACCTAAAAGGTTTCAAACCTAGCCTCATACTATCAACTGCATTCCACAGCGTGAGTTTGATGGGTGCATGATCCGACCATTCTCTCTCCAAATGCCACAGATGACTATCAGGAAAAATAGTCAACCAATCGCCCGTAGCTAGAGCTCTATCAAGTCTGCACTGAATGTTCTCCCCCTCCTCTCTACTATTGTCATAAGTAAACTCATAGCCCGAAAAAGGAATATCTGTGAAACCACACACATCTACAGCCTCCCTGAAATTTGTCATTTGCCACTCTGCTCTCTCATTTCCTCCTTTTTTCTCATGCAAGTAAAGGATCTCATTAAAATCCCCCATACAGATCCAAGGTAACAATGATTGGGTAGCAATAGTCTCCAACAGTCTCCATGAAAGATGCCTATTCTGAACCTCCGGCCATCCATAGAAACCCGTGAACCTCCACTCCTCCTCTCCTAATCCCCCCATAACAACCACATCAATATGATGCACCGACATCGACTGCAGTACAACATTGATATCCTTCTTCCACAACAACGCAAGACCACCAGAACGACCCATCGAATCCACAGCTAGATAATAAAAATCACCCAAACGAACACGAACTCTGTCAAATTCAGCTCTACTAAGTTTTGTTTCCGACAAGAAAACAAGAGCTGGGGCCTCTCTCCGGATTAAAACACGGAGGCTATTAACTGCAGCGGGGTTGCCCAGCCCTCTACAGTTAAAGCTCAACAGACTCGTTGAGCTCGGCGAGCCTGCTCAGTAGCAGGACTCGCCTCACGCCATCCAGGAATATCATTATCAACACACCTTTTTTTCATTTTGTCAACCTGCTGGGTGCCCTCATCTTCACCCTCCCTACCTCGTTTTCCCCCACAATCCATCCTTACTTCATTCGTCTCAACCCCCTCCATCATATCCCCTTTCCCCCGAGCTAATTTTCTCCACCTTCTGCCTCCACCCGAACCTCCTCCCCCCCCACATCCCGCTTGTTAACACAGCTCACAATCTCCCTCTCAGCCACCTCCTGCTCTCCCACCTTCGTGACTCCTTCCCTCCCCCCATTTCAATCTGCCCATTGTCCCCCTACATAGGCAATGACCTCTCCCCATACTCCCCCTCCACCTCAGACTTATCACTAATTATATCATCCTCCTCACCTTGCAAACGCACAGCCCCACTTTCTTTCATGCTTTGAGAGTTATCATCCTCACACAGCACCCCCTCATCCTCCCACGAGTTAGGCGCCACAAACGAAAGACTGGTCTCTTTCAGCTTATTTTCTTCAACTGATTTCAGTTTAGGAGGCTCTTCCATGGCCTCGCTAGCATTTGGCTTGGGTATGAATAAAACCTTCATGCATAAACGAACCTCCTCCATGCACTTTTTCACTCCTTTCCGAGGCGTAGCTCGAAGGTACTTACCCCACCCCCATTGTTTTATTCTGGTCCTCATCATCAGCATTACAACAATCCTTCTCACTATGACCAATTATTCCACACAAAAAGCAGAAAAAAGGCAATCTTTCATATGCAAAAGTAACTTTAACCAATCTACCATCTCTACCTTTTATATTTTGATAACGACATAATGGTTTGGTGATATCAATCATTGTTCGAACCCTTATATAGTTATCAAGTCTTACACCATCATCCTCTACCTCTAGAACGTAGTCAAGAGTAGAGGCAATAGCCTTGCAAACCTGGGCTGATCGACAATTGAATGGCAGGTCCTTAATTCGAACCCAGAATGGTGAGTGCGTAAGCTTTATCTCCGATGCTTGCTCGTTACCCGAAACCTCGCTAAGGATCAACAGTTGATTATCGAACGACCACGGCCTCCCTTCAAGCACTTTCTCCTTGTCTTTCCAATGAAAAAACTGGAAAATAAATCGATTGGGTCCAATCATTCGAATCACCACACGTTTTGACACAGCCCACGCCATTGTCATAGTCCTCTTAAATGCTTTTACATTGAAATTTCGCTCCGTGACAACCCTCCCCACAAGTAAGAGATAGACTTGTTCAGGATTATCTGATACTCCTAATTCCCCCACATCAACAATCTCGGTCTCAGCATCATTAATTTTCAATCTTTTGCACTGTTCAATAAGATCCCCATCCATAATTGGAGAAGAAAACTCCTAGGGTTTAGTGTCCCCTTTCTTACGAGGAAAGTCGCTCCCTTTCTTTCGAGGGAAAAAAAATTAATTAAATCTGCCTATATTTAAGTAACTTAGCTTGCAGTGTGGGCGATCATCAAGAAAAACCGAGGAACTATGGTCATTATAGTTAAATTCACTTTAATCTTGGTTCTTGAGATTCAATCCGTGAATCATTGGAAATTGGAAGGGAATGTGAAGATTTTATTCCTTTTATACAAACATGTTCCTTGCCTAATTGTTTGAACCGATTTCTCAGTTTTTTAGCAAGTTACCATTAAGCATTAATTCAAAATTGATTTCCAATTATTAAGCAAGATGGCACACGCATACTTTCATTGTGGAATCGACACATCAGCATATCTTGAGGTGAAGATTACATGTGGCATTAAACATTTGAGGATCATTTAAGTGATGGCATTTGGCGACATGCATGAGAGCTTGACACGTAGGATTTATGTACCCAACTTTATATATATATATATATATATAGATAGATAGATATAGATATAGTAATTTTAATGAACTACCAAAACTAACATGAATAGATACGAGTTTAAAAATGAAACCATCCATATAAAGTGCAATCCAATTACCAAAAAAAAATCAAATGTCTTCCACTTCAAAAAGAAAAAAGAAAACAATTGATAACTAGTACATGAAAAAAGGATATAGTTTATATAGTGATTTATTAATTTACATCTCAAAAATGAAAAACATTCTATGACTCTAACAAGGCCATTTTTTGTGTTGCAAGTATTAAACTAGTTGTAAATGAACATTAACGAGTTGAGCACAAACATATTCGAGTTTAGCTAATTTACGAAATAAAATTCAGATATTCTGTTAGGGCATTTTGATCTACTAGATGAACGATATTAATCGAAATTGTTTGTTGAGTAGTTTGCAAACTCATTTTAAAAACTCTTATGAATTGATTTTGTCGAACAAACAAAGTCAATTGTTCTTCATTGTATCACAATAGCATTATTCTACATTTCAATTGATCCTAAGAGAGTCGAATCAAAACTGTAGGAAAATTGTGTCATTCGCGTGCCTTGAAGATTTGAATAGGTAAAATTGATAACATAAACCAATAAGAAAGATTGGCGCATTAATGGTACCTAGTTTTGGAATAGAATATATGAATTTGAAATTTACCAACACTATCAATTTTTAATGATAAAAGGAATGTTCATATGCTTGTTAATAAGAGTAAATATGAACACCAATGTTCAATCAATTGTTTTTTTTAACGATTGCCACTCACATAGTCATATTACTCATATATGCCTCGTATAGTCATATAGTCATATGAAGTAGAAGTTAAAACACCCTAAGAATAGCTTTTGACACATTATGGAGTACATCTAAGTTTAATAACATCATGAAAATAGCTAAATATGCTATGACAAAATTACTACTATTTGAAACCGAACGGCAAATTGGTCATATGAGGTAAAGCATACCAATCAGAGTCTCACGGTCGATACCATTACAAGAGCAAGATAGAAGTTCAAAATATAGACATACACAAATACACAATCAACCTGAACGCTGAACACCAGTACCAAAAACACAAAGTTACTTCGTCCCGCGCCGCCCTTATAAATTACAGCCACTAAAGGCACACTAGGCTATTAACATAAGGAAAATAAACATTTCTACTACTAAATTCTACCTCAGTGCTCACATCTGTAGTTACTTTAGTTCGTAGATCATGCGCAAAGATTTTTCTTCCATCAGGAAACACAATCACATCACTTCCTACAGCCAAAATAGTTCCTTCATATTCATGCACTGCACGTCCGGTGCCTGCATGACTAAGCAGAACTGTTTTTGTTTCCCATGTCTTGCTATTAGCTTCCATATGCATGGTATTAGCATACTCATTGGACAATACACATACTTTTAGTTCACAACCTTTCTTATGTGATGCACAAAGCTTTCCGTTCATGATGCCCAAGGTAAGAGATCCGTACAATTCAAAACACGGGATCACCTTCACACGGTTTTTCTTCAGGTCAAAACCAATAAGTGCATAATTATTTGACACCCAGTAAACAACCCCATTTACATGATAGCCACCTGCTTTTAATATCCTTCCATTTTCACCAAAGCAAATCTCAGAAGAAATTTTCCACGAGTCTTCCGCTGATGAATAGATCTCAAATTCATAAGCACCATCAAAGTCAGTAGAAGGGAAAGCACAAATTAACTTAAAATCAGCCACAAAATTCAGCAGTGATGGCTCAAAAACAAGTGCCAGGGCAGGGTGCTGTCCATGGTCAGCTTCAGGCAGAGGAAGCTTCTTCCAATTCTGATTGACAGGATTGCATATGTAATACGCCTTTTTATCATTGCAACCTCGACAACAGAGTAATCCATGAGAAGACGCGAGTAAATCAGCAGGCTCAGGCAAAAACTTCAGATTTGGGTCTGGGATGCCATATGCCATTGGGTCAAGGGAAACGAAGGAGATAGAGCCGTTAGGAGACTGACAAAAGAGACCTGACATAGAACGGAAAGCAAAGGATTGGCTGTGCTCAAAGAACGGAGTTGATATCTGTACTTTCCAGTCTCTGCACACAACTTTGAACCTGTAAAGAGATTTAGCAGGAAGGTAACGAAGAGCATGCTCCTGGAGTATCTCTTTGAGGTTCATATAGATCTTGTTGGACTTGGACGCGGCTGTAGATTTACCCGGCTTCCTTCCTTTGTCCATCCTAATTACATCACAAAATTCCAAGGCTTAAAGAAAACTACACACAGCATTGCGAAAAAGAAGGTGACTGAACAACCAAAATTATTCTTAATCTGGAGATTCTAAATATCACTGGGACAACACAATCATATATAAGTCATAACCAGTCGATGATTGGTCACACCACCGTCCACTAACGACATTACAACTAAAAATTCTAATAACTAATCTTTAACCATCTCCAAATAATCTTGTTAAGCTACGAACTTAATATTCTAGGATATAGGTGGCTAATCTACTATTCTCACAAAAGTTAGAAGTCACCCAACAATCTCTCTTCAAAGAACCCAATTTAATAATTTGCCTCTCTTACCCACAACCCAAAACCAATCTTTAACCATATTACCATACTAAATCAGTAAATCACCCATATGAAGAACTTAAAGAACAAACTAGAAGTAAAATAAGCAACTAATGCATTGAAATCATCACATGAGAGAATTTCCTAATAAAACCCATGAAAATAGAAACATAATTCAACCAACCACACCAAATTCTTGAAGATACAGACCCAATTACTACCCAAAACATAAATGCACAAAAATTAGTCAATTAAAGCTAGAACAAAGTTAAAAATCAGTACATAAAGTACAAGCACACAGATTATTACACCTTTACACCCACATACTCGAAAAACCAACCCGAAATGAATTATGCATTGTCACTTTTCTGGAACCATGCTTAAGAATTTTCGTGTTTCACGACTTTTATCAACATCAACAAGCATATTACTACAAGTTTAAGCATCTTCATTCTTATGGGATCACATAAACTGCAAATCAATCATCTTGTGTTATAAAAAAAGTTGGGTTTAAATCAACTAGGGTATACAAGTTTTTTTTTTTTTTTTAAATGACAGTTTGTAATTGTGGCCAATGCGAACAAATTAGTGGTTTATCAGTGATCACCACCTAGAAATATATAAACAACTCTAAAAACTGATAAGCTAAAAAAAAATTGAAAACAGACGTTCGAAAAAAAAATCGCGTCCCATCAATAACCTAATTGGATGTAAAATCGACATACGATTACTTCCCCAAAAAAATGGCTTTTACTTAATAAATCACCAAATACATAGCAATATAATGTAGAAATAACAAAATGGGGTGAATAATATGGTTGCTTAGAAAAATAAAAAATATACGGTACATGGAGTTAAAATGAAAATGTAAATTCATCTAAACTAGAAATGAAAATGCAGACTAAAGCAGGGAGAGAAAGAAAGAGAAGCAAAGAGAATGGAGTGTAAAGAAGAAGCAACGGTTACCTGTAACTCTGCAAGAAACGAACAGCTTGAGATTACAGATTAGGGATTTCAACTGTCGCTGACTTCTAATTTCCTACCGGAAACCTTTCCTTTCCTACTTCCTAATACTTTGACGAAGGGAGACTTCTCATCCTCCAATTAGGGATTTTGATGGTTTTCTTTTTTGCCCAAAATTGGCCCTACCATCCTAAGGTCCGAACTAAATGTTGGTAATGGGAATGAATTTGTATGTGAAATTGTGAACGAAAACATTGTTCATTTCCATGGTAATGCTAATTTATCCTAAAGTGTCTACTTTTCTTCTTAAATTTGCATTCTCATTTTATACCAACTTGTTAAGGGTGAGATTCCTTCCCCTTAGAGAAAAAACACAAGTTTAAGGGTGAGATTGCTTCCCCACGGATGAAAAAAACAAAAACTTGGGTGTTGAAATTGCCTCCGTATGGATATTTTAAATGGGTCGTGAGTGTACTAGTAACCAAAATATATTGAACTATTGGACTAGGTGCAGCGCGTATTAAGGGCTCGATTCCCTGACCGACTAATTTAAATATAATTTTTTCCATCACCAAGTTACACCACCTTCTTTATAAAACAAAAAAAAAACTCAAATCTAAATACTAATAACGATATATCTAATTTGTCTACTTAAACATAGTGTAATGATAAACCTATGTACTAATAGACTTCCATACAATTGATATAAGAAACTGAAAATTGAACTTAACTTTAATAATTTAGAAAAAGAAAATTTAAAAAACTTATTTAGGACTGATACATGTTAAACCATTTTAAGAGGATACATTTCTTAATTAAAGGTCAACGTTTTCCTTCAGAGTGTTTTTCTTCTTCCCTAGATGCTTCCATGGCCATTGCTTTCCCCAAAACTTCTTCTTCATGGCATCTGCTTCCTTCAAAGCTCCTCTTACAATGATTTTTTTTTCCATTTCTCGAACATTTTCGGTTGACCTCACAAATGACAGAGACGAATAATATTTTTCCGCCACATGAGGACATAGGTCTGCGTTCTTCTTGAATAAATCAAATTTTATCCAGATTCCGTAGCTGCAAATTAAGGGGGCGTTTGGTTTGGGGGAAACTGGAAAGGGAAAGGGAATAGAGCCTCTTGATTTCCTTTTATGTTGTTTTTTTTGGGGGTTTATTTTCCCCCCCTTTCCCCTCCTTACCCCCAAATCCCTCTAATTTGATTACCCACACCCCCCAAGGTTTCACATTCCCTTTCTTTGACTCATGATTGACCACCTCCTTGACCATCCAACCACCACCACCAAACCATCACAACCTAACCCAATCACTACCACCACTAGACTCCTCCACCTGCTCAACCAACCACCACCCAACCGCCACCAGAACCGCTTCCTTGACCACCCACCCGCCGGCAACCCTAACCCGACCACCGGAACCCTAACCCGACCATCAACACCCCCTCCATCGTGATTCCCAGCACCCACGAAACCCATACCACCACCCCCGAAACCCATACCACCAAGGCACCAACCACGAAACCCACCCAGATCTGAGGAAGGGAGCCCGAAAAAACCACCCATCACCACCAAAAGAACCACCAACCACGAAGAGGAGAGAGGGGAGGCACAATCCGGCTCATGTCGATGACCGAAAGTTGAGGGAGGTGAGAAGGGGAGGGGTGGCGACGGGGAAGAGGGGGGGGGGTGGCGACGGGGAAAGAGGGGAGGGGGACGACGACCGGAAAAGAGGGGAAGGGTGGCGACGGGGAAAGAGGGGAGGGGGACGACGACCGGAAAAGAGGGGAAGGGTGGCGGTGGTAAGGGTGGTTTGAATTGAAAAACAAAGTGTGATATACTAGTGGTGGTTGAAGGGAAATTTATGGTGGTTAAATGTTAGGGTTTTCCTTAGACATTTTGAAACAAACAACCAACTAAATCTAAGGGTTTGGCTTTCCATTCACCTTATATCCCTTTCTTAAACCCTTTCCCTTTCCCCTTAGTGAACCAAACGCCCCTCTAAGGTCATTCACCCCTTAAATACCCTCATACCCCCAATTACTAAAATAAATTAACACCTTTAATTTTGCAATTGAAATTTGCCTAAATTTATTCCTTATATATATTTTGTAAATAAAAATTAGGGTATGACATTTCATAATTAATTCCCTATCGGTATCCATAATAATTGAAAGTAATATAGCTTTATTGGTTTATTTCTTCAGTTTTGTAACTGTTTTAGATATAACCAACTCTTATAAATTATCCAACTTTTTTTTGGTTACGAACATATTATTTTTCGGAAATTCAAAGGTATTTCATATATTTGGATTTTAGATTCATACTTCTCCTAATTTCAAGAGGATAATGAACAACATTTCGGTTAGAAATCTTCTGGGGAAAAAGGGACTTATGAGACATCAACATCTCTTAATTACTCCAATACTTGGTTACAGAAAATAGAATAACCCTTTTAAGAATTGCAATATGACGGTGTTTTAGAATGTTGCATATGAAAGTGTTATTATGGACACTTGACCTAAAATGAACCTTTTAAATGTCAACATCCCTTTATGTATCAAACCAAAAAAAATAGAAAGCCAATTGTGTAAGGCAAAAAAAAAGACCACTCACTACAAAGCAAAAAATCATAAGCAGAATATGTTGGAGATTCAGAGTATATGTGCAATTTGATTCATGTTACGTTAGTCTAAGTTGCTTGGTTAAGGTGACGTGGCTTAAATAACGTAAAATATAGAGGTTTTCTATGTGGAGCGTTGCATCGATATAGAGCGTACACTCGAGATTGGCAATAATCGGAGTTTGATGAAAAGTTGGATTTGGCCCCTAAGGAGCGCCCGCTCCTAGTGTGGAGCGCCAGCTCTGTTTCAGCATTTTGCCTTTTCTCGCAAAGCGTTGCTTGATACGTTGAGCGTAAATTGTTATTTCGGCGATATAACTGGGCATGTTTTAGTCTCTCTATATGAGAGGTCTCTCATTATGAATATTACAAGAGAGAATACTCCTCTTATACTTTGCACAACAAGACTGAAAGTTCATCAAACTTAGTTTTCAACATCTCAAATCTCACAATACATTTGCTCTCATTTGACATTGTTCTTGTGAGCAACAACTTTGTTGTTTTTCTTCTTTGTATCTCGAAAGTATATCCTGTACAACCCATGCTCAAGTGTTGGGGCGGAATATTGATTTTGGAAAAGTGCAATCACGCTTAGAATAACATCTTTGAGACCCTTGTTCATTGTAAAGTTCTAACATAATCGAAATAATAGCTGATGAAAATATAAAAACACATAAAATAAAGAAATGACCCCTAAAAATTACATGAGGATTCACCCGGGTCAAGAAACTAGTTTACCCCCAGAAAATGGAAGAAAAGAAAGGCAAAACATGTTAATTTTTATTTTTTTTATATAGGTAAGGAAAAAAACATTAGGCTACCCTCCTCTCGAGGGGAATACCTAATGCATCAGATACAAGAATAGAAGAAAGTGAAGAATTATTACAATTTGAGATATCAAAACTAGAATTAACTAGATGACCAACATTAGCAATCCAGTCAGCCACTCTATTTGCTTCCCTAAAGACATGTCGAACTTGGAAAGAATTGAACTTTGTAAGTAGTAGCTTGGAGTCGTCGATGATTGAAGCAATCTTCCATGGAACAGACCACATATTATTAATAGCATTGATAACCAGAAGGTTGTCGCCTTCAACAATAATGTTGCGAATATCCATTTGTAGAGCAATCTTGAGACCATGATGAAGCGTTGTGGCCTCGGCGATAAGCACCGAGGAGAAACCAAGGTTGAAAGCTTTTGCTTGAAGAAGATCACCTTGATGATTGCGAATAATAACGCCGGCTGCTGCAGCTAACCCACGAACCGAACCATCAAAATTAAGTTTGAAAGTAGCTGGGGGAGGAGGATCCCAGGCTACTTGAAGAGATGTGATAAGGGGGGTAAGGGGAAGGGGTGGTGCTCCTGCAAGAGGAGAGCCGTTAGTTTGACAAATATCTATATTAAGACGGGTTTGCCATTCATTAAGTGCAAACTTTGAACGGTGGGAAACACGAGACGGGAACCACTTGTCATTGTTGAAAATAATAGCATTTCTTTCCTTCCAGATGCTCCAGAAAAGAAAAATGAAATGGGGCAATGAGTGTGTAGCTTTTGCATCCTGAAGAAACTGTAGGATAGAGGGAAAGGTAGTAGGAGGGGAGCACCAAGCCACCACTTCTTGCAGGCGCCAAAAGCTAATAGATTGCGTGCACGTGAAAAGTAAGTGGTCTATAGTTTCTGGCCCATCATTACAACGAGGACAATGGTGAATTGGGATTATATGCCTGTTGAACATCGTATCTCTAACTGCCAAGCTATTATGACAAATCTGCCATATAAAAATTCGTAGCTTAGGAGGGATGTCAAGTTTCCAAATCCATCGGAAAGGCCAAGAGGCTTGGCAGGGAGATCATGAGCTAACCAAGTAGCAGATTTAATCGAGAAGAGACCATTGGGAGTGGGGGACCCCAAAACATGTTAATTGGTATTAACTACTCCTAACTCCTGAGTCCTAATAACTAATAAGTAATAACCATAGTGTTTTAAATTTTTAATTATGGTCACTGTATAGGGGAACAGCAAATCTACCCTCTTCCCCACTCCCCATAACTCATAAGTATTCATATCATATCAGATCGAGTGATCGACTTTCCTTTTCCCTTCCATAATAAAGCAACTCTCACATCTGAATCCCTTTCATTTCTACAGAAAAGAAGCTTTCAAATTTCATGCATACAACTTCATCTTCCCCTAATTGCACAACAAGAACTAATTCAACCTAAGAAGAAACAATAATTTAAATTCCCACTGCAAAAAATCCCCAACTCAGAAAGAAATTCCCAGAAAATAAAAGAATAATAACATGAAGGATGAAGATTCTCTCCCACTAACAACGTCAAACACAACCTCATCAACAGCAACATCCGCCAATTCATCAAATAAGAAAGACACCTCCGATGTGAGTCTTTTCGGTAAAGGGCGGTACAAATTCTGGGCATTGGCAGCCATTTTATTGCTAGCTTTCTGGTCCATGTTCACCGGAACCGTCACTCTCCGGTGGTCCGCCGGTAATCTCAACCGTCTTTCCGACGACATTGACACTCCTTTGAGGGACGATCTCGACGTTCTGGTGAGTACCCTTTTCTCTCTCCTCGATTTCTGAATCTGGGTTGGTGTTAATTTTTATTTAGTGGGTTTTGATTATTGTAGGAGATGGAGGAGAGAGAAAAAGTGGTGAAGTATATGTGGGATGTGTACACTAACAGTCACAGGATGAGATTGCCGAGGTTTTGGCAGCAGGCTTTTGAGGCTGCTTATGAGGATATGACTAGTGATGTACCTGGGGTTCGTGAGGCTGCTATTAATGAGATTGCTAAGATGTCGATTCGGTCTATTGATCTTGATCCACCTCCTATTCAACTGACGGTCAGTGTTGTATCTTGATAGTTGATACTGTTATTGTGTGTTTTCATTGTGTTGTTATGCTAAGTATTAGTATCAAATGGGTGACTGTAGTATGGATTGATGAATATTTAATCATTTACGGTAGTTCTTAGGTGCGATGGGTGTTATATAAGAGAGGTGAATTCATCTATGCTAGAGTTTTGGAGTTATATATGTTTACTTATATTTGAGTTGTTGTGTGAATGGGGAGTTTAGATAGTGGTGGAGGTTATGGCAGTGTAGGACTGTAGGCTAGTTAATTCATTGAATTTTCGTATCAGGGATTGCAAATAGAACGGTACATAGCTGCTTTGTCGATGGTTATGTGGAACTGGAAGTCGAAGAACTTATCCTGAGATGTTCGCCACAAAGCAAATTTGACGAGTTTATTGAGTAGTTAGGATGGAATCTCATGTGGGTTTAAGTCAATTTCAGGCTCAAATTAGGAAGTCGAAGAACTTAGCCTGAGATGTTTGCCAGAAGGCAAATTTGACGAGTTTATTGAGTAGTTAGGATGGAACCTCATGTGGGTTTAAGTCATTTTTAGGCTCAAATTATTGGGTAAGCACTTTGTTTGTAGGTCAACAGTTTTTAGATCATGAGTGATTGTTTAATTGATGTTTTATAGAAGACAAGAAGGTGGAATCCTTGACGCCTGCTAGTCAGTTGCCATGTGAGAGAAGCAGCATACATGCTTCTCCTTTATTGACATACTTGCCGTTGTTTTTCTCTTTCACCTCATCTTCCTGCTGTAGGCTAATTCATGGAAAGCAAATAAGCACAGGCTCACATTATACTCAATCCATCCCATATTACTTTATACAATTTGACCGTCACAAAGTTTTAAGAGCTCCATTTGACTTCTTTATTTTATTGCTGGTGGTGGGGTACTTTATTGTATTTAGTGGTATGTAGCCTGTAGGGCACTAGGGCCTCAACTTTTTCGGAGTAAGTCACGTCCAAAAAAAAAAAAGCCTTTTCTGGAGTAAGAGTGTGGTGTGATGTTTCTTTATTGCTGTTGGGGTTCCCATGAAGAGAAACAAATAATATAAAATTGGTGACACCATACTATTTTAGGAATCATATCAATTGATGTGAGACAGACGAAAATAGAAAGAGGGAGTACCTATTAGCAGATCTATGTTTCGCTTGTTGTTTCCTTCCTTTTCTTTTCACTAAAGGTTGGGGGGGGGGGATGGGGCTGGAAGTAGCGGTGATTTATTATTGAAAGTGAATCTATTCTCTATTTATAGGCTGTTCAATGTTCTATGAAAACTGATATACCTTTTATATGGCTAGATTGCTTATGGAGTTTAGGGATGAGAATGTATAAAGTAATTCTATTGTGACGTGCAGATCATTCTAGTAAATCAGATATCTATGATTCATAATTGATGCTTAACATTTCACTTCATCGTTTTAAGTTTAGCTATATAATCCACTTTGACTCACGCAGCCGACTCCATATTAATGGATTAAGGCTCCGCCATTGTTGTATATTATCTTCTTTGGCGATTTGGATACAAACGGCTACCAACCTATTTAGGATATCTTGGACTCTTGGAGGGGGTCCACATTGTCCTTAATGAGAATTAAGGACATGTGCTGTGAAGAATAGTATGCAAATTTGGATTATGGGTTGGATAATCTTATTTTTACATGATTGCTACGCTTGGTGTGAGCATTTGGTCTGGCCTAAGGGGTGTAAGTTTTGGTTAATTTTGAAGCTTGATTTAGTTGCAGAATTCTTTGGGAAACTTGAATGATATCAAAATCTTGAGTCTTGACAAATTTGGTCATAAAGAGGGTTGATTTTGATGAAATCTAAATTTGTCCTTTTTTAGAGAACCCATATTTAGCCATGCTAACAGAGAAATACTTTTGATGTGGCTGTATATGTAGGACGCCAGGATTTAAGAGTGCTATGGCAACCTTTTCTTCGGTTTATTCGGAGTTTGTCATGGTCTTGGTCTCCATGTCCACTTGTTTTAGTCAATAATCTGTAAAGGAATCTTCGTGTGTGTGAGGGAGGGGGGTGATTTAAACTCCTGTTTTCCATTAATACCTCATTTATACATAATCAATTATATGAATTTTTAATTGGTCAAACTAAGTGATAAAGGTTAAGATGAATTCGTTAGATAACATCAAAGCTTGGCAGGTTTAGGCTCTAGAAAGTAACTATATAGCTTTACCTTAAAAACTTTACACCAAAATTATAAAGAAAAATAATAATGAGTGTCAGCACACCATCAAGGCTTTGGGAATGGGTTATTAGTCACCAATATGTAAGGTGAAAACATTGAAGCTTGAACTAAGATGGTTCACATAAACAAATAGGAAGAGAAATTCCTGACCACGAGATTGCTGAGATGATAAAGACCATAATTCTCATTAGTTCACACTACAGACTCTCTACCTCATCCTCTGTCTCCTCTTGAATGTCATGCTCAACATCTTCAATTGAGTGTTTACGCTCTCTTCCCCCGTATCAACAGCTGTAGTAGCAACAATGCGACATCGGCCTCCCTTGTTGCTTCTATCTGTCTCTTTTTTCAACTTGCTTGATATTAATCTCTTGCTGCCAGTATATAGTCTTGCAATAAGCCTCACAGTCACATCATGATTCTTCTACTCGCTTTCGATGTTCTTTCTTTTTTGGGCCAATTGGAAGTCTCGGCTTTTCAACTTGCATATATGATGGGTAATGGGCTTCAGTTTTGTGCAATATCTTGCAATACAGTGAGAATTAATTTGATGTGGTTTGTTAGCACGAAGCTATTGGGAAAGACTTGTTTTGCAGCTTTAAAGGCCAATCTGGTGGTTTTTATTAATGTTGGGTTTTTGGAGAAACAAGTTTATGGTCCTAAATTCTGATATTAGATGAGTATTGACGATAGGATTGGTGATAATGATTGATGTGCAGATTGCTCCTCAATGATAATGACCACAAATCATTAAGAAAGGTGATCTAAACTACAAAACATGCCAAATGATACTGACTCATGTGATTCAACTGGTAAATCAATAGGGAACGTCTACGACCAAATTTGTTCAACTAACATATTTTAAATTAACATCATATAGCTTATCGGGTGTATTATAAAGCTTCTATATTAGAGTATAAGACAACACTATTCTGTTATTATCAAACCCATTTCCTTACCTTAATAAACGAATATTACAAGATTGAATTACCTAAAATAAAGCCCTAAAACAGTAGTAAAAGTGTAAAACTGTCTATGAAAATTACAAAATATTCCAAATGGCTACATTTCAAGACTTACAAAATAATACGAAATTTCTTTCTTTTCTTTCCATCCTCATGATGGTATGCATTTGCACGCTTGATTAGTGTCTTGGCCTTTAGCTCCCATCATATAAGACATGCTCAGCATGTCGAAATTAGACCTGCTTGAGGAACTCTTGGGTGGATCTTGGACTTGTTACGGACTCATAGGTATAATTCTACGTAGTAATGATATGATTCTTGGGTTGTTTTCCGAAATCGTGACATATTATTAACCTTATTCCAAGTAGAAGTTAGTTGCTTTGGCGAGCTTCAGTTATCTCCTTGATTTCCTTACCCCGACAAATTGTTATATGTACAACATGACCTCTATGTGCATGTTACAAAATTGAGGTGCTGAATTTGCTATGTGGGGAATTTTGTTAAGGACTATGGACAAGGTAGATGTTTTTATACAACAAAGTGGTGTTGGTTGATACCTCTGTTACGCATACTCACCGGACTCGGCAAATTTTGCCAAATACCAGTGTCGTACCGACACGAAATCCGTGTCAGATCCGGCAAGTTTCACTCAGACACGGCTAAACCATAGATGTTCAAACCTTTGAGTTCGAACGCGAAGAGAAGAAGAGGAGAAGAGTAGAAGAGGATAAGTCATTTTTTTCCGTTCTTCTCTATCTTTCTTCTCTTCTTCTCTCTCTTCGATCTTCTTTTCTCCTCTTCAATCTTCTTTTCTTCTCTTTCTCTCTTCAATCTTTCTCGCATCTCTTTCGACTTTTCTCTTTCTTCTTTTCTAAAAGCTTTCTTTTTTCTTTCTTCTTCGCCGGTAAGTCATATGACTTTTTTTCTTTTTATTTTTCCTTATCCTCTCCTTTCCTTCTTCTATAATGCTTTTTTTTTCTTTTGAAATCACTGCTTTTGTTCTTCTTAGACTATGGCCAGGTTGTTGTCCTTAATTTTATTGGTATATATTATAAATAGACAATCATAAAATTTAAATTAGCGAATTTATTATTAAATTCTATATTGTAAAATATTAATTTCACATACCCGTACCCGTGTCCAAATTTCGGACACAGTCCCCGTGTCCTATTTTTTGGAACTGTCATACCGGACACTCTGATTTGTACCCATACCCGACACTCCTAGACAGGTAACGTAGATTGATACTATTGAGACATGCCATTTTTGTTTAGATTGCTTCAGTTAGACTTGTAATCATTTCATTATCTTAGTATTTTTTTTTGTTTGCATCCCGCTTGGTTTTTCCTTTTGATTAGAGAGGGATTGTCTGTACTATTGCTGTTAGTTTTGTCTTGTGGTACAACATAACGAGGAGCTTTTATGAAACTCTTTAGCCATTGTTTGGTTTGCCTTGAGGTAGCAGTTTGTTGCTTTGGGAATCAAACCCATTGTTTCAAACTTCAAAGGGATGACTCTTTAAGAGCCATACTTTAACATGAGTGTTTGGCTGATAGAGGAAAAATATTCCTTCTCTCTCTCTCTCTCTATATATATATATATATAGGGGTAGGATCCGCGAAAACACTTCTTTTTAAAAAAAAAAAAAAATTATTTTTATAATTTTAAAATTTATTATTTAATTTGATATTTTAGGGTATTTTATTTTAAAATTTAATTTTATATTTTAAGGTTATTTTAACTTTTGTTTCTGGGCATGTTTAATTTTGTTTTGTTGAGCTCATTTCTACTGTTGAATTGTTCATTTATCAGCTCTAAAATCATCAAAAAATTAACAATTACCCATCAAACCAAAAAACACAAAAATTTAAAATTATTCAACCTCAATCAATAATCAAAACAGAGATAATTCGAAGAAATGAAATATGAAAAGTCAAAAAAGAAAAATCGAGAATGAACACTCAAAATATAGGAAAAGATCAAGAAGAAGAATCCTAAAATTAGTAGGAAATGATGAATTTGATGATGAACTGACGACAAAGCTCCGAAAAAGGTCCACAAAACTGAGAGAAGATGATGAAGATTCAAACGGGATATCACCAATTTCACCTACTATTTTCGCCATTTTAGGAATTGATTTAAGCTCGTGTCTCTCTCTCCTCTCGATCCACCTATTGTCGTTGAAGTGTTCGTGGTGCACCTACTGCTCCGATCCCGCGTGTTGGCATTGTTGATGCCGCCTTGTGGTGATCCGTCAAAGTACTAAAGGGATTTTCCCTTCCCTGTGTTGTGTGTGTTGCGTTGTTGTTGGTGGTGGTGGAGTTGTTGTTTTGGGATGTATCAGTAGAATAGCAGAGGAGTAAAGAGAGTAGAGATGCAAAGGTTACTTAATTAGGTGAGAGAAAGAGTACACAGAGAGTGTAGTAGATCGAGATGCGTGAACCATTCGATTAGAAATCAACAACGCTTCAGATCTTCTGTTTTCAGTTTTCAGATTAATAGGTGTTTTCACAAGATCCTATTCCAATATATATATATATATATATATATATATATATATATATATATATATATATAAGTGAGTTCATATGAGAATGCATACTTACATGAGAAATGAGAATGGATTTTTCGCGCTATAACTCTAATGAACAAGTGATGTAACTCTAATGAAAAAGTGATGTAACTCCAAAAAAAGAATATTAGAAAAAAAAAATTTAAAAAAAAAAGAAAATTTTTGGCTCAAAGTTTTTTCAGGGGTATAACTCTAATGAACAGGTGTTGTAACTCTAATCCAATCGTGTGGTTGAGATTCATTCTCATGTGATCTTGCCTCTATATATATATATATATATATATATATATATATATATATATATATATATATATAATTATATATATATATATATATTACCCTATCTGTTTCTCCTCCCCTTCCTCCTTCACCTCCACACTGTCTTTCTTCCGCAGCTTTCTCTCTATCTCTCCCCTCTTCCATCTCCTCTAAACTTGGGTTCGCTGTACATTTCACCTTCATTGGCCACTAATTGTTTAGACTTGAGAAGGGAGTGATAGAAATCCACCTTCCTTCTCCAGTTTAACAAATCCATACCTGGGGCTATTGTCGTTCTTCCGCAGCTTTCTCTCTATCTCTTCCCTCTTCCATCTCCTCTAAACTTAGGTTCGCTGTACATTTCACCTTCAGTGGCCACTAATTGTTTAGACTTGAGAAGGGAGTGATAGAAATCCACCTTCCTTCTCCGGTTTAACAAATCCATACCTGGGGCTACTGTCTTTCTTCCGCAGCTTTTCTCTATCTCTCCCCTCTTCCATCTCCTCTAAACTTGGGTTCGCTGTACATTTCACCTTCAATGGCCACTAATTGTTTAGACTTGAGAAGGGAGTGATAGAAATCCACCTTCCTTCTCCGGTTTAACAAATCCATACCTGGGGCTACTGTCTTCTTCCGCAGCTTTCTCTCTATCTCTCCCCTCTTCCATCTCCTCTAAACTTAGGTTCGCTGTACATTTCACCTTCAGTGGCCACTAATTGTTTAGACTTGAGAAGGGAGTGATAGAAATCCACCTTCCTTCTCCGGTTTAACAAATCCATACCTGGGGCTACTGTCTTTCTTCCGCAGCTTTCTCTCTATCTCTCCCCTCTTCCATCTCCTCTAAACTTGGGTTCGCTGTACATTTCACCTTCAATGGCCACTAATTGTTTAGACTTGAGAAGGGAGTGATAGAAATCCACCTTCCTTCTCCAGTTTAACAAATCCATACCTGGGGCTATTGTCGTTCTTCCGCAGCTTTCTCTCTATCTCTCCCCTCTTCCATCTCCTCTAAACTTAGGTTCGCTGTACATTTCACCTTCAGTGGCCACTAATTGTTTAGACTTGAGAAGGGAGTGATAGAAATCCACCTTCCTTCTCCGGTTTAACAAATCCATACCTGGGGCTACTGTCTTTCTTCCGCAGCTTTCTCTCTATCTCTCCCCTCTTCCATCTCCTCTAAACTTGGGTTCGCTGTACATTTCACCTTCAGTGGCCACTAATTGTTTAGACTTGAGAAGAAAGTGATAGAAATCCACCTTCCTTCTCCGGTTTAACAAATCCATACCTGGGGCTACTGTCTTTCTTCCGCAGCTTTCTCTCTATCTCTCCCCTCTTCCATCTCCTCTAAACTTGGGTTTCCTGTACATTTCACCTTCAGTGGCCACTAATTGTTTAGACTTGAGAAGGGAGTGATAGAAATCCACCTTCCTTCTCCGGTTTAACAAATCCATACCTGGGGCTACTGTCTTTCTTCCGCAGCTTTCTCTCTATCTCTCCCCTCTTCCATCTCCTCTAAACTTGGGTTCGCTGTACATTTCACCTTCAGTGGCCACTAATTGTTTAGACTTGAGAAGGGAGTGATGGAAATCCACCTTCCTTCTCCGGTTTAACAAATCCATACCTGGGGCTATGTCGGTATGTGTCTCTGTCTCAGGATGTCAGTTTTCCAACTTTACCAATTAAACAAGTGGTATCGATTTGGAATTATTCAAAACCATATCAAGCTGATAGCAGAGGCTTAACTAAGTTGGGGTTTACCATTGTGCAACACCTAGCTTCTATGTGTTAAATATAATAATTGTGCAGTAAGTTTGAACAGAGTCTCAGAGAGATGGTGATGAAGGTCTCTTATGCCCGTGTAGAGAGGAAAGCATATGATGAGGCATGAGTTTGGTCCTCCCTCGCACAGATTATACTAGGATTAAGAATAGTGAAAATCATGGAAATTGAGAAGGGGATCTTCCTTCTTCCACTGAGGATATGAAACAAATAAGTCTGCGTGATTGGCCTTGAATAAAGTTGATATTATTTTCTTTCCTAAGTTAAAGTGAGGCGCAGGAATTTTACTTGGATTTGATACCAACTTTGGAAGGGCAACGGCCTTGGCCAATAGACTAAGAGTGTTTGTATAGGGGAGTTAGGGGGAAAAGGAAAGAGAGGGATTCTTTTTTTTTCTTCGTTGGATATAACATGGTAGAAGGGGGAGAGTGTGAATAGAAGTATTCATTATCTTTCCCCTTCTAATAAACGGGATCCTTCCAGTATTGGAAGTGCTCTTAAGTTGTATTTCTGTCAGTTATGATTCTACCATCTCATGTTGTCGTTTTTCTGGTAGGCTGTTAAACTTTATTTGCCAAAAAAATATTTTGAAGGAAAAATGCGAACTCACTCTTGCCTCCTCTTTCTTTCCTTCTCTTTTCCTCTCGTCTATTTCTTCTATGATTGCTTTCTAAACAACGTGTAATGTTTACAACATTGTTTGACATTTACTTTGAGACATTGAGGCCCATGCTTGGAGTTTCATCTATGGGGAAAGGTAAACTATAGTATGTAAGTACTTGTGGGGTGTTAAAAGTATTGAGTTCCCAATGGGGTAATAGGTTTCCCAACCTAGAGAATAATCTGCTCTAAACTTCTCTGTTAAGTCCTAGCAACCATCATCGCAGCCTCCACCCATCCAATAATTCCTCATTAGGCCTAATGCCCTTATTTTATTGCTATAATTCCATGCTTTGCCTAACGAGAATGCTGATGTGGGATTTTTTGGGGAAGACTCATGATGCATTCATGGTGAAATATGGTAGTATCTCTGGGTGTGAAGGCTAGCATGTCTCGTTCTCATGATGCATTGATGCTTATAGCTTTTCTTGATCTGTTTGTTTGCTTAATGTTGTTCTATTCAGGCCAAAAGAACGTCAGACAATTATTTTCATCTCCTGCCTCTACCACTAAATAAAGAATGGCGGGAATAGAGAGATTTCTTTCATCTATTTTTTCGTCTTTTTCCTTTTTCCTTTTTCCTTTTCTTGAGGCCAGGGGATTTCCGGGGGTAAAGATTTGGCATTTTATGGCTTTTTGCAAGTTGAGCGACAAGGTAGCTTGGCATTTCTATTAGCTGTTGAAATGTTGTGGAGACCGGAGAGCCATATTTGTGTGATCTCAGAACATGCCAGTTTTAATGGAAATTGATCCCCAACTTTCCCTCCCCGCCTCGTTGATTCGTGGACTGACGAATTATTCGTCATCGATTTAGAATGCTTGTGGATTCTGAGTCATTTTTGTTGTTTGTTGGTTTTGTTGTGCTAACAGGGCGCTCGAGAACTGAGTCTTAAGCATGCTGAAATTAGAAAGACAGCAACTGCATCTGGGAATAGTTGACATTGGACACATCTATGCAGCATCTGAAGCTACTTTACACTTGCTTGGCCTACGAAAGGTTTGCTTGTAAGCTGCCAACTTCTGCCAGGGCTCACACGAACTTATTATAGTCAGTTGATCTTGTTTACCACATGCACAATATGTACTTAGTGGGAATTTCACTTATTAAAAGTTTTGATGTCACTTGCTATATAAATTTCAAATGAAAGAAACCTCTGCTCCCTTTATAATGAGATTTTTTAATTGGTGCTAGAATATAAGAACATTTGTAAAATAAATGAAGTGAATATCATATCGTAAGATAAGAAAGTGTTTATTTCATTCTTCTCTATTCAACTTGTCAGAGTTATATTCCTTCTCTACGGAGTTTGTTAATTAGAAAAGAGAAATGATACGATTTCCTGCTATGCTGTGCATCGTCACATTTTGCTGAGGCCTGAGGCACTACTACATGACTACATAAGAAAATACGCAGCCCAAAATCCAAATCATCATCGTGGGACGCCTACTATTATACTAAGTGGTTGTTTGGTATATATGGGAATTTAATTTCCATGGGAAGTTTCATCATCGTCATGAAATATGTAATTCCTAGGAAATGGTAACATGTTTGGTTGACATTAAACAATTTGCACTTTCCATGAATTGATGTGGGAATTCTGAATGACCAAGGAGGGGTGGGCGAATAAATTCTCAATTTCTCAAGAAATTATCATTGCCCCTATTTTTCCCACTTCTTGTCAACCAAACAACTACTCAAATTAGAAAATCATGGGAATTTCTATTGCCTACATAATTTCCACTATACCAAACAACCACTAAAACCCATGTTATGTATGCTAAAACTATTACAGTTGTCTTTCTAATTTGTGCAACATAACTATACTAGCATATTCTCCTACTTTTCATCCTACTTCATATTACAGTTAATCATTTATCCTCCATTCTTGCTATTTTTATGAAAAAATTCGCATATTACAAGCTTTTCAATACAAATACACACATACCACGTTCTAAGTCTTTAACCAATTAAGTCCCTCGCTTAGGGTTCTAGAGTCTGGCGATTCCTAGAGTGTCGTTCTTAGTCCCTTTTTAGGGTTTGCTGCTTGATTTCGAACCCTCGATTGTTTTTCTTCCATTAGTTTTATTGATTCTCACGTACTTAGGACTGATGGCTCTCGATCTTATTAATGATTGGGAGAAGTTAAAACTCACAGAAGAAGAGGAATTAGTGATTGGTGACAAAACTATTGATGATGAGGAGGAAGAGATTGACTTGAAAATCTCGCTAATTCTAGTAGGGAAACTATTCACAAACAAACCGTTTAATGTAGAAGCGATGCAGAAAACCATTCAATCCATTTGGAAAATTCGTGAGAAAATCTCTGTGCAAGTGGTAGACACCAATTTATTTGTGTTTCAATTCTATAACGTAGCTGATAAAGAACGTGTTCTTCAAGGTTGTCCTTAATCTTTTGACAACCAACTTCTATTACTTCAGGAAGTTCGCAGTGACCAGCAACCATCTGAAGTGTCGTTCCAGCAATCCCCATTCTAGGTGCGACTATTGGATGTTCCTTTTGGCCGACGAACGGAGCAGATGGCGAGGGAGATTGGGGAAGCGCTTCGGGGATTTATAGAATTTGACAAGTCTGGTCCTTTAGGCTGGGAAGAGTTTATGAGAATAAAGGTGATGATAGACTTGAATAAACCTTTGCGCAGGGGATTGAAGATAGGACAATTAGGAGGAGCTACGAAGTGGATTGCCGTGAAGTATGAGCGACTCACTGATTTATGTTATTTTTGTGGAAGGCTGGGACATGTGGATTGAGATTGCTCTTATCAGGAGACTTACGAAGAGAGTGAAGAGGCTTTGGTGTACCAATATGGTCCATGGCTACGTGCTTCTCCCAGACGTAGTTATAGACCACCGAGTCAGACATGTGAAAGAGAAAATAAGTGGATTGAAGGGCTAAAGAAAGGCAAGGTTGGTCATTTCCGGGGTCATAGAGACCCAAATGCTATAAAGCTTGGTCCCCCAAGCACAGCACGAAAAGTATTATTTCATTCTCCATGTTCATCTGATGAGAATGAGAGGGTTGAAGGGACAAAAGTGAATGAGTCCACTGGTGCTATTCCCTCACATGAAAAGATAATGTTGCATATGGAGAGTGTTCATTTTGGGGTAGAAGGAGGAGATGGCAGGAGGACAATGGAAATGGCACAAGTTTGCAATGGGAATAAAGCAAATGAAGATGCAGGCATTGTTGTACATACTGAAAGTATAACTGATGATCTTTTAAGGGTGCAGAAGACCGATATAATTCAAACTCCAGAATCCCTAGCACAACCTAGTAGTAGTGTGAAGAAGTGGAAAAGAGTGAATGACCAAAGAATGATAACTGATGAGGGTGATTTGGCTCTTTTTATGGGCAAAAAACGCAAAGATGGAGTGGATGTTACTCACAAAACCGGTGACAAAAAACTGAAGATTGCTGAAAGTGCAAATGAAGGGGCGGGCCTCCCAAACAAGGCCCTCGGTGATCAATGAAGTACGTCGCTTGGAACTGTCGCGGGTTAGGGAGCCTTGTGGCAGTTGACTCCCTTCACGATCTTGTGAAGCAAGAAGCTCCCACCCTCATTTTCTTATCGGAAACAAAATCTTTTTCACATGAGATGATGAGGGTTAAACGTAGGTTACATTTTAAAAATGGAATTTGGGTGGAATCTGTAGGAAGAGCAGGAGGTTTGGCGTTGTTATGGACGGATGACGTGGACATTTCTCTTAGGAGCATGTCCGATCATTTTATTGACGTAACTGTTAAGGAGGAGAGTGGAGTGACTTGGAGACTCACAGGAATCTATGGGTGGTCTGAGCACAGCAATAAAGAGAAAACATGGGAGTTGATGCGAGACTTGAGTGTGAATAATGACTTAGCATGGATGTTATTGGGTGACTACAATGAAGTTCTTTATGAAACGGAGAAGAATAGTCTTGTCCCCTATGATTTTGGCTCGGTTCAACAGTTTCGTAGTGTGGTGGATGAATTGTTACTTAAAGATTTAGCAGCTGCTGGGTATCCTTTTACATGGTCGAACAGAAGACCAGATGAAGCTTTTGTGGAAGAACGACTGGACCGAGTTCTAGCTACGGAGGCTTGGCTGGAGCTATACCCAAATGCCGCGGTTACTAATTTAGTTTGGGATGGCTCTGACCATTTTCCGATCATTGTTGAGCTTGGTGGAAATCAGCCTGAAGTTCATAATGCTCCTGACCCTAAACGTTTTCGGTTTGAAGCAAAGTGGGTTCATGAACATAATTTTGATAATGTTTTGAAGGAAGTGTGGGAGGAGTCGCACTTGATGGGCTTAGGGCAGTGGGAATTGAGTGTGAAAATGTGTGGTGAGAAACTTAAGGAGTGGGACTCGCAGGTTTATAAGAAGACTCCTAAGCGCATTAGATGGCTTAAAAAATGTCTCGATCGCTTGACTAACATGGTGCACTCCCGTGTGGTTATAGATGAGATTAGGGAGGTGGAGGAAGAGCTTAGGGTGTTGAGAAGGAGCCAAGAGACAGCAGCCTGGCAAAGAAGTCGACCGTCTGTTATCCGAGATGGAGACCGTAATACCGCTTACTTCCACAACAAAGCTTCGGAGAGGAAAAAAAGAAACAGGATAACGAGAATGCTTGATAAGGAGGGGATTATGAGGGAGGAGAAAGAGGAGATTGAAGACATAGTGCTGGATTACTTTCAAAATCTTTTTACTGCTTCTCGGCCCCCATTGAAAATGATGCTGTTATGATGGATAGATGTGCTACAAATGAGATGAATGAAGATATGGACAAGCCGTTTGCAGTGGAAGAAATTCAAGCAGCCTTGAAGGAAATGCATCCATGTAAGTCTCCCGGTCCGGATGGACTACCTGCTCTTTTTTATAAACATTACTGGGATATTATAGGCGCTAATGTTGCTGAATTAGTGCTGAATTTTTTGAACAATGGTACCATGCCGGAAAGTTTGAATTATACTCATGTGGTTTTGATTCCAAAAAAGAGAAATCCGACTGAAATAAAGGATTTGAGACCTATACACCTCTGTAATATTTCTTATAAGCTCATTTCTAAAGTCCTTGCAAACAGACTTAATAAGTTCCTGCCGAGCTTTATAAGTGATTCTCAAAGTCCCTTTGTCCCGGGTCGTTTAATTACAGATAATATCCTAGTAGCTTTTGAAGTTTTCCACCATATGCGTCACATGAATGCGAAGAAGAGGGGGAATATGGCTATTAAACTGGATATGAGTAAAGCCTATGACATGATAGAATGGGATTATCTGAAAGCGGTAATGATAAAAATGGGCTTCTCTGACAGGTGGATTGATAGAGTTATGAAATGTGTCTATTCGGTTACTTATTCCTTTCTGGTGAATGGCAAGCCTACAGAACCTATCACTCCGCATCGGGGCCTTTGACAAGGGGACCCCATCTCTCCTTATTTGTTCTTACTTTGTGTAGAAGGGTTAGGTGCAATGATTAAAAAAGCTCAGAACACGAATCTCATTCATGGCATTTCTGTAGCTCGAGGAGCTCCTATGATTACTCACCTATTTTTTGCAGATGACAGCATTATTTTTGCTCGTGCTAATGACCGAGAAATGACTGTAATTGCAGACATATTAAAAAGATATGAAGGTCTTTCTAGGCAAAAAGTCAACTTTGACAAATGCGAGATTTCGTTCAGCAAAAATTTGGGTGATAATTATCGGGATTCATCCAAGGCTATTCTTGAAATGCGGGAAGTGGAGTGGCATGATAAATATCTAGGCCTCCCTACTCTTCTTGGGAGATAAAAAAAAAGTGAGCTTTGCTAGCATAAAGGATAGAATATGGAAGAAGTTGCAAGGATGGAAAGAGAAGTTACTTTCTCGGGCAGGAAAAGAAGTTCTCATAAAGTCCGTGGCTCAATCCATTCCAAACTATGCGATGAGTTGCTTTAAAATGCCACTTACCTTTTGCAAGGAAATTGAAAGTATCATCAGCAAGTTTTGGTGGAGTAATTTGGGTGATAAGAAGGGAATTCACTGGAAGTCATGGGCTTTTATGTGCAGGCCTAAGGAGGAAGGTGGGCTGGGATTTAGAGATTTGGATGCATTTAATGATGCATTACTAGCCAAGCAACTATGGAGAATGCACTGCCAACCGCATTCTCTCCTTGCGCGGATTTATAAGGCTCGTTACTTTCCCCAGTCTAGTTTGTGGGAAGTGCAGTTAGGTAATGCACCTAGCTACGCTTGGCGAAGCATTTTGGGGGCTCGTGATTTGCTGCAGAAAGGTGTGAGTTGGAGGATAGGAAATGGTAAAAGTATTCGCATTTGGAGAGACAAGTGGATTGGAGGCGAAGGTTCTGGACGCCCCATAACTCCTATTCGAGGGCTGTCCGAGAATGCTCATGTCTCTGATCTTATTTATGCAGAACAAGCTTGTTGGAGGGAGGATGTTCTCAGTGAGGTTTTCTTCGAGGTTGATGTTAATCGCATTAAAAATATTCATATAAGTAGACGCTTGCCTGAAGATGAATTATGTTGGGTGGGTAGTGTTGATGGGATGTTTAGAGTGAGGGATGCATATAGGATTGCAATAGGGAAGGAGGATACAACTTCTAGTTCTTCGGGTTTTGACCCAATTTGGAAGCATCTTTGGACCCTGTGCATTCCCCCAAAGGTGAGTAATTTCCTATGGCGTGCTTCTTGGGACATATTACCTCACAACGTCAATCTGAGAATGAAGAGAGTTGTGGAGGATACTAGTTGTGTTAGGTGTGGTAAGGAGGAGACATCTCTGCATTGTTTCCGTGACTGTGAGTGGGCTCGTCATGCTTGGGCTTTAGATGGGTTGGAGTGGCGATGCGAGACAGCGGCAAATTTCAAAGAGTGGCTAGCATGGATTTTTGAGAATTTTCCAAAAGAAAAGCAAGAGGAATTTGTGATGAGGTTATGGCAGATGTGGTGGTGCAGAAATGAACTCATTTTTCAGAACAATTTATGCTCAACTAATCTTGCTTGGGAGCGGACTCGAGATATTCTTTGCAGCCATAAGAAATTGCACGAGAAAAGATCATTGGGTGTGTTAAGAGCAAAAGCGTGCTGGACTCCCCCTCCCTCCGGCTCTGTGAAGATAAATGTGGACGCAGCAGTTAAAAGCGAGTAGGGTAGAATTGGCTTGGGGATGGTTGCTAGAGATGAAACTGGGTTGGTGGTTCGTGCGTGGTCGCGTACTATGTTTCAGGACTGGTCTGCCGAGAGAGCGGAGGCTGCAGCAGTGTTGTGGGCTGCTGAGGAGGCCCTTGCGCACGGGTGGTCAAGTGTTGTGGTGGAAAGCGACACCCAGGTTCTTATCCGCGCTATTAACTCCATGTCACAGCGAAGAGGAGACATCCAGTCTGTAGTTGAGGATGTGCATCATCTTATTCCTAGATTTGAGAATGTTAGATTTTCATTTTGCTATAGAGAATGTAATGTAATGATCAGATTTGATCCCTATCCTCCCACATGAAAGGATGGAAGTTGAAGAGCTAAGTCGCTAACCAACTACTCTAGCTTTCTATCCCCAATGTCCCTATTAATTACTAATTGCTTAATGAAGTAACTAATTTGGTTCCGCCACATAGAATATACAAAAAGATGGCGTTACCAGACCACTCCTGACTCCACATATCATATGGGTTTGAAGTTTCAACTCATTTCCTCTCATTCTTAAGTCTGAACCCAGAAAGACGTCATTCTCAAAACTCAAATGAAGTGCCCATACTGCTCAGCACCGCCGTCGAACGGTAGGTGCACAAGCACCCCATCAGGTCGTTACATAACCGAATGCACCTCCTGTGGTCGCGTGATCGAAGAACGTCAAACACAATCTCACCACCTTTTCCACCTCCGTAGTCAAGACTCCCCACTTCTCCTCTCCACCTCCGACCTCCCTCTCTCTCCTCCCGAACCACCCTCACCCGACCCGGATGACCCATTCGATCATACCGGGTTTATCACCGCTTTCTCCACGTGGTCTCTGCACCACTCTCCTCTCTTTTCTCTCTCTTCTCTCTCCTTCTCTGGACACCTCGCTGAACTGGAGCGTGCTCTGGAGGGTACTTCTGTCAATTCATCATCTTCTGGGGTTGTTGTTGATAATTTGAGGGCTTATCTTCAGATTCTTGATGTAGCTTCTATTTTGGGGTTGGATTATGATATATCTGATCATGCTTTTCAGTTGTTTAGGGATTGTTCTTCTGCTACTTGTTTGCGTAATCGTAGTGTTGAGGCTCTTGCTACTGCTTGTCTTGTTCAGGCTATTCGTGAAGCTCAGGAGCCTCGTACTCTCCAGGTTTTTCTCTCTCCTCCTCCTTTTCTTCTTTTTTTATATTCTGATTAGCGACTAAGCGCACTGATGTAGACGGGATTCGTTATGAGAGTACCACTTCCACATGGCTTTACTAACTACTAAGCTACATGACATTCACTTTTTATTTGTTGGTGTTTGCTAATTGCTATTGTAATGGAGTTTGATACCAAACACTAATGTAATAATTGGACTGTGTAAATTCTGGAGTTTTATGGGGCTTTGGGATTTGACTTTATGGTGCTAATGGTGCACATTCTTCAATGTTGTGGTTTATCATGGAATTGAAACTCATTAACAATGATTTGGATCTTGTGGTGTCCCTTGTTAATTTCATGAATTGAACTGTCTGAATTCTGGACTTCTCTAGAATTTGGATTTGGGTTTTTAAGGGTGCTAGGTTGTAAAATTTTCGGTTTTGTGGTTTATGATGGAGATGGAATTCATAAAACTGTGTTGGGAATTGGGATCTAATGCTTCAATTTTATAGGTGTTCTTTCTGATTAAATTACTAAATATTCTCATGATTTTCAAAGGCTTCGTTGGAAAAATCTGTCAAGAATGCATTGTTTTGAGTTCTTCAATCTTATTTTTATTTCTTTGAAAGGTTTGTTTAGGTATGAAAGTGAAATTAGGGTGAACATAATACATGGAATTTCTATTTTCACCCTCTTTGATTGAAATTGTTTATAACCATTATGAACTAGGCATCACTAGTATGTCCTTCTACCTTAAATGTCTTACGTCTCCAGGGTTATCAATTTCAGACCAAAATATATGAAAGGAAACTCTTACAGGCTCGAATAACTAGATAGGCTCATTTGTGATCTGCATTATTATTTGAGTGAAAAAATTTAAGAAAAGCTGCCTAGGCTATGCTAAAGAAGACTTGATTTGAGGGCATCTTAATTCTTATCCTGTAAAACAGGAGATCTCTATTGCAGCGAACCTTCCTCAAAAAGAGATTGGAAAGTACATCAAGATCTTGGGAGAAGCTCTACAACTCAGTCAACCAATCAATAGCAACTCCATAGCTGTACATATGCCCAGATTCTGTAACCTTCTCCAGCTTAATAAATCCGCCCAGGTAAATGAAGCACTTGCTGATGTTTGCTCGGCTGATATATAATGTATACTTTTGGAAAATTGGATTGTTTTGTCACCCAGCTGATATGCAAATCAGAGTTTACATTGTAATATTTGCTCATATGCAAATGATTTGCTGGTTACGTGTCTGAAGCATTTCAATATTGGTCTTGCTAGTTTTGAACTGTGGTAATGCATTTCATGGCATATGCTACATTTTTCGCATTATTGGCATATGCTACAATTTTCACATTATACTCATCTTATCTGATATTGGTGGGTGAGAGCACTATTATAAATTGACTATTTTGGACATTTATGTGACTCGTTGTTGTATAGGAACTTGCTACTCACATTGGAGAAGTTGTGATGAACAAATGTTTCTGCACGCGTAGGAACCCTATAAGTATATCAGCTGCTGCTATCTATCTGGCCTGTCAACTAGAGGATAGACGCAAGACGCAGGCAGAGATATGTAAGGTAACAGGTCTCACTGAAGTCACACTTAGAAAAGTCTACAAAGAGCTGCTTGAGAATTGGGATGATCTTCTTCCATCTAATTATACTCCAGTTGTCCCTCCTGAAAAAGCATTTCCAACTACTACAATCGCTTCTGGCCGCTCTGCAACCCCTAGAGCCGAACTACCAGAAATCGCTACATTGGATCGAGAAAAGCAGCCTGAGATCAAACAGCCCAAAACGAATCAGGTCTCTGAGACAACCCATCATGACAGGGTAAAGGGGGAGAATGACAGTAATGCCCCTATTACAAATAAGGCACCCACTTCTTGGAAACCCGGGGTTCAGCTTGGTACTAATGTTGTGAAGAACAGTGGTGAGATCAATCAAGGAATTGGGTTGAAGTTTACTTCAAGTATGCCAGAAGCAGAGCAAAAAAGCATTGGCTCTCTGAGACCTAATCCGTTTGTTGCCGCTCAGGTTTTTAGTGCAACTTCCACAGCACGATCTTCACATATATCGAGCTCTTCTCCTCATGTTCAAAATTCGCAACCAGGGCATTACCAGACAGCAGTAGGTTCCCGTTCTTCGGAGTTCAAAGATTCTAGCAGACATAATTTAGGCAAAGGGTCTGATGCAGCTGCAGGAAGATGATTTGATGTAGTGTAGTTCTTGGATTTTTAACTTCAGTATTGCTAATCATGAAGGTTCCTTCATTGTGTTTAACATATCACCAAAAGAATACAGGTTTTTGCATCTTTTCCATGTTGGAATACCTGAAAATTTTCCTTTCCAAAAAGGGATGGATCCTTTTTCTTGCTATGTACTCTGGATCCTTTTTCTTAATTTTTTTTTTGTCGGGTGATCTTAAAAAAGATAAGGAGATTAAATGTTTTCCAAAAAATTTACACTTAGTTTGGTTGCAGAAACTCATAGAAGTAATTTATAACTCTTATAAGTTATAACACTTACATTTCCTACACTTTTTTTAAGACCTCCAATATTTTTCCCCTTTCCAAAATGTTATGTTATAACTTATAATAGTTTAGAATATGTTATAGCTCGCTGGTTGGGAGAATATGGATGGCTAAGAAAGGAAATGAAAGCATTTAAATAATTTTCTTTCGTTTGGTTTTTAAGAGTCCTTTCCCTTCAGCGTTGAAATAAAAAATGAAAAGCTGACAATGGATCTTCTTCGTCTTTATCTTTAAAATAAAAATACGCCGTTGCCGGGGATCGAACCCGGGTCACCCGTGTGACAAGCGGGAGTACTTACCACTATACTACGACTTTGTTGATTGAAGGAGTCCAATTATCATATTTGGTTTGAAGCGCAACTGAAAATTAAGATACGTCACTGATGACTTGACTCTGAAAGGCAAGGTAGTTTTGTCAACAAGAGAAATAGAGAGTCCTGCCATGAACATATGACATATCCGGAATGATTATTGACAAGTTGAGATAAGAAAAGGAGTTGCACTTCTATAATCTCCATAAACATATATTCATATCTCCTTTGTTTCACAAAAAAATTATTTACTTGTATTTTTTTACACAAAATTTTGAAAATTAATGTCTCAAATTATTTATATGTAAGTAACAAAAAAGGTGATATTTCGAATATACATATTGAAAGACAAATCAAACATGATCCTATATTACTATACTTTTCTTTTACGTAAAAAAAGCACAATTAATGGTAAAAGAAATGGTGAAGATAAGTAGTGTCAAAATACAAAAAACATAACGATTTTTGTGAAACGAAGAGTGTATTAGAATGTCAATGCTTCACTCCAAAGCCAAATAAGATACTAAATATATATTATTACGAGTATAATTAAACACTATAAAATACAGTAAATGTTTTCCCCCCATAAACCATGTTGGCTAAGGTTGAGGTGGTGTAGTAGTGGCATCACTTCTCACCTCGTATCCCTGAGGTCTAGCGATCAAACCTCATGGGATTCATTTGAGGTATATTCATCTTATCCCCCTCAAGTGAGCCCCCTTCATCTTACCTTAAAAAAATCATATTGGATATATGCCAACAAAGTGCAATTGAACTGATAGTACCACTTAGCTCATTTGCCTTAACCCTTAGGTCAAATTTTGAAGGTTGACGTGGAGAACTTGGAGGTGGATTGACTGGATTCACTTACCATCTTCCACACTCATGTCGCCTAAGGTTTTAATAGGTTTAGAAGTAAGCATGCTTTCATGATAACCAAAAAATAAAAAAGTTGGTTGTATAAATTGTAGTCGAAGCTAGTAAAAGAGTTTGGGCTATGTCAATTTCCCGCTAAAGGGGTCAAACTCCCTCAACCCTGACACAACATGTTTATTAGATAAGTTAATGATCCTCGATCTTAGTCTAAGCTATTTATTAAACGGGATAGTCGACAGTCGGTATCGTTTATTAAGCACACACACAGTGGTGGATTTACTTAGGGTCACTGTTGGTCACGTGACCAACTATTATTTCTGGAAAAAAAAAATTTCATTTGAAGCGTAGTTTCTCTCACACACGAATCCAACTTCTCCTTCGCCCAGTTTCCTCTTTCTCTCTCGTTCTCCTTCGCGAATCCAACTTCAGTCTTCAGACGACGGCGTGACGGTCGACGGAGATCATCATTCTTCACACACGAAGTCGCGAACTAACCCAGACACCCAGTAGCACTTCACACTTCAGGCGACGTAGATCTTCAGACTTCAGGCGACACTTCACACTTGCGACTCGTCACCGACTCGCCGGTGACTGGTGAGTTTATTATTCTTTCCGTCTTTGTTTGTAATTCTTTCAGTTTTTTTATCATTTTTGTTCGACTCGCCGGTGAGATTTTGTTAGGGTTTTGTTCAATGTTCGATCTATTCTTTTTGTTTGATTTTGTTAGGGTTTTGTTCGATCTATTCTGGAAATTGTTTGGTTTGATTTTGTTAGGGTTTTGTTCGATCTATTCTTTTTGTCTCAAAGAATCTATGGTAGTTGTTCACTTGTTTGTCTGATTGTCTCACATCTTCACTTCTTCATGTCTGATTATAGGCGGCAGCGGCGCCAAACTTCAGGTGACAGGTATTCTTCTAATTCAACCTTCTTAATCTTCGCTTAATCGCTAGGATGTCAATTGGATTTCATTAGGATTTCATTACGATTGTGTTGTGATTTGGGAATTAGATTAGGATGCCAAATTGACAAATCATTGTGTATTTATGTATTTTTGTCAATTGGATTTCGTAACGATTGTGTTGTGATTTGGGAGTTATATTAGGATGCGAAATTGACAAATGATTGTGTATTTGTGTATTTTTGTCAATTGGATTTCATTACAATTGATGTTAGAGGAGATGAGAGATTTTGGAATTTAAAGAGTCTTCACGAGCTTTCAATGAAGCTTGTTGAGACGGGAAAGTCCGAAACTCATGATCGGGTCTACTTGCTTTTGAAATTGGTGTTGGTTCTTCCCGTTGCAACTGCAAGTGTAGAAAGAGTATTTTCTAGTATGACGCAAGTGAAAGATAAATTGCGTAATAGCATGGGAGATCAAATGTTGAATGATTGCTTGATTACTTATGTAGAGAAAGAAATGTTTTTGAAGGTTAGCAAGGATGATATTATAAATCGATATCAAAATATGAAAACTCGTCGAGAACAATTGTAATATTTGCTAAGTACTATTTGGTTGTAATAAATACTATTTTTAGGTACTATTTTATTGTAATATGAACTATTATTAGTCATAAATTGATTTTATTTGAAGTAGTTTTTTTTAAATTCATGGATTATCTTATATGGATACGCGTATTCGAACCCGTACCCGTACCCGTATCCGTCTCTGTGCAACCTAGTCGGTAGTAACCAACTATTCATAAATTCCTGGATCCGCCACTGCACACACATATATATATATGAATAAAATAAATCAATCTCGTGTATTTCTTAACCTACTTCTTTATACTAATATTTTACCCAAATTAACCAAGTAAAACAAAAAAAAGGTTACATAGGTAAACAAAATAGTCAAACAATCACAAGCCAAACTAATAATACGATAGAAGCATAAGAATTAAAATGGAGTAGAAAATTCAACCGTAAGAGCATGTTTGATTCGAATCATGGAATGGAAAAGAAATTGAATCAAATAAAGGAGTGGAATAGTAACATAATTTGGTATCTTTATTAGGTATTTGGTTTAAGCCTTGGAATGAAAATTAAATGTAACCAGTATCACCAAGAAATGAATTTTCTTACTCTTATTTTTGAGGGGATGAATTTTGTTACTGAAGGGGGAATAAAAGTAACAAATTAGGGGAGTGTATTACAAACAAGAAGAAATGAAGTAGATATTTGATTCTATATTTTAGAGGCAAAAATGTATTATATTTGTAGGTGAGAGTGAAAGACCCCAAAACTCAACTTTCTTCAACCATTGTCAGCAGAAAGAATGACTGAAAATTCTCTCAAACTTCCTCCTTCTCCTCAAGAAGGAGACTTGCTTTCTCGTTCTACTAAGAAACCCAAGCGAAAGATCACGCACCTCATCTTCAACCAAGATGATTCCATGAATGAAAATCCTCTCCCTCCCAAACCCACTGATCAGACTGCCATCCCAAACAAATCAATTCCAGGCCCAACCAAACAAGTATCCTTCAGAGACATGGTAGCCTCTGGCCAAATGCAGGGATTTATTAACAATCCAATCAATATCACTGATGAAGACGAAGAGCTCTCTGATGATGATGAATTTCCAGATGATGTGGATGATGATCCTCACTGTCCAGTCATTCTACTGACTAAAGAAGAAAAGAAAAGGCTACGCCAACCTTGGAAACATGCCTTGATAATCAAGATGTTCCATAGCAAGATTGGTTACATGTCACTCATGAAAAGATTGAAAAAGAAATGGAAATTGAAAGGGGGCCTTACACTTACTGACATTGGCCATGATTATTTCATTGCGAGATTTTCATCTTTGGATGATTATAATTACGTTGTTACTCAAGGACCATGGATGTTAGATGATAATTATCTAACCATCAGGAAGTGGATCCCCAACTTTATACCTGACGATGCCCCAATGCGTTTCCATCTGCTTGGGTTCGTATACCTCACTTATCTGTGGAGTATTTTGATAAAGAATTCCTCCAGAAAATAGGAAGTAAAATAGGAAAAGTCACTCGTATCGACCATAACACAGCTTTGGCTCAAAGGGGTCAGTTCACGCGTTTGAGTGTTGAACTTGATCTATCTAAGCCTCTTTTATCGAAATTCTGGTTGAGAGGGAAGGTGTGGAAGATTCAATATGAAGGACTTCGTTTGATTTGCTTTAAATGTGGGAAAATTGGTCATCAAGTTGATAAATGCAACAGTACAAATCTGCATTCTACTGATATGGAAGCTGATGGGATAAACAATTCCAATGATCATTTCAATGCACTTAATAATCCAAAGTCTCCAGTCATGGTTGATGATTTTGGCTCCTGGATGATAGTCAAGAAACCTACAACACGTAGGAGAGCTCCAAAAAATGATAAACCTCTACCTGATTCAGTTAGAGACATTCCTGGACGAATCCCCACGTCAATTACAACAACCATTCCCCAAAAGCCCAAGGCGGGAGGTTCCAGATTTGAAATTTTTGAAGATCAAAATTTGGAAAACCCAAAAGATCAAGATATCAATCCCGAATCCTCCGCTGGTCAATCGCTAGAAACTCTCCCCTTTCTTTCGGATGCTATTGATTTAGGCAAGTCATCCCAATCTTCTCCTACTGATACTAATAAGAATCATTTCCATATTGAATCTCCTCAAATTATGTCCTTTACTGCTGGAAGTTTTATGGGAAAAACCAAATCTCTACAAACTCTAAAACAGAAAGCCAGCTCACATTCCAAATCTTTCCTTAAAAATTCTACCAATGATCCAATTACTGAAGCCCCAATTACTCCTAATCCCACGCTCAGCGTAGGAAAAGAAAATTTTAAACCTATTGATCCTAACACTAAACACGCCTCCAACATTCAAAACTCACAAAGCCATAACTCTGCCAATAACAAGCTCCCATCTCTCAATTCCCTAAGCAATGAATCAAGTCATCCCAACTCCCACCTTCCTCCAAATCCCACCAGAGAAGATCATATGTGCGGGGTATCCGATGACGGAACCTTACTTGGGCATAACAGACCCCCTGATCCACAAGCTCGAACTGGAGATTCATTCATGGATGATGCCGTCATGGACGAATCCAGAACTGATGATAACACTAAAGTTGCCCAATGCAACTAAGCAAGCTCTCTGTTATTTCTCTGATGCCTACAAATCGGTATATCCAAACTCAACTGATTTAATGAATAGCAACCATAATTTGACTGTTAACTCTTACCCAATTACGTGCATGGTATGGAATGTACAAGGGGCGGGAAGTCGTGAATTTTTGTCTGTGCTTAGAGAGCTTATTCGTACTCATAAGCCTATTGTGTTAACTCTAGTTGAAACTCATATGGGGGGTAGCCACGCGCAAAAAATAGCTAACATCCTTGGTTATAATGGTCACACCAGAATTGATGCTCGGGGGTTTAGTGGAGGGATATGGGTGTACTGGAAACCAGAACTCGTCACTATTGACCCCATTGAACACAGTAACCAGTATATCACTATGGAAATCACAAAAACAGGTGAAACTTCCTGGTATTTTTCGGCTATATATGCCAGTCCTGATCCTACACGCAGACAAGATTTATGGCATCATCTTAAAATTTTTGCAAACAACAATAATAAACCTTGGCTCCTTGCCGGAGATTTTAATGAAACGAGATTTGGTTGGGAAAGAAGCTCTAGTTGTGCTAATACTTCTCGTAGGAGCCGTCAGTTCAATCATTGGGTTGAAGATAATAATTTACTTGAGATAGAATTTTCAGGGCCCTCTCATACTTGGTCCAGAGGTAACTCTCCTGAAACTTGGCATAGTGCTCGTCTTGATCGAGCTCTCTGTAATCCAGAATGGGGTATTCTATTTAATGCTGCAAGAATGCGCCACTTACCCGCACTGCAATCTGATCACTGTCCTCTTTTTATCTCACCTAATGGATTTGCTCCTCTTGCTTCCCTAAATCGTCCATTCCGTTTTCAAGCGGCTTGGCTAACACATGAACACTTTGCGGAATTTATGAAAGGGACCTGGAATCAAGAGGCACCTCTAGTGCCTTTTCTCTCAACTTTTTTGAACACTCTTCAAGAGTGGAATAAGAAACATTTCCACAACATCTTCCGCGAAAAACGTACATTACTTGCTCGCATCAATGGCATTCAAAAGTCCCTGGCAAATGGCAGAAACTCAAGTCTTATTTAACTTGAATCTCGTTTGAGAAGGGACCTGGATATTATACTTGCACAGGAAGAATTGCTCTGGTATCAAAAGGCTCGAGTGAATTGGATTAAACACGGCGATCAAAACACAATGTTTTTCCATCTCAAAAATGTGGTTAGAAGGTGGAAGAATCAAATAACAGCCATAAAAGATCCTAATGACCAGTGGGTTCATGACAAAGAGAGTGTGAAACAACTTGTGGTGAATTATTTTGCAAATCTCTTTATGGAGGATGGTAATAGTGATGAGTATGACATTCCTACGGGGGTTAGTACTGAATTTTCGAATGAAGACTGGGACAAGTTGAACAGACCCTACTCCACCTGTGACATTGACTACGTTGTAAAAAATATGGGGGCTCTCAAGGCCTCGGGACCGGATGGCTTTCAAGCCTTATTTTTTCAGAAAAATTGGGACATTGTTGGATCCAATGTTTATAAGGTCGTGTTGTTTGTTTTGGAAGGGAAAGGATTACCTCGTACGTTGAATGACACTTTTCTGGTGTTGATACCAAAGGTTGACAAACCTGAGTTGCCGTCCCAATTCCGCCCCATAGGGCTCTGTAATGTGCTCTACAAAATAATCACAAAAGCCATTGTGAATAGAATTAAACCCCTTCTCCCTAAAATTACTTCAAACACGTAAACTAGCTTTGTCCCAGGGAGACAGATTACAGACAACATTGTGATCGTTCAGGAGATCATTCATACTATGAAGCGCAAACAAGGTGAAAAAGGCTACATGACCATAAAAATTGATTTTGAAAAAGCTTATGATCGTCTCAAATGGACCTTCATCAGAGATACTCTCAAAGATATGAACTTCCCTATCCGGATGGTTGATGTTATTATGGAATGTGTTACCTCCCCTTCTATGCGTGTCCTATGGAATGGTGAACCTACTGAATCTTTTTCTCCTACTAGGGGAATTCGTCAAGGTGACCCTTTGTCACCTTATCTTTTTGTCCTCTGCATGGAAAGGCTCAACCAAATCATTGAAGAAGCAATTATTGGAGGTGATTGGAAGCTTATTTATGCAAGTAGAGGTGGTCCAAAATTGTCAAACCTTTTCATTGCGGATGACATCATCCTCTTTGCAGAAGCTTCTACTATTCAAGCCTCAATAATTCACAAATGCTTGAATCGGTTCTGTGCAGCTTCGGGTCAGAAGGTTAGTCTCACAAAATCACGTGTTTATTTCTCCAAAAATGTGTTGTTGGAAAAGAGAAATAATATTTGTGAAACCTTGAGTATGGAGGCTACAGATGATTTGGGATTGTACTTAGGCATGCCTACTTTGACTAGCAGAGTCACTCGGGATACCTATGCGCATCTATGTGAAAAAGTTGACAGAAGACTCTCAGGGTGGAAATCTAAATATTTGTCTTTAGCTGGTAGAATCACTCTTGCTAAGACAACTATTACTGCCCTCGCCACTTATTCAATGCAAACAACAAAGCTCCCTCAAGTCACTTGTGATGAAATTGACAAACGTACTAGACGCTTCATCTGGGGAGGCACTGAAGAAAAGAAGCGCATACATCTCCTCTCATGGGAGACGCTGCAACTTCCTCGAAACAAAGGGGGGCTGGACCTACGGTCCTCGAGCCAAGCCAACTCGGCCTTTCTCACAAAACTAGGCTGGCGAGTTCTCTCAGAACCAAATGCTCTGTGGTCTAGAGTGCTTCGAAGTAAGTACTGTAAGGGGCGCTGCGACATAGACATGTTTGCACCCACCTCTAATATGTCTCATGTTTGGCGTGGCATTACTGAGAATGCTAAATGGGTAAACAAGGGCTCTGCTGTAGCAATTGGAAATGGGCGAAGTACATTGTTCTGGGATTATTACTGGGCCTCAGACATTTGCCTTCGTCAACTTGTGATCACCCCAATCCCAGACGCGACATATGGATATACGGTGGAGGAAATGTGGGAAAGTGGTGTGGGTTGGCGTTGGGATTTATTTGCACACACCCTTCCTGCTTTAGTATTTAAAAACATTGCAGCACTGAAGCTTATTGATGACCCAGAGAGTGGAGACCTTAGATATTGGAAAAGGGTCTACAAAAGGGGGATTTTCTATTAAGTATGCGTTATCAATCATGAGGGAGGATAATACCATCCCTTCAATCCAAAATGGGAGCTTGTTTGGGACACTCATGTGCAACAACGTGTGCGGGTGTTCTTATGGCTCGCACTTCATGAGCGTCTCTTAACCAACTCCAACCGAATGTTTCGCCATCTTACAGATGACCCCAGATGCTGCCGTTGTAGTCTTAATAGGGATGAGACCCTCTTGCACCTTTTTCGTGACTGCCCCGCAGCGAGAAGTATTTGGACTAGTATTGGTGGTGCTGCTAATTACCCCTCATTCTTTCAAGGTAATTTTCAATCATGGATGGTAAAGAACTTAAAAGCTGATGGATTAATTTATTCTGATAAATGGCCTACATGCTTTGCTTTGGTGCTTTGGTGGAATTGGAGATGGAGAAATTGTGTGACTTTTGGTAACACTAATGACATCCCTGTGGACACTGGAACATTTTTGCGAACTCGTGTTGATGAAACTTGGAGGACGCTGGTCTTGAATAATGTTGAGAATGATAGTATGCTGCATAACTCCAGACACGAAGCGTTTATTAGGTGGCTGGCTCCACCACCTTCGTGGATTTGTCTTAACACTGATGGCGCTTCAAAGGGAGAAAATGGTATTGCTGGTGGAGGGGGTGTCTTTAGAGACAGTAGAGGTACTTTTATTCGAGCCTTCACTGCTAGCTTTGGGACTTGCACAGCTTACAAGGCAGAGATTTTTGCAGCAACCCTTGGTCTTGAAATTGCGAAGAATATGGGCATAACCAAGCTAGAGTTACAAATGGACAACAAAGCGTGTGTTGAAGCCTTCCAAAATGCAGACCACCATGGTGGTGAATGCTATCATCTCATCAAGTCTTGCCAAGCACTCATTAACTCTTCGGAGTGGGAATTTCGTATTGTTCATTGTTATCGGGAGGGAAATAAAGTTGCTGATAGATTAGCTAATTTAGGTGTTGCCCAAATGGAGAAAGTGATGTATCGTCATGCGCCCCCGCAAGAGATACTCACCCTTCTTCGTGAGGACATCATGGGAGTTACTACTCCCCGTTTCATTTCTTAGTTTTCTTGTACGGGCTTTGTCCCTCTTTTGCATCAAAAAAAATATTTTAGAGGCAAAAAATATTGAGCCAAACATATTTTAAGTTGTATTGAGTTGAGTCAACTCACTTTGTTTAAACATGTTAAAAAACCTTAAGGCTTAAACCAAACCTATTCATTTTAGATCGGGTTGGCGGGCTGTATCTAGTAGACGACTAGACGTTGTAGGATGGAATTGGAATATTGGATTGAATTTGAAGTCTTTAAGTCGATGTAATTTTGTGTTTTTTTTTTTTTAGAAAGTTTGTTTGGCTCCCGAGTAAAAACCAAAAAGGAAAGGGGCATTTCCGTAGTTTAAAAGAAGAGCAAGGGCAATCCACTTCCACCCCCGATATTATTTCACCAATTTCCAACCATTCACACCGCACAGAAGACGCGTATGCCAATCGAGAATCGAGATACTTCCTTCTTGAGAAACAAACACACCTACTCTCCATCCTCACCACTCATTCCTCCACGTCATCAATCCACTCCATCTAAATCCTACGGTCATCTTTCCCCTACCCAAATCCTAACCCGGCCCGCCTCAATCCCCCTCTGGCCCTCTTCCCTCCCTCCTCCTGGCCCCTGGGGTTTATCTCCTAGAGAGAGAGAAATTTAGAGAGAGAAACTGAAAACAAAAACAGAGAAAAAAGAGAGATAAAACACATAAGAAGTACTATAGGAGAGAGAGAGAAAAAAAACTCAAAGAGTATCATCTTCTCCCCTTCAAAAACCTCTAATTTAGGGTTTTTTTTACCAAATCACACAGTTCCCAAGGTTAGGGTTTCGATTCCTCATTCTGAAACCAAATAAAGTTATTTTTTTTTTTTGTGTTGCAAAATTTTGTATGAGAGTATTAAAATTGAAATATTAGTTGAATGGACGAGATCTGGGAGAGAGCGGTGGTAACGGCGTTAGACGGACAAACGGATAACGGTTCAACAAAAAGCCTAACCCTAGACGGCGCCGTTAAGTGTGTTCAAGGTCGTTTACCAGCAGCATCAGTTTTAGAGAAGTTCCAGAATCTTCAGCATCTTTCTCTTGCAAATATTGGTGTATCATCTCTTGAGCAATTTCCTAGGCTTGGAAGTCTCCAGAAGCTTATCCTTTCCGACAATCGAATCGCTTCGGGTTTAGAGTACCTTGTTGAAGCGGGGCTTGATTCGCTTCGAGACCTTGATTTGTCGAATAATCGAATTCAGTTTATAGAGGATCTTGCACCTTTAGCTCAGCTTAAGCTTGTTTCGCTTGATTTGTATGAGTGTCCTGTTACTAGGGTTAAGGATTATAGAGCTAGGGTTTTTGGATTGATTAAATCGTTGAAGTATTTGGATAAGATGGATGCTGAGGAGAATGAGCGTCCTGAGAGCGATGATGAGGAGGATGAGGATGAGGATGAGGAGGAGGATGATGATCCTGGGAGTGGGGAAGTTGATGGTGATGGCGATGCCGAGGCCGAAGGTGAGGGTGAAGGTGAAGGTGAAGGTGGGAGTTATAGGATGGCCAATGGGCATAGTAGTGGTGGTGGTGGTGGTGATGGGATTGTAGATGTTGATGAGGATGAGGAGAGTGATGCTGATGAGGAGGAGACGGAGATTGAGGCGTGTAGGAGGAGAGAGAATGGGGGGATGTATCATGGGAGGGAGAACGGGTTTAGAGTGGAGGCGGCTGGGGAGGTGGATGGTGAGGATGAGGATGAGGATGAGAATGATGATGGGGAGGAGGAAGAGGATGTGGAGGAGATTGATGAGGATGATGGTGAGGAGGAGGAGGATGTTGTTGAGGTTCATGATATTGTAGACAGTGATGATGATGAAGAGGGGGATGGAGATGAGGAGTTTGAGGATGATGATGATGACGATGATGATGAGGATGACGAGGTAGAGGAGGTTGATAATGATGATGTTGTTGATGCTGTGGAGCCAGAGAGTACTGGTAGATTGAATAGCACAGATGGAGAGATTGATGGGCATGAACAAGGGGAAGACGAGGATGATGAGGATGATAATGGTGAGACTGGAGAGGAAGAGCTGGGTGTTGAAGATGAGGGAGAATCAGATGAGGATGATGAGGGTGAGGATGAGGTATAATACACACTAAACCTTTATAATTTTGCTTTTGTGCGTGTTCTTTTACTTAGTTTATGCCTGGCTTGAGTTAATTTTTTTGTGAATGTGTCAATGTGTGTCAGTGGTTTTGGTTGCCTTTCAGCTGATTCTTTTCGCTCTGTATTTTTGCTGTGTGATTCTTTACTTTGAGCATGTAATTACCGGTTTCTTTTGAGTGTTATGCATGTGGTGTCCTTTAATTATGGAGTTGTTGAGCTCTTTTTGTGTATTGTGTTTGCAATCTTTCCTTTAAATATTGTGGATTGTGCAGTTTGATCTTGTCACTTCAGGGGCTATTTGGATTGAAGAGGAAACAATTATAATTAGCCAGAATAAGAGAATAAGAAACTAATATACCATGAATTGTTGCCTCTCCCTGATGTCAGTTGTTGCTGTATGAGCTTTGGAAAATTGTTTTGGTAATTTGTGATAGAAAATTACCCTTATTGTTTCTCTTCCCTACTGTATTACACACTTGCACCTTTAATTTCTGAAAGTTGACTGGAGTTGTCATATTGCTGTGCTTCGGATGTGGTCTAAAAAGTTCTTTAAAGAAGCCTAACTTTGATGTTTTAGATAGAGATGGGTTTTCCATTGATTCATCTGTTTTCTCTTCATAGGGGCTGTATATTTATCTTCTGTTTGGTAGTTCTCTGGAAGCTTAAGCATGTGTTTACTAGACTGGTAATTTTAGGCTGTTCTATTCAGGGTTTTTACTGATGATGTTTTACGTTTCTTTAGAGCGCTAACCTTGCTTTATGTTCATGAGTGCTGTTGGATTTTTTAGATTCAGATTGCTGATTATCTATGCTTAGGGTTTTCTAGCGCCTAACTTTACGTTTCTTTAGGGTTTTCTTTAGATTGTTGTGTTTCTGCAAGGTTACTTTTGGATCTATGCTTGAAAATGCTTAATAGATTTTATTTGTGTTTGGGCTAGTTGCGGCGCTTTGTTGCATCACTTCATCATTTGATCCTTGCTTGATGATGAACTAGCATCGCTTATCTATGAAGTACTTGTATTGCTCCTTGTGGTTTATATTTTTTCAGGCTCAGTGGGGAATGAGAAAAGTTTGAGCTGCCCTTTAAAATCTGATTGATGGTTTATATACTGGATGTTGTTATCGATGTAGCTTGGACTTTTTTTTAATAGACTTTAATGGTGTGTCTTCCTGAGAATTTTTTTTCCTGTCTTGCTATTCTGATATCATAACAGTGTTTGGTTGTTTGGGGACTTTTCACTCTAGGTACTTGTTTGCTTTCGTTCTTTGTCCCGCATACATCACCGTGTAACCAAGTTGCTGCTATTTTAGTTTCTCGGTCCTTTCTCTGCTCATCCCTTTTAAATTTTGTTCTGGGTGTTGATTTTTTTTTCCTTGTAGGGAAAAGAAGGGGGGAGGGTGGGGTTTTTTGATTTTGCATTTTTCCTGTTCTATGGTGTTGGTTATGTGGGAGAACTGTACTGTATTTTCTGGAATTGTACAATGATGGCTATATATTTCACCTGTTGATTTAAATCTGTTGTTGGCTTCTTGCTCATAATTTGTGTGTTGCGATGGCAGGAAGAAGATGGCGAAGAGGGGTACTTGGTCCAGCGGGTTAGACAATCAACAGAGGATGCAGAAGAGAGTGACATGGAGGCTGTAAATGATGCTGGAGAAGGTGAGGAAGTTGAAGATGATGAGGATGATCTTGGGGAAGGGCAGGTGATGGCTCCATCTTCTTCTGAATCAAAGAGGAAGAGAGATGATGCCGATGTGGATGATGAGGAAGAGGCAGATGATGCAGAAAAACGGTCCTCAAAAAAGCGTCTGTGAGGAAGAGATGCAGAGAGGTGTGTCCTCGAAGAAGCGTCTGTGAAGAAGATTTGCTGTAGGGTTCTTTGATGGAGTGACTGGGAGAAAGAAGATGGAGAAGCTGAATGTATATCTCTGATTGGTAGGCAGTTTTAAGAGGGTTTTAGGATGTTTTTTTAGGAGGGAAAACTAACTCCAGATGATGGGTTTTTTAAATCTTGTTCAAAAAGTGGTTAGTAATGGTTTTGGCTCCTGCTCTTATAAAATAGCCGTTAGTTTGGTATTTGAATGACAGTTAAATGAAGGGTTCATTGTCCTGGTGGTTTTCCCCCCAAAATTCCGAGTATATATTTATTAGGAGAAAGAAAAAAAAAGGGGAAATTTTATAGTAGGAACTAGGAACTCCAACAGTCTTTGTTAGTTGGTTATACTACCCGCTGGCGCTCATTGCTAGTTCAAGCAGTTTTCAATTGGAGATACTCAGATGTATAAAAAGGCTTTCTTTTAAGATGCTTTCTTTCTCTCTTTGTTATTTGTTAATGCCACTCTTATGTATGGGCATTTTCGACTTTAAACATTTTTACTCTTTCTCTCTCTCTCTCTCTCTAAACTTGTTTAATTATCTTTTTATTCATATTCCCTGTGCTAGTGCCATTTTCCAACATGTGTATTCTATCATCATTCATCATTCATCATTCATCATTGCCACATGGAGTTTTTATTTCTGTCTAATTTGGTGCTACATTTGGCTTCTTTATGCCAAGGCTACTTGTGGGCCGGACTCATTGTTGGACGTCTTTAATCAATTGCGGCCCATCTCACATATACATTGATTCAAAGGACTTTAATTTGGGCTAATTCAAGCTTTCTTGTTTTTTCACCAGTCAAACGAGTGAATGTGATTGGATAAGGTTTTTGCATCAAACCAAAACTAGTGGATTTGGAAAAAAGAACGTTATTCTCTCTCTTCCTTTCTCCCTCCCCTCTTTTTCTTAGAGTTCCTTTTTTGTAAACTTAATAATACAACTATGTTGTTATCTCCATCTTTTACCACACTCATTAGTCCACTAAAAACTCGCAATGGTATTTTCAGAAGGAACCCCTCACCATACTCATCAACTCTCAAGGTGGTTGCCATGGCAAAGGGCACCAGCAACGAGACCGAAGATGTCGGGATAGCCGAGAAAGCAGCCATACTTGGAGGATTGATCTCGTCTCCGGTGATCGGGTGGTCCCTCTTCACACTTAAGACCACTGGCTGTGGACTGCCTCCTGGGCCTGGTGGGTCCATTGGGGCTTTGGAGGGGGTGAGCTACTTAGTTGTAGTAGGTATAGTGGGCTGGTCTTTGTACACAAAAACGAAGACAGGTTCAGGCCTTCCTAGTGGGCCTTTTGGTTTACTGGGTGCTGTTGAAGGCTTATCCTACTTATGCTTGCTCGCCATTCTTCTAGTGTTCGGATTACAGTTTGTGGAGAAAGGTTCTATCCCTGGGCCCCTTCCAGACGACCAGTGTTTCGGGTAACTTTATGTATATGTATGTGGATCTCTTTATAACTTTATATTAAGTAGAATCATCAAAAAATCTTTGCTATTTTTGTCTCTGTAGGATTTACATTCAAGTTATGAATTCTGATCCCCTTCAACTTCGGTTTTTTTGGCAAATAAAGATGATTATGATACCAAACTAATGATTAGTGATAGAGATAGTAGTTAGTTCAATCAATAAGTCCTCAATTATCCACTACTTATCATGTTGAGCAAACACAAGATCAATATTTGGGTGACATTTTTTTTAGGGGAATATTTGGGTGACAATTCAATCTAAACAACTTACAATCTAGTACTCAACATCAATTTAGTTTAAACTTGATTATTGTTCGACTTGATTCAAACTCACCTCTAAATCTACCTTATGTTTACATTGTATTGGACCGATCTATCTTGAAACTTACTACTTCTAAGGTGAAGCAATGCTCCTTAATACGAAGCTAGAGAGTAGCAACACCAACATATACGAAGCTAATCACCTCTGTTACCAATATTAGCCAATGATTGTAGTCAAAACTGGGAGATATTACAAAACATGCTAATATATACAACTTCCGAGACCAAAATTATACAAAGGTCTCTCATCAAAATATAAAACCAATGATTGAAATATTTTCTTTAAGTCTCTACTTCTACTTCTACGTCTCTTGGTGGCGTAAAGAAGTCAGGATCCAAACCCCAAATGTTAAAACCAACTTCATCAATCTTCCATGTTTCTTCAATCTCCCTTTGATGATTAGCTGACTGTTCACCATACCTAAACACTCTAACAGAGGTTTTACCACTGTGAGCTATATTAATCCCATCAACGTACCTATAATCTTCTATTACTGATTCTGCACTTGTCTCCCAAAACACTCCATCTCCGTCATCGTTTTCAACACTGTTCTTCAAACGCAGCATTCTCGAGTCCTCAAACTGGAGGAGGAGTCCAGATCTTTGGCTGAAATAGCCCCATAACGTGTGGTGAATGATTTCAAATTTTGAGCCACTTTGTGCATCTAGAGTTGCTTGGCTAGTCTCAAGCTTCAGGATGAAGCAATCCTCATTGTTGATGACCTTCTCACCGATACATGTTGCATCTATGAATAAGTTGGCTGTAGCCCTTGGATCCAAGCCCTGACAAGATTAAGGTTCAAACAAACTTCAAAACAACCAATTCATGAAACTCGAAGGAAACTACGTATGTAGCACAAAAATAGTTGGTGTTTCGGGATCCAAAGGGGGAAACCTCAATCCCCAGCCAATTTTTGACGTAATTTGCATGAAAGTGGTTGAGGTTTTGAAATGGAGAATCCTGAGATCTCAGCCATTCTTGTGCTTCATAGAATGATACAAGAACAACTCCACATTTTATAGCATGACACTATTATCATGTGCTTTCGTATTTATTTATTTCGATAAAATTTGAACCATATCACTTTCCTTGTTCGTTTTTCTATTATTATTTTTGAGAATGGTATCTTGTGGAGGGAAATTGAAGAACCTAGGCAAAAGCAAGGTGGAAATGCAATGGTAGAGGTAAATAACATCATTGTTGCAAACTTGCAATGGTGGTTATGGAAAGAAGCTAGCTGTGAGAGAAGTTGTGTCTATAAAATCGGTTATGCGAGTAACAATGTAACATGATCTTGTTGTTTTATCTGGTCAAAATTGCACTTATATATATATATATATATATATATATATATATATATATATATATATATATATATATATCTATTCATTCCGGAAACTATCATTCAACTCATTGATATACTGATTGAAGCACAAATTTGAGACAGGAGGTCTTATTTCAAGGATCGTTAACTACTCTTTCACATATTGACATGCCTAAGCTAAAGTAAGTGCATATGGGCGACTGGCTCTTCTTTAAAAAAAATACTAGTATTATGTTCTAGTACATGATGATATAGATGCACCGAGTTTTAGACAGGATTGAAGCTACTAACTTACCTGTAGAAATCGGCGTAATGGTCTTGGAGGACCAGTAGTGACACAAGGTTGATTTGATGATTGCCTCCAAGAAAGCTTGCCATTGCTTCCAGAAAAAACTTTGCAGCCAGATACCACAAATTCCAAGCACCACAAGTCCGGATTCTTTTGCCACAGTACGAATCCCCCAGTTTCCTCGGTGCTCTTTCCCTTCACAGCTTGATCACCCAAATGAAAAGCAGTTGCGCCTATCTTAGCATGCCCTATGACACACATGCTTTGTATTGAGCTTATGGCGGCTTGGCCTCCTGTAGCTGCAATATATTGCTGTACGATATACTTTGCAGTCGATGTTTGCTGCATTTGAAACCACTAACCATTTAGCAACCAATCTGTGGGAGCTATCCCAAGAAAAAAATTTGACCAAATATATGAAGAGTATCCTTTTATGAAAATTTTCTTACAAAAACATGACTTTCTTCAAACGGAGTTTTCAAGGCAGTAAATAGACTTCCTTTCATTTGTCGCTATGTGTCTCAAAAATCATAAATTCAAAATCATAATAAACACTGCAGAAAAGATCATGGATGAGTAATGCAAGTTGGGAAATTAGAGACATTAAGATTACATTTCTATGCCCTCTAAAGTCAGACATAATACTTCATATATGCTTCCTGATAGAGTTGGCAAACCCTGTTGATGTGTTTTACAGTTTAATGGGTTGAGTGCCCTGAGTCTAAGTGTGTCTAACCAATCTCCAAATTCTAACCCGGCCCGTGATAAACCAAACAAATAATTATCCTGGTAATCTAATTAACTCGCTCTCTTTGTACGAAAATCAAATCCAAATGTAGCAGTTACTGCAATGGGTTGTTGAATTATACTCATTCTTCTAAGTTATGAATAAATGGGTTGTTGACTTGTTGTGTCGGTCCGTGTTTAACTCATTTAATAGATAGGTTGTGTCGGGTCAACTTAGGTTAAAATACTTAACACGAGCCTATTTTAATCATGTGTCTGAGTTGTGGGGTCGTATTTGTAGAATGGGACAAGAATGTCCTAATATGATGTAATTACAATTTACAAGAGTAGATCCTCCCAAAGAAAAACAAATGAAAGGAAAGAATGTATTAAACGACGACTCACAATGGAACTATCTCTAACAGGGCGACTGATGTTGTCAATATGGACCTGAAGAGGAATGAGGGGGGAGCCAACATGGTAAAGAAGGAAGCGAAGCTCGTTGATCCGGCCTAGGATAACGGGTGATGACCATTTATCCGATGTCTGAGCCTTCATCCATTGTTGCATATTCTGGCAACGCAATGCAACATTGTTGCCCATGTTGTTGAACATCTCCTCCGGAATTGGTACCTCGAGGATCGTCTCGAGGGCATCTTCCTTGTCCAAATTTGGGCATAGTTTCCTCATTCAGACTCACGGAAGCAATATAAGAGACAAACCCAAATATGGTGCAGTTTGAACAATATATCAAAAGAGTTTGAATACTACTTTTCAATATTGCCTAAATGAGAAATATAAAGGAAGTGGCCTGCACATAAAACTCTCTTTATACAAAGTCAAAATGAAAGATACATAATGTACAAAAACCAAAGAGGCGCAAAAGAGGATGGGTAAGAGAAATAGTCCTACCATATAGAATCATAGTATAGTTTTATTGGGTGGGATAAATTTGCGGGAAAGTCAACCAATTATAGGCTCCCCTTGTTTTTAGATATTTCATGGATATAAATTTTCTTTTCGCCTCCTTTTTTTCCTGATGGATAATCAACATGGCACAGTCAAGAGAAATGCACTAATAATCGTTTGAAATCGGATTATGAATCTATGACCATTATTAAATGTAATCCCCACAATTCCAAACTTGAAAACCTTATTAAAATAGACGACAAAGCTACTAGGCTTATGTTGCTTGTAATATTGTGTTGGTAAAAAATACAAAAGAATATTCTAAATAAATAAATAAAAGGAATCATGGACATATGTAGAATTTGGGAATTTTCAGTTTCTTGTTTCTTTAGTCCTTAAGTTTTTCAATATGATTTTGTACTTTGAAAACTTAAAGTTACAAAATAACATAATGACAACTTTTTAAGGGCTAGAATGCGGCGAGTAATTAATAATATAGAAAGAATGTATAATTTAGGGTGCACACTTACATTAGAATGAGGGTTGTTAATATAAGGTTTCATCAGAAAATCCCCTTCTTGCCCCAGATCAATTCATATCTATTATTTTATACGTTTTTAACATATGAATAGGTGCTTAACCCACGCAATACAAGTAGACATAAAATTGTGTGCCTGACCCTATCGAGCCATCTATTGCCTATTGTCCCTAAAGTTTCCAATAAACTCTAAAGTTCCAAAATATTCTAGCTCAAACAAACATATTGTGTAGAAAATTTTGATAAAATAATGAATAATAAACTTTTACTTATACATGCAAATAATACAAACTAAACTACTATTTAATTACTACATCATAAATAATATGAACTTTACACTTAATTGTGTAGAATAATATGAGCACTTTTAGACAGACTAGGATGACCACGACCTTCAATGAGAGAGTGTGTGTAGCTGTAGCAAGAGTGCTTGGAGTAAGGAGGAAGTACGAAGGACAGAGTGTAGCCTAGATGAGTTATTTCTTCTTATATTCCTGATAAATTTGCATTGCTCTCATCGGATTGGGCGAGGCATTTCTAAATGTAAACTCATTTCTATGGATCCAAATAGCCCAAAGAGTACAGATGAAACCTTCGATGCTCAAAATTCTTTCTTCTTCAGAATGCTCATTGTTTGTCTTGCGCAAAAGATTAATGAAATTCTAAATCCATTGACTCAAAGGGATTACATTGTTTGAATTGGTCTGAATACCCATCGTAGTAATCCAAATTTTGTTGGAGATAATTGACAATCTCGAAAGAGATGCTCCAAAGACTCAGGATTCGAGTTACAAATTGTCTACAAGCACCACTTGGTGGAGTCCACTTTTCTCATCACATAATTTTTTTTGTTCACCATGTGACCAATTTCTTAATATGACCAAACATATTTTATAAGTTGTTCATAATGGAGATGGTTTTTTGTTTGTTTATGATTCCATGAATTAATTTCATCATTTTATAGACGGGGATACTTTCTTTGCAGCATTGCAGCCTATGGAGTATGGGTTACGGGTGTTGGCAGTTGGGCTTGTGGAAATCGAGATGCTTTAACTAAAACTAAAACTAAAACTAAAACTAAAACTAAAACTAAAACGGCTAGCTCTCTGTTAGTCTGTTTTATCTCTTAGCTACGAACCGAGAAATCTTTGTGAGTCTCCAATGTCACTCCATTCTTTTCTCACTCTCCCCCCACTTTCTCTCTCCTCCCCTTCACTCTTCCCACCCACCACTTCTTCTCCTTCTCCCCATTTCCCAAAACCCCTTCTTCTCCGCCATTCTCTCTCCTCTCTCCGCCCTAAACCTCCTTCCACCGCCGCCAATTCCTACCCAAACCCGTCCTCCGACGACCCACCCGAAGCTCCAGAAGACACCGCACATGGCGTCTCCAAATTCGGTCAAATCCAACGCCAAGCTGCGCGCGCACGCAAGCTCGAAGAAGAGGACTTCGAGAAGAACCGTTCTGTTTTTCTCGACGCCATTAAAGACGTCGAAGATGCTCCTGATAACGAGGATTATTCAGCTGGTGTTAGCAATTCTGGGGATGATTTGTTTGGGGATATTGATAAGGCAATTTCCCAGAAAAGGAAGGAGTTTGTGAAGCAAGGGTTGTTGAAACCCAACCCACCCAAAAAAATTGGGGTTGAGGTTGGAGATGGTGAATTGCAGCCTGAAGAAGTTGTTGATTTGGAGGAGATTGATGAATTGCAGGGTTTAAGGGTTGTGGATGAAGGCGAAGGCGAAGACGGTGAAGGTTCAGAGGTGGAAGATTATGTTGATGAGAGTGATGAGGTAAGTGAATTGGGTAAGAATGGTTCTAGTTTGTTTGATGATTCATTTGATATTAATTTTGATAGTTTTGGTAATAATAGTAAAGTTAGAATTGTGGAACCTAAGTTTAGAATGACATTAGCTGAGCTTTTAGATGAGTGTAAGGTAGTGCCCATTTCGGTTTATGGGAATTTAGAAGTTGAGATTAGTGGAATTGAGCACGATTCGAGGTTGGTTAATGCTGGGGATTTGTTTGTGTGTTGTGTTGGGAGTGAGGGTGAGAGTGAAAGTGATGGGCATTTGTATTTGAGTGAGGCTGATAAAAGGGGTGCTGTAGCTGTTGTTGCTAGCAAGGAGATTGATATTGAGGAGACTTTAGGTTGTAAAGCTTTGGTGCTTGTGGAGGATACTAATGCTGCTCTTCCTGCACTAGCTGCGGCGTTTTTTAGGTGCCCGACGAAGAATATGTCGGTCATAGGGATTACGGGTACTCATGGGAAAACTACTACAGCTTATTTGATCAGGACTATGTATGAAGCCATGGGGTTGAGGACTGGGATGATGAGCTCGGTTGCATATTATGTACATGGTGATAACAAGTTGGAGTCCCCTGAAGCAAACCCAGATGCTGTTGTGGTGCAGAAGTTAATGGCTAAGATGCTTCACAATGGGACTGAAGCGGTTGTTATGGAGGCCTCCTCTAATGAGCTGGTTCATGGGCGTTGTGAGGAAGTTGATTTTGATATTGCGGTTTTCACTAATTTGTCAGGGGACCAATCGGTTTTTCAAGGGTCGGAAGAAAAATATAGGCTTACTCAGGCGAAATTGTTCTCTAGGATGGTTGATCCAGACAGACACAGGAAGATCGTCAATGTTGATGACCCTAATGCACCCTTCTTTATTGCACAAGGGAACCCGAATGTCCCTGTTTTAACTTTCGCACTTGACAATAAGGATGCAGATGTTTATCCTTTGAAGTTTGATCTCTCTCTCTTTGAGACTACGGTTTTAGTCAATACTCCTCAGGGAATATTGGAGATATCATCAGGATTGCTTGGGAGGCATAATATATATAATATCCTTGCAGCCGTTACTGTAGGGATTGCAGTGGGGGCACCACTGGAAGATATTGTGAGGGGTATTGAAGAAGTCGACGCGGTTCCAGGAAGATGTGAGTTAATAGATGAAGAACAGGCTTTTGGGGTGATTGTGGATCATGCCTCTACTCCAGATGCCTTGTCTAGACTTCTTGATTCGGTAAGGGAGCTCAAACCAAGGAGGATAATTACTGGTATGCTTCTTTCCTTTATCTTACTTTCTAATATATCTTATATTCTTATCACACTAAGGGCATGTTTGGATTGGGATAATGTATTAAAAGGGTAACACCACTGATTGTCTTCCACTATTAAGGGGTAATAAAAGAAAATTTAAAGAGATTGAAGGTGGATGGAGGTGGTGGTACATGGTATGAGGTAATCATTGTGTAAGGACTAAGGATGAGTATGTGATAATGTGAATATAGCAAAAATCAAAGTGGAGCAACAAAATAAAATGGAGGAAGTATTAGCTAAAAGATGACTTAAAATTTTCAAGTATCTGTTGTTTGATTTTACATGCTATGTATCTTATGTATCTTTAGCATGACTTCTCAGTTGAATGTTGTTGATACTAGGAGATACTCATTTACTTTACAGGAAACACCGATGAGTGACATGTGTTTCTGTCATCTGACTTCTATTTGTTCATGAGCAGTTATCGGCTCTTGTGGTGAGAAAGAGAGGGGAAAGAGACCCATGCTGACCAAGATAGCAACAGATAAAAGCGATGTGACTATGCTGACATCAGACAATCCAGGAAAGGAAGATCCATGTGAGTATTTGGTAGGCCAAACTGTTTGATTTAAAGAGAGAAGATTCTTGTTGAAGATTATTATTATAATACCGCAGTATAATGCTTGTATTCTTGTATGTTCATGGAATTTGCATGATGGTGTGAGATTCCCTGTTCAAATCATCACCACTGCTAGCAATTTTGACATAAATTCATTTATTAGATGTAGATCTTATCATACCAAAAGGGGAGGGTGAAACATGCTACAATATTGAAAATTCTGTTGACTAGGGTCTTATTCTTACCTGATGAGTGGGGTACAAAGCCACTAGATTGCTGGATCTGTATGCATGTAGGACAATTGTGTATACGAACTGATTATACAGATAATAGAGCATTGTGTTTCTTGGTATATCCATGTATGTACCTAACACGTATGTGCATATGTTTCTCTTTGAGTAGTGGATGTATTGGACGACATGTTGACTGGAGTTGGATGGACAATGCAAGATTACCTGAAACATGGGGAGAATGATTATTATCCTCCTCTTTCAAATGGTCACAGACTCTTCCTGCATGATATTAGGCGTGTTGCCGTCCGTTGTGCTGTTGCAATGGGTGAGGAAGGCGATGTGGTGGTAAGTTTCAGGAATTAAGGATGCTTTCATAATCCTCTTTATGTTATTCGATATTCCCGATCTCGTGCCTACTTATGTGCCCAAAAATGCTGAGAGGGCTTCTCAAGTCATTGTTATACATTTATAAAAATATATGCTCATAAAGGAATTGATGGGGCTGTCCCGGACAGCTGTAACATTATTGCATGGAGGATTTTGTAATTGGATTATGCAGAGGTCGACATGATTTCTGTCAGTCCTTTAATAACTTCTCCAAGTAATTGGCTGTATCTTACAGGTAGTTGCTGGCAAGGGCCAGGAACCATATCAGATTGAAGGTGACAAAAAGGAGTTTTTTGATGATAGGGAGGAGTGCAGGGAAGCACTACAATATGTTGATGAGCTTCACCAAGCTGGAATAGACACAAGTGAATTCCCGTGGCGGTATGATGTTCATGATCATCTGTATTTCCTCCCACCCCTGATAAAACTAATCAATGCTATGCTGAAGATAATTATTCGAATCTCTCTCCATTATTGCAGGTTACCTGAGAGTCATTGATTTATGAATTGTGATAAGTTTGAAAAAAGAAAAACAGACTTCTTAGTGGGTTTTTCTGATGGTGCTTGGAAGAGAGCCTCTTCCCATGGATTAAAGTGGCTACATTATCAATGATAGATTTCCATGTTACTCTCTGAAGTTAGAGGGGTTCAAGGAGCATTTTCATATTTTATTTGGAGCCAAGGCACAGTGTGAATTTACTGAGGTTGCTTTCTCTATTCATCATATTCTTAAAATCATAGCTCTTCCCTGCAATTTGTCCTTTGTTTTCTTTTGGGCCATCTGGAAGGCGTTATACAAGGAGATATTAACCCTCCAAGCTGCAGAACTGTTTTCTTGCTATATATGTCCTTTGCTTCCCCCTACTAGCAACAGTTTCATTCTCCAATTTCTGTGTTTGGAGAAATATATATCTGTCCTCTCAAGTCTCAACTAGACCTTTCTTTATAATCCGAATGAGATAGGAATTGGTGGTATGAATGAGATCTTTGAAGTTAGGGACACATGGTAATAATTTCTCTTGTGTAGGATCCTGGTCAATAGATTAGGTGATGTGGTCATTTTATCTAATTCAAATTACTTTCTCGTTTGGAGAAGTGAGGGTATGGATCGGAAAGGCCTTTACCTAAGATGGTTGCTTTGTTCCAGTGAACATTGAATGAAGTCTATTTTCCTTTACCCGATGTTGAAAAGAAAGTGAGAAATCAAAATTAAAACACAAACCTTTTATATGCATAGATAAAGATAAAAAAGGGGGTAAACTTAGTGATTAATGCAGCTCAATGGAACTCATTTGCAGTGCCTGCATGATGTGGGATATGATATATGCCTTTGCAGTTTCCAATTTGCTATTTTCTTCTTTTGTAAACCTTTGCCCTTATTTTTACTTATACCCATATGCAGGCTGCAGGATTTTGCTTATACTTGGACTACTGCAATGCACTTTGCCGAACAGTAAGGCATTTTGCGCAACGCTCTAATACTTTAGGCAGCCATATGGAAACACCAATTTTGTAACTGAATGACTATATAGGTGTCTGTTGATTGTACAATGTACATATTGAAATTTATGCCTTCCTTTGGTGTTGGTCATCCTCTCTGTATACTTCAGTGTTTCAATGTGAAAGTTATGTGATCAGATTCCTCATTTAGTTGGTCTTAAATTCACGTTTGCCTTTTCCTTTTAATCTAGAATAGTAGCCCTTGCAGTTAGAATGAGATATGCTTGCAGTTGCTGATGCCTGTAATAGACCAAATAAAGAAAATTAATCACATTTCCTCTCAGACCAGGAAAATCATGTAGTAGCAAATCATCTGTTGGCAAAGAATCGTAGGTTTTTGGTGTCAGACTACTGCTTTAATTTTTCTTTTGTATATTGCTGAAATCCATTCTCATAAGGTTAGTGCATTGAAGTTTTAGATTTCCTGGCTGAACCATGAAATCATCTGCAAAAGTTAGTATCAGATTTGCATGAAATATTTGCACTATTAGTTGATCAATCTTAATGAGGAAGATACAGGATAGTAACTAAGATTGTCTTCTCTTCCTACACATTTGTGTAAAAAAGCTGAATGATGAGTGTTTGTTGTACATGCAATGCGTCATCTTAACATGTACTGCTTGATTACATGAATCATTATCATTGTTTCTTCCCTTGCAACCAATTTCATTTACTCCTTTATTTCCTTCCATTTATAAATTAAAAGGCTCTGATTCTGTCTCCAAAATAAGTAGCAAGTTGCTCATTCACAATTTCCACTCCAGATTACTGAATATTCAGGTAACTATGATCTTGATGGTAATTACGTCCGTTAACCATAAATGGTTATAATCTTATCCTTCTGTATGTGGTGAGGTTACATGAATAACTAGATAAATGCAGGAAGAAAGACAGACAGACTTGTCCAGTTTCTGGTGAGGAATGTCTGCTTTGTTTTTTTCATCAACTTTCTAATGGTAAGAAAGCAATCCGTATCGGCACTACTCTTTAATTGCTTTTGTTTTTCTTTTCTTGTCTGCAAAGCATGCTATCAGATTTAGGCTCTCTAACAACTACTACTGATTTCAATTTTCAGGTAATCTTGTCAACAATTGCATTTTATAGAGAATAAAAATCATGAAACCTGTAAATGATGTAAAATTGAATTTGTATAACATGAAGTTATACTTAAGTAAATATTAAATTCATGATATTTACTCTGTTCTTCCATCTAAGGAGTAGTGTTTACTAAGGAATTCTTTTCAGCTTCAGAATTTAGTTGTTTTGGACTTGTCTCTTTTATTTATTTGTTACTGATGTTGATTAATGTTGAACCTCCATGCATTTTTGTCACATTGACAGAGAATAAGCTATGCGTTTTTTTTGAGGTTTCCATGTGATCAATAATTCAATACTGATGGAGTGCTGGTAACCCATGTACTAAGCAGATATAGAGCTTATCAGGCATCTCATTGAAGTAAGGTGGTTTAGGTAAAATTGGGTAAGAATGAGTACTCCGGATCAGCGATTCCAGCACAGGTGGGAGTTCAGAAGGACTGAAAATGATTTTGATTCAAGTGATGACGATCACTCGAGACCCGCTTCTGCAAGTGAGCCGAAACTTATAAAGCACAAACTGGTCACTTGTCTCTTTCCTGAGGAAAATGCCCAGACAACCATGCATAGCCCTACATCATCACTTCCTAGAGGAGAAAAAGAAAATCACTCGAGTTTTGATGAGCCTAACCAGCCAGGAGAGATGCATGGGAGAGAAGCTAGATCAAGGAAAACTAAGAGAAAGACCTCTGATTATGAGCCTTCAAATGCTGCATTGATCGATTTGAGAGGCTATATGGAATCTTTGGTTGAAGGAATTAAAACCACTAGAGAAGACTTGCTCGCATGGATGAACAAGGAAATGAAACCGTCCTCCAAGGACGATGCCGTTTCCTCTAAGCCTAGTGGGACAAGAAAAGGCCAAAGACAGAGTGCAAAGAGAATCAAAACTCCCAGAAATAATCCAATCAATAGTAGAAAAAGGTCAGGCATAGCGACTCAGAATTGTGAAGACGGGTCTTCAGGAAAAAAATCTCCTCAAACCAATGAAGCTGATGAAAAAAAGAAGATTGAGAAACCAAAGGGAAAGGTTGCTAGATTGTCTACCAAGAAGCAAAAAATCGCAGGCGTTGTTGAAGCTGATGAGCAGACTGATAGGGGAGGTAATAATGTGACATTACCTACTGTCCTGCCTGAAAAACAGGTTGCAAACAGTGAGATTCCCTTAAAAGATGGTAATGAAAAAGATGTTGGAAAGAGAAATGCATTGAATTCAGGAGTTGATTTTAGCTCTCATCAGCTGAAGTTTGATCCAAGAGCCCTGCACAACGATGGAGTCTTTGCTCAAAGTGGTCTGAGAAATGTGAGTGAATATGAACAGAATGCATGCCCATCTATGGGTAGTGGGATCGAAGAATGGGAATGGGAATGGGAATGGGAATGGGAATGGAAATGTGTTTCCTTTTCCACTCGCTCCCCAAGGATCAAATGCTGGAATCGGAATGCGAAACATTCCGAGTCAATATGGGCTACAATATCTAACTCAGGGGAACAGGATGCCAGGAATGTATAGGGAACCTTTTAGATTTTCTAATGGAAACCATGCTTTTATGGAAAACTACGGTTCTTTGAATCAACATCTGAAATTCAATGTTCAACAAGGCGGAGTCATGGCATTACAGTGTCCAGAGATTAGAAGAGGAGCCTTCAACCAGTCTAATATAACAAATCAATAAGTCTTCCATGAACAAAGCGGAATAAGTCAGAAATGGGAAAGTATTTCCTTTTTTTTTTTCAGAGTACAAGTTTAATTTTCGTGGGTTTTTTTTTTTTTTAAAATCTTGTTAGAGCAATATCTCATGACTATAAAAAAGAAAATAAGAAAGCATCTCATGGGCCCATGGCAATGTTACTTTTCTTACAGAATAGTTTTATTCCACGAGTTCAACAAGTGATCTTCCCGATTATATATGGACAATATGAGGCAACATTCCAGTAGTAGTTGCACCAAGGTTAATCCTTGATAAATCTTTAATTTGATTTCACATGATGGAATTGGGTTATTATTATTTGTTCCTTCTTTGGAGTTGCATATATGGTGTCCGTATATTTGTTGAAATATACATTGTACTTAGGTTTTGGACTATTGGAGTTGGCTCAAGTGGAGTCATTTTCACAATGTATCCTGTGGATTGAGAATTGCCCCAATGATGCCTTTACCCGAATGGGTCGACTTGAATGCAACGCAAATTTTAAACCGGTCTAACCCAAATACAATGCAATATTGGAGTGACCAATTCCACGACAGGTAGTTTGGGTGATTCCATGAGATGAGAGAGAAACATGAGATGCTAAGGTTTTTTAGAGAGAAATACTTCAGCCCTAAGGAAACGCAAGAAAAAAAAGAAAATCAAATCTTTTTGCTTCTTTCCTCACAAGAACACCATGGTCTTGCTTCCTCTCAGCCCCAAATCTGTAACTTTTGGCCTCCCCCTTCCAAAAGATTTGCTTTCTTTTCGCTACTGCTATACCCTAAAAGATTCTTCCACGGCTAATTTTTACCAAATTTTGGTTTTCCCAAAAAGACTGCTTTTTAGCCTTAAAACCCAAGTTTATTTAAGGGAATTATTTTCTGTCATGGAAAAATCGGGCTGTAATGATGATAAATCGATGGCCAGATTAGTACCCGAGCAAAGTTGTCTCGAGATTCGTGCTAAATTTTCTGATTTCGGCTACTCCTCCCCTATTACTGAAGTTAATTATTACACTAAATGGAGTTTGCCCAATACAATTTCGCGAAGGACTTTCTGTAACGCCCCGAAAATACATAACCCTAATCGTCAGCGGAAGCATAACTTAAGCCTATGGGTTATGGCCCACTAATAAAATAATAGCCTAAAACGGCCTCTTAAACATACAAATGATTATCTTAAAGCAATAATTATTATCCCTTAATACAAAGTGTTCTAAATAACCCAAATTTACACAGAGTCGCTTCAACTTAATCTTTCCGGAACATCTTTGTTCTAACTTATCCTTCGCCATCTTCGTAATACCTGAATAATTTCATAAAACCAGGAAAAGGGAAAACACAGAAAATAAACTAAAATGAGTTGAAAACTCAGTAACTTCACTCCAGCCCGTAAAAACGGTTTTAGTTCGTAAACATTCTTAACACTTTAGTAATTATTAACAGAGAGCATTATCGTTGGCATTGAATAGTCTGCTGGCAAGGACCATTTACGTGACTTTAGTTCATTGGCAAGTACAGGCTTTGGACAGAGCGTAACTTTCGTAATTCGTAAGCATTAACATATGACCATTTTGGTCCGTATCGTACATCGTAAACAGAATTCCTCCACCTGTAACTCGCTCACTTACCAAATCAGTTCATGACTCCAAGCCAACAAAACCATCCACTACTTATTATCATCACTTATCAGACATCATATATTCTTATTCTGAACCATCCATAAATCGTATAACCATAATTCGTTAACAGAGTCATAAACATGACATTTCATAACATGCATAAACATCGTCACATCATGACGTATCTCATCATGCGACATACAGATTGTAACACATAATCATATCATCACATAGTCTTATTAGCACATTCAAGCATATCATTACACACAACATTTACAGGCAAGCATAATAGATGGACATGATGGTTACACGTAACACGTACGGGCAAGCATGATAGCTAGACATGAACATTACCTCAACCGCTTATTCCTTTCCTTTACTCCTTAGGTATCGTCATAACTTAGCCTCCAAGAATCATCATATATAACCTCCTCACAGTTATAACAACATAACCCATGATTAGAAATTACCCACTTACAAATAATCCTTGCTAAATGACCCTTAGTTCTTATAGGCTTTGATTAAAATATTTTTACTCATAAATGAAACTAATGAAAGTTGGAAACCACTTCTTGAATAATAATAAACCGTTTACGTAAAACTTAATTGGGATCTTTAAAAACATTGAGTGGACCATCATTTGAAACAATGAGCATATAAAACAAGTGAGCTAATAAACTCATACCTTACTAGTTGACTTTTGCTTACAAATGAAATTCAAGAACACAGATATACAATGGGATGCAGCAAGGGAACATTGAAATGAAAGCAGCGACAGCAGCAAGCTGTCCTAATTGGTGGCGCAGGTGGTAAGCAACCGGAAGGAGGGCGGCACTGGCAGCACAGGGGGTGGCGTTGTGGTGGCTAGAGGAGAGAGAAAAAGGGTGGTGTGGTGTGGTGTGATGTTTGAAGGTGGGGTATCAATGGCTATTTATAACTTGAGGAGTTTCTATACAACTTGAAAACCATATCTTGAAGATAACTATGGAGGTTGATGAAGAGAATTTGTGTTTCAATTGTTCTCTTGTTGTGGCAGCCATTTAATGGTTTGGGAAGAAATTTTTGAAGTAACTTGGTTTGCCATGGAAATAGAGGAAGGATAATGGAGGGAGAAGTGAAAGTCAAACTTGAGTTCAACTTAACTACTACATCCTTCTTCTTTTCTTCTTTTCTTTTTCTTATTTTCTTCCTTTTGTATTTTGGTTACAAAACTCAGATTTTTGGGTAGGATGAAACTTGGGCTTGAAACTTAAATGTTTGGACTTTGGCTAAAATCATTGACCCAAAAGTCATATAGGAAAAACATTAGTACTATAAACTACATTATATTTAAACCATTACCATCAATATCACTTATCTAAAGTAAATATATTTATTTTAAAATAATAACCTTAACCATAATCATCTCGAAAAAGTTTAGGACGCAATTAAACTAATAAACATAATTAGTAATTAATAAATCCAGTTTAAAAAGTCGGGGTATTACACTTTCTCTCTCCACTAGCGTGTATCAACCTTCTTCCAAATGTTGGTATCCTCAGGGAAGTGTCTCTTCTCCTCCCTCTCTCTAAATTGCTTTCATTATTACTTAGTTTTGTTGTTTTGGAATGGCTGTTTTTGGATTCCCCCAATTTTCCCAGTTTCTCTCGTCTTAATTATGCTTCTTCAATTCAGTAGTTCCTATCTTCATTCTCTATTCCCCTCTAATTGTATTTTTTTATTGTTAATCTTCCTCCCTTCCCCTCCCCAATTGGCCAGCGCTTCTCCCTGCTTCCTTCTCTTGCACTATAAATAATGTTCCATCCCTCTAATTGCACCCCATCCTCAATCTTCATCAGTTCTCCTTCTCTCTTTTTCCATTGCATCCCTTCTCTTCCAACCTTTGCTTTAATGTTCGACCTCCCTCCTAAATTTTCCGATGTCGTCAAGTCCCTTAGCCCTAATGATACCATTCCCTTGACTCTAATATGACCTTTTCCTATTCACTACCTCTATGGATTACCATTCTAGTTCGTCCAACCCCACCTCTACCTCCTTTCTTCCATCAATGGACGATAACAAGAATCGGTTCACCTTCCTCTCGCCCTGGAACTGGGGAACTCAAGTTAAGCTATCCCAAACATTCCAAATCAACCTACCCCAAGCGTGATTTGTCCAAGCCCCAACTATTGAAGTCGACCTTTTAGCCAATCTTCACACCTCATGTCTCTTCGGAAAACTTTGGGGTGACCCTGTCCCCACCCCAGTTGTTATCAACTGTCTCCGCCGAGACCGGAAATTCATTCATGGAGAGGTGGCTATTCGCTACCTCTCAAATGGTCTGGTTTTGATTCACTTCTCCAATCCCTCGACAAAGAAGACGTATGGAATAAACGTCCTTGGTTTGTCTGGGCCTGAACTTTGTCCTTCTCCCTTGGAGGCCTTTCTTCAAGCCTTTTTATACTACGTCCATTACGCATGTCGACCAATGGGTTAAGATCCCATTTTTGCCCAATGAATTTTGGTCCCTCAACCATCACCCGTAGTATCTGGTCATCTTATCAAGGTAGACAGCTTCACCATGCAAAACGACGACAAAGCCCAATTCGCAAGAGTGTGCCTCAACATCAACATTAGTAACCCGGTTCCTAGGTTCATCACCATGACCTCCGACCAAGACTCCACATAATACTTTTTGTCCTACGAGGGTGTCCATGAGGTATGTCCGCTTTGTGGTTCTAAGGACCATTTCCTAAACACTTGTCTTAAAAGCTCCCCCCTTTGTTTGGAGCTCGTTGTAGCTAAACTTGAAGCTAATGACATCAATGCTAACCCCTCTTCCTCTTCTAGTAATGATTGGATGTTTGTCAAACCTCAACGCCGCCAATGTAACAGTACTCTACTCCTCACCACTTTAAATCCTACCCTAGGGTTGTTCACACTCCCTCCATCACTCACCCTCTCCTATGCAATGAACCCCCGAATTAGCTCTCACTCCCCCAACCTCACTTTCCCTATCTTTGCCTCCCATCCCTACCTCCAATGCTTTTGAGACTCTCTCGAAGTTTCAGATTACATGTGATGGTACTATTAACCTCAACCCCCTGCTGTCATCAATGAACCTCCCAACTCTCATGAACCCACTGAAGACGAAATTGACTCAGCTTTCCTTCAGGCCATTGGTATTATTCACCACAATGACTTGGCTGCTTTTGATGGCGAAATGACTGAGCTCCTCTCCCCTGTTGGCCCTCCTTCCCCTCTACAAGCCGATTACCCAGTGCCGATACTTCAAAACGTCGCAAGCGTGAAGACCCGACTACTAGTGTGAGTCCTCCTTCCCACGATTAATGATTATTAAAATTAAGTCTTTTTTTTGCTTACTTGATGGGGTTTATTTTGTTAATGATATATGTCCAGCCTCTCCTTTTTTGTAAATATGTTGCTGTTAGGTTGCTCCCCTATCTCCTCTTGTTTTGTCCCCCCTTAGTTCATATTTGCTTATCAGTTGTAAGGGATGTAGTTAATTATTTTCTTGTTTGTAATCCGTTTCTTTTTCCTTTAACAATGTTTCATTCTGGTTATCTACTGTTCTCCCTCCCTAACTGCAAACTTTATTATTGTTTGTTGGCTATGTTTTCTCGTAAAAGATCCCTTGCTTTCGTCCCTAAGTTTTTCTTCCTCTCATTGATGGTTTTAAAATATATACCGCAAGTGCACGATGTCTGTTTAGCATAAACTGGCAAATACGGGTCGATCCACATGGAGAGGAATTCTATAGATTTGTGCTCAATTATTTAACCACTTCAAAAGAGGAATTTGATTGAATAATTAATAACTAAACTAGAATAAACTAGAACACAAAAGGATGGAAGTTTATCAAATAATTAAAAACCTAGGGCAATCGATCGGTCCACCATGCTTATACCAATTTAATCATTACAATATAATTCAACAATACTTGTATTGAGGTTCGAATAATTAGAGTATTTCGTTAATCCTACGGTCGAGTCTTAACAACTCTTAGATCAACATATGCTAGTACGGTCGCTCAACATAATCAGACCTACCTATTGTAACAAGCCTCTAATGAGTATGATCTTTCGATTCTAACTCCTATTAGCTAAACATAACTCATGATATTGCGCAATTACATGAATTAAACAAGTATAACAAATCAATAGGAATTACTCTAATTCAATCCAAATATCGAAGAACTTTAAACCACAATCAAATAGGTATAAACATGACTTCCCTCTCTAAGCCCTAGAAAAAGACTACTCACTCATGATAATAATAAACACATTAAACATAATGCAAATATAAGAATTCATCAAAGCAAACAAATTAAAGAAGAATACCGAATGATTGACGAACAATGAAAACGAAATCAACGATCTTTATAATCTTCAAGGGCAAGAGTTATTACAAAGCTAGAGAGAAAAAGACTAAGTGTTTAAACCTAAACACGAAGAATAAAGATGGTCTAATCGAAAATACTAAAAACTTATTTATAGTTTTTACAAAATCGGCTAAAAAAAGGCAAAAATTAACCTTCTCGAAAAACCGTCCGGTCGGGCGACGATGTTATGAAATTACGACAAAAGGGGAAATTTCGCCCGGTCGGACGCGTAAGAAGTTTTGTCCCTTTCCTTGCCCGGTTAGCCGGGCTGTTTGGCTTGCATGTTGAAGAGTGCTCTCGTCTCGCCCGGTCGACGTGCAATCTTGTCCGAATCACTTGTGCAATCTCTCAGATCTTCTATGGGCCATATGCAGGCCCGGTCCTGACAATTTATGGGCTCAGGACGAGCTGAGACATATGGGCTCTTTAATTATAATAGTATTGTTAGTAAATTTTGATTTTTGCGTAGTACATAGTATTACGAATAAAATAACATGACAATATAATATCTATTTTTATTTTTTTTGGTCAACTTTTGAAGAAACAATCGACGAAGTTATAAAAAAAACTATGGAAATATAAGGAATTTTATGAAGAGGATATAAAATGTGTTTTGTGATTGAAGCTCAGAATTTATACGAATTCTTTGATAAACAATGGAAATTTAGGGAATTTTGTAAAGAGGATATAAAAAGAGTAATATGTACATCTCATATGACTCATCAACTGGAGTCACTAATTTAAAGATCAACTAACTTAGCTCGAAAAAAGGTCTCGGATTCAAGACCTAATTTTCAAGTTCAAAAACTACCTAAAAATTCCGACTTAATAAGTTAGCCACTAGAAAGAAAGAAAACTGCTATTTACTCATTTTTTTCCACGAAGTTATAAGAAAGTAGTAATAGGAGAATATTCTATTTGGAGTAAATGCTTATTAGCTATATTTTCAAGTTCAAAAAAAAGGAAAGTAGTAATAGGAGAACCAACAGGGCCCGACCAATTTGGAGTAAATGCTTGCAGTAAATTTAGTTACAACTTACAATACATGATTTTCCCAATAAATTTATATATGGATAAAGGAAAAGTTGCCTAGGCAATTGAAGCTAAAATATTAATGCCAGCACGCCTAGGAGAGAGATGACACTCATGACAGTAATAAAGGTAAAGTTGCCAGTTTGGAGTAAATGCTTGCAGAGTTGCAGTAATATTTTTAGCTTTTTATTTTTTGGACCTTTACTCATAAAAACAGGCCCCTTCACAGAAATGGAAGTAATATTTTCAATTTTGGGCCCTTTTAGAGTCTGGGCCCTGGGCGGTTCCCCCTGTTGCCACCCCCAGGACCGGGCCTGGCCATATGTGACCATTGGACTTTTGTTCCGCAACTCAAATAAACGCACTAAACGCCTAATCTGCACAAAAACATCTAACACACGGAAACAAGTCCAAACATATCAAATCACACAAAAATCGAGCTCAAAAGAGCTCAAATCGACTATCAAAGCTAAGGGAATTGGGCTAAATAATCTATATAAAATAGACACATCACTCATCGATCACACTAAATTGCAGACATGCTCTCAAGTTGATTCAGGCTACTGGGTTCTATGGACTACGCTACAAGGTGCTGAGGCTTCCTTTCTGCTGGAGGCCTGATTTTTTATCTCTTATTGGGCCTCTCTTTTCCTGGCCCTTGCTACTAATATCGTTCCAGGTTTTCTGCCCAACTTCACGAATGGTAAGAAAGGCCAAAAGATCAGGGGCCTAAAGGTCCATTGGGTACTCTTCCATGTTCTTATCCAATTTATTTCCCATCCCCCTCCTGCATATCTAGTCCATGAACTTTTGTTTAATCTGGATCGGGTCCTAAAGGCGCAAATGACTCGAGTGCCCCATCACTCGCTATGAAACTTACTACATTGTTGCAATTTTAACATAGCTATAATTATTTTATGAAGATTCTATAAGGGGGTAAAAACCCCCAAGCCCCTGCGGAGATTATTTTTCTAAAAAATAAGCACGAACCGGACATTATTTTTATACTTGAAACACTTACCAACCACGCAAATAGCAAGAAAATTTTAAACGCCCTCCATCTTGACAATAAGCTGATTATTGACCCCACTAATCATTGTGGGGGCATATGGATTGCTTGGAATAATGCTAACATCATTGTCCATTCTCATGAATTACGTCCTCGTATGGCTTCGCTTAATATCACCTATAAACCAAATAATAAGAAATACACCGTTGCTGGAATCTATTGTCCAGCTCAATAAGACGAAAAAGAACCGTTAATTGGGCGGATTTAAATCACTTTATCTCATTACAAACTTCTTTGTGGCTCTTAGTTGGTGATTTCAATGAAATGCTAAGTTGCCAAGATAAGCTAGGTGGGCGGCCTTTAATGTCGTATCAATTAATCCGCCTTCCTAATTTACTAGCCAATTCTAATGCCATTGACATTCCTTGTGTCCAAGGATAATTTTCTTGGAAAAACAACGACAACAACTCTCCCATTTTCAAAAGATTAGACCGTGCAATAGCGCACTTCTCGCTCTTGGATGACTTTCCTTTAAGTGTTTTAACTTATGGCAATTTTACAGTTTCGGATCGTACACCACTCTTCTTCTCTACCGACCCTAATTCTAACAGTTATCATTACCAATTCCCCTTTCAAAATAAATGGGTGCTTGAAGCACAATCACATTCAATAGTAAAAAAGAACTGGGATGTACAACGCCAGGGCTCTCGTTTCTATCGCATCCAACAAAAACTCATTCACATTAAAAATGACCTAAAAGTTTGGACGTCAAAGATCAAAGAATTGCAAACTATTATGTGGGCTCAACCTTTCAACCATATTCTAAAAGCGCACATCAATAGACTCATTATACAAAGAGAAAAACTATTACTTTTTAATCATCAAGCCAATGCAACCTACAATAGAAAGTTATGGCTTTCCCAAGGTGATCGCAACTCCCGCTTTTTCCATAACAAAATGAAGAAAAAGATAGCCTACAATAGCATTTACAGGCTCAAGAATGATCTCAATCAATGGGCCGATGACCCAAACAACATTTTTACCATGCTCACTTCTTCTTTCAAACAACGTTTCACGTCCGCTAACCACTAGGGATGGGCATGGGTCCAGGACCCGACCCGGACCCGACCCTAATTTAAGGGTATGGGTCCAACTTTTTCAGACCCTAAGGGTCCGGGTCTGGGTCCAAGTAATTTTTTAGGGTCCGGGTCTTGACATTTTAGACCCGGACCAGACCCTTAGACCCTAAAATAATTTAGTATATAAATTTTAACTTTTTTTAAAAAAAAAAAATTAATTTCCAAAGATCTAAACTAAAACACCAACACGCCATTCAGGCATTCTCACTTTGAAAACCTATTTTCTACACTAATACGCCATTCAGCAGCCGACTAAGTGAGAGAGAGTCACCAGACTCACCACCACCACCTGGGTCTCTCGCGGTCTCGCCTGATGCCAACACCACCGGCGCCGACTTCAATCTTTCATCAGACGCCTCACGCCAGGTATTTTTCATCGCCTGATTTCCTTCAATCTTTCATCGCCTCACGCCTGATTCCTTCGTATTTTTTTTCTTTGTTTCGTTTTTTAGTTTCGTTTTTGTATCTTTCAGCGCCTGATTACTTTGTGTCTTTGTTTCGTTTTTTTCTGGGTATGTTCTCTTTATTTTTTTTCAGTTTATTTGTTTGAATTTTGAGCATATTATGGTGAACTCGCATCTGGGTATTTTCTCCTTGTTTCGTTTCGCATCTGGGTATTTTCAGTTTATTTGTTTGTCTTTGTTTCGTTTTTTTCAGTTTATTTGTTTCATCATGCGAATTCTTGTGTTTGATGAGTCGAATTTGTAGAAAATAGAAATAGACCTGGACCCTAGACCCCTAGACCCTCCAGACCCTAAGGGTCTGGGTCCGCAAAAAAAAAGGTTCCGGGTCTAGGGTATGCCTGGACCCGACCCAGACCCGACCCTTGCCCATCCCTACTAACCACTCTCCCAAGAACATCGATCTTTCTTTCACCCCCCCTTATCAATAATGAGGATTGCAACTCTCTCCTGGCCCCCGTCACGACCGATGAAGTCAAACAGGCCACTTTCGATATTAATTAACCCGGACAAAACTCATAGTTCTGATGGTTTTGGAAGTAAATTTTTCCGGGCCCTCATCGGCCCACTATCCACAAAGAACTTACCATTGCAATACAAAGTTTCTTTCAGCACGGGAAACTCCCACCTTCCCTTAATCACTTAATCATACGATCATTACCCTCATTCCAAAAATTGACCACCCGGAAACTGCCAATCATTTCCGGCCTATTAGTCTAATCAATACGATCTATAAAATTATCTCCAAAATTATTGTGGCAAGGTTAAGTCCTATTTTTCAACGAATTATCAGTCCATTTCAAAATGCCTTCACAGCCGATCGCTCCATTCACGATAATATTCTTATTGCCAAGGAAATTCTTAATAAATTTCATAAATCCCAAAATAAAACCGGATGGACAACTCTTAAACTCGATATGGAAAAAGCCTATGACCGGATAGAATAGGATTCCCTGTGGGCAACCTTAAAAGCTTTTGGGTTCCCTGATATCTGGATTACTTGGATAAAAGAATGTGTTACCAATGTCTCATATTCCCTTAAAATTAATGGTAAAACTGCCCCTTGGTTCAAACCATCTAGAGGCCTCCGTCAAGGCGACCCACTATAGCCCCATCTTTTCATCCTATGTATAGAAGTCTTCGTTATCCAACTGAGACTTCACTCACAAACAGCAAGCTTGGGAATCGGCTTCAAACTTCGCCCTAATGCCACCGCCATTCCAAGCCTTATGTTTGCCGATGATAGCTTACTCTTTTGTAAAGCAACCACTACGGTTTGTAAAAATTTAAAAGATACAATTGACAATTTCTGCCATTTCTCTGGCCAACTAGTCAATTTCCACAAGTCCTCCATCATCTTCTCCAAGAAAATCAGTCATGCAAGGAAAATTACACTCGCCAGTCATTTCCAAATGACCCCAAATTCTTGCCTGGGCCGCTACTTGGGGATTTTTTTCAGTTCCTTTCAGCCTACCACCACTGATTTCAAACATAATATTCAGAAATCAGAACAAAGAATGCAAAATTGGGAAGCAGGGTTCCTCTCTAAAGCAGGCCGACATACCCTTATCCAAACTAATTTAGAGGCTCTTCCAGCCTATGTCTGCCCGTCCTCCCTCCTTCCTATTCCATCTCCGAAGATATTGACACAATGCATCGCTCATTCTTCTGGCGGCAACAAAAAGATAAAAATGCAACTCCTCTAATTGCCAGGAAAAATTTTTTTTACTCCTAAAGCTAAAGGAGGCTTAGGTCTCCGAAGAACTTTCCCTCTCAATAGAGCTTTTCTAGTTAAACTTGGGTGGAAAATCCTCACCCAACAAGAAAACTTCTGGGTCAAGCTAATCAAACAGAAATATATATCCTCATCTTCCTTCTTCCATTGTAAGCCCAAAGCAACTGATTCCCAGATTTGGAGACAAATTCTAGCACAAAGAGACATAATTCGAAAAGGTATTAGATGTAAAATTGGGAACGGTGAATCCATCTCTTTTTGGACAGACAATTGGGTTTCCCATTCACCTCTCTACCAAATGTTCAATATTCCTATTCACCAAATTGATACCAACCTTCTGGTCTCAGCTTTCATTCTCCCTCACGGAGTATGGGATTTTCCAAAATTACAATGTCATGTTCCTAACCACATCACCTCTATGATCAAAGGGATCCCTCTTCCCTCCAAACCTACAGATGACAACCCCATATGGGGTTGTACCTCTTCAGGGGATTTCACTGTCAAATCAGCAACTTGGCTTGCACATGATCTAAACCCCGCCGAGGATCATTGGCCATACAAATGGCTATGGAATCTCGATATTACTCCCAAGCTTCAAATTTTCCTTTGGCAAATTTGCCACAAAAGCATCAGCGTCAGAGCCACTCTTTTTAACAGGAAGATAGCTCCTGCCAATACATGTTCTCTCTGTCACTCTCAGTCAGAAACAATAGACCATCTCTTTAATAGATGTTCCCTCACCCGCAACGTATGGGATCTTCAGGAAACCCGTACATGGCTCAAATTTCACCTTAAAGAAGACAACTTATTAAAAAGCCTCCAATCCCTCAAGTCAAATAAAAATCTCATAACCAAATTTATCCTTCTTATTTGGTTCATTTGGAAAGAGCGTAACGATGTCATTTTCAATAACGCAATTTCTAACAAGTTCAGAGTACTCCACAAAGCAATATTCCTACACCATGAATGGTCCCTTCGCACAAAGCTTGACAATTGTTACCTCTCAAGTACTCCCTTCTCCACATCAACCCATCCATCATCTCATCCACACACTCATTCATTCATCTAGGTGGCCTGGTCACCCCCTCCTCAGGATGTTATTATTAAACTCAACTTTGACGGTTCCGTCAACAAAACGTCAGCGGCAGCGGGTTACACTCTTCGAGACCACCGCGGCCATCTTCTTCAGGCAATGGCTTATAACCTTGGGACCGCTCCAGTCTTTGTGGTCGAAGCCACGACCCTCCAAAAGGGCCTCCTTCTTGCTACAACAATGGGCATCAAAGACATCCACATTGAAGGTGATAATCTACTAGTCATCAACACAGTTAAAAACATTTGGAAAGCACCATGGCAGATTCAATACATCATTCAAGACATACAACAACTCCTACTCAACTTCCACTCGATCCACATCCAACACGTTTTCAGAGAAGCAAATAAAGCGGCAGATTGGGTTGCAAATGTTGGTCATTTAGTTAATTCTAGTTTTCAGTTTAATGATTGTAATAATTCCGTTCTTAATTTCATCCTCAGAACGACTTTTTTAGGAGTTCCTCGCGAGGAGGGCCTCCTAAATTTTTTTCTTCTTACCTTAAAAAAAAATCCACCACAAGTTATAAGAACCAAAAAAGGTTGTTTCTAGCTTATTTTAGTTATAAGAACCCAAAAAAAATGTTTCTAGCTGATTTTCCTGTTATAGCAATAAGTTCTTTGTCCCTTCCCTTTCCTTTTTTGTCGTGGATATAAAGATCCCTACATGTGATTGTGAATAATATCATACCAATATAGGAGTATAAATTATGATTCAGATGCAAAAGCCTATCGTTTATTGCTCACAAGATAAATGGTGCTGACATGATTGATTTTCTTTAGATGACATATCTTGTCTTCCTCTTTTCTTTCTGGGAACAGTATCTTGTCTTCCTTGCGTATGGGGAGGAAAGGAAGACCATCCCTTCAATAAAAAAAGAAATATCAAATCTTCAATTGTTTATATAACAACTACAACTTCATATATAGTCATATAGATTCCACAACTGAATATATTCTCAACATGTTAAAGATAAGCGAATTTTACAATAGTCACTGGACCTCAACGACAAGTCGACAAGTTATGCAAGAAAAGATAGGTGTAAAAATTAGGATACACTAGTCTATAGAACTATTCATGTATTATAGACACACAATATTTTTTTTGATGGAATAGACACACAATGTTATGCAAGAAAATGTAGTTTAAAAATTAGGTCCACATGCTTTCTCTATAGTCTCTCTGTTTTACTATAATGGTTACACTTAGTATTTTGACATTTTTCACATACTCTATTTGACCATCGTTTTTTTCTATTATCTATATTTAACCAAAGATTTAATCACGTGAGATCCTATTAAATCCGTCTTAAAATATATTTGAAAAATATAACTTTTTAAATTTTAACAAGTACAAAATTAAAGTTATTAATTGTTAGAGATTTTCGTTAACAAGCTTGAATATATTATAAAGCATGAGTACTTCATTTTGACAACCACATCCATACCAATTTTTTTTTGATAAATTAAAGAACAACTTATTATTCCCTAGTTTTTTTTGTTGTTCCTATTTGGAATCGGGGTGAAAACCAATGCAACTCAAAAAATGGGCAAGATTCTACTACTTCCTCCGTTCTGTTTTAAATGAAACGTTTGTTTTTTCACGCAACCCAACGCGCTTCTTTAATCATTAATATATTTAGTTGTGCACACGTAAAAAATATAAAAAAGTTATAATTTGATAGTATGCATCGAGACGAATCTAACAAGATCCCACTTGACTATGTTTTTCTTTATATAATGGCGATAAATTGGAGTCAAAATTGATCAATGAATAGTGTCATTTCACCCAATGTTTCATTTAAAACAGACGGAGGAAGTATTTTAAATAAAATTAATTTAACTAAAAATAAAGATTCTAGTCCTTTGAGTTATTCTATGTTAAGCAACCAATGATACAAAAAGTTTGAGGGGTAAAAGAGTAAAGTAACTACAAACTAGTGTGAACACATTTATCGCTTCTTTGAGTTCTTTACATGTTAGGCAACCAATTAGACAAAAGTTTGAGGGATAAAAAGGTAAAGAATGACTACTCAATAGTGTGAACACATTTATTGCAACTCAAAACTAATGAGAAATTTAATTCAAAAATTATATTATATATGGAAAGATTCAAAATAGGAACAACATATTGAAATTTCCCAATGGGGAATACAAGAACAACAAAAGAAAACGGAGGGAGTATTTAACATAGCAAATTCGTCGTGAACGTATTTCTAGCTCAAAATTTGGGAATCACCATCACGAAAATGACATGATAATAAGCTAAAACTACTATAGGTTAATCCTTATATTTTAGATATAGAAGTAAGTTGCAAGACCATATAAATTCATTATTCCATTGAAATTCAGATTCTCTTTACTAAGTAGATACTATTAGTAAAAGTACAGATTTATCTTCAATTGACGAATACACTTATTTTGCAAAAAGGGCAAAAGAAGGTGAAAGTACACAACTTTTTCAAACTCCATTCTATTTCTCCCCATAATTAGGAATTTCAATTGCTTCTTTTCCTACATCGATAAAAAAAAGAAAAGAAAAAAAAAATCTTATTTTCTCTATTTCAAGTCTTACCCACTTCTGAAAATTTCCTTCTGTTTCTTCATAACTTTGAAGGCTAAAGCTGCGCGCATAAAATTAAAAGAGATGGATCTGCAAAGAGTGAGGTTGTTTATCTTTCTGTGTGCTCTGATAGTGAGTGTTAGAGCTGGGGATATAGTTCATCATGATGATAAAGTTCCCAAGAAACCTGGATGTGAAAATGATTTCATTCTTGTGAGTTTGAATTTCTTAACTTTCTCTTCTACCCACTTTCTATTTTGAGTGTTTTTCATCTGGGTATTACTTGATTTTACTCTTTGATTTTTGTTTATGTAAGTAAGTAATTTTCTTCACTAAAATAGGTTTTTAAATAGAGTATAATTTTGTGATCAAATGTATGTTGGACTGTTGGTATATGATTTTGGTGGTAGGCCAATGTTTTTTTTGCTTTGGTGTGATAAATGCTTGGTGATTATTGTTATAATTAAGTATCTTTTCCAAGTTTTATTGTTTGGTTTTTGTAGCCTATACTTGGGAGAATTTTTGTTGAAATTTGATTATGAATGATTGCCTGCTGAGTACTGTTTGCAAGGATGATAAGTAGGAGTTTTTTTTTTAAAGTTATTGGCCTGCTTGCTCTAAAGTATGATTAGTGGTTATGTGGTGATCACTCTTTGGTTAGGTGAAAGTGCAAACATGGATTGATGGCAAAGAAGATGTAGAATTTGTTGGTGTTGGTGCCAGATTTGGTACCAGAATCGTCTCAAAGGAGAAGAACGCTAACTACTCACGTCTTACTCTTTCTGATCCTCGTGATTGTTGCAGTCAGCCAAGGAACAAGGTTGCATTCTATTACCCTATCTATGTTGAATTTGGTGATTACACTATCATTTAGCTCATTCATGAGCGCTTGGTTAGCTTGCCGGAGATGTCATTATGGTACACCGAGGTCACTGCAGATTCACCACCAAAGCAAATGTTGCACAAGCTGCCGGTGCTTCAGCGGTTCTCATTATAAATGATCAAAATGGTAATTATCTGCAGATTCAGTTCTTATTATTTGGTGACTTGCACTTTTTCCCTGAATGTCTCAACTCTCAAGTCTTTACAGCTACTGAAGGCTGCTTGTTAATACACTAGCAAGCCAACTGGAGGGCAGTTATATTTATAACTTTGCTGAAACTCATCAATTATGTACAATTAGTTGTTTTTTGATGAGGTCCAGATTAAGAACGGAGAACCATTTCATTCTTAAACTCATTCATATTTAACCTGCCAGTTGCCAGTCCAATTCTTTAATTATTTTACAATGAGAGGTAGCAGATTTGGAGGAGCATTGGCATTTTCTAGTACTTGCTAATATGAGAGGTAGCAGATTTGGAGGAGCATTGGCAGATTCTAGTACTTGGGATTTGTGACTTAAAACTTTGTAGGATGACTTAAAATTTTCTAGTCAATACATGTCTTGTAAGACTATATGTATCCATTTTGCACTTGAGTAAGTCTGCTATGTGATTTTATTTTTGAAATTTTCCTCCTCAATCGGTGTATCCTTGATTCCTTTCTAAGATGTTCTAATTTTTTCTTTCTAAGATTGTATCTGTTGACCTGTTCTTCAAAGCTAGACCTGGACAATGGAAAGGAAAGAAGATTTATATATTACAAATTAGATTTTGTTTCTGTATGTAAGGACAATCTGTAGTGTAAAACCGACTAGTGTTTGGCAGTAGTATACTAGTATGTGTCTCATTTTCTAGTTAGTTCAGTTACTTCCCTGGGAAAAAGTTAGTAAAACAAAGTCATAGTAATGTATACTCTGGCATGTGTCTCATAAGCGAGCACTAGTTATGCCTCTGTGAGTTTATATGACACCATGAATCTTGAACAGATTCAATCTTCTGTTTGACCGTTTGAGGCTGAGGCAAAGACAATATTGCTGTGCATTTGGCATCACAAACTTCTTTCTACAGTGATGTACAAGCAGAATGTTTGGAAGCATTCACCTTGACATGCCTACTTAGATACTTGTATATGTTCATAGTTCCTACATACATATGATACAGACACATACACAAACGTGTGCTCAAGTACATGTACGCCAACTACATCCCAATATGTGTATGCGTATGCTTATGTATGTATCTGTATACACATACATATGCATATGCAATTTAATTGTTACAATTATAAAATAACTTACTTGATGAACTATTTTATTTGCTTGTAGAACTTTACAAGATGGTCTGTGAACCAGATGAGACCGCTCTTGATATCCATATCCCTGCAGTTATGCTACCTCAAGAAGCTGGTAGAACGTTGGAGAAAATGCTATCAAATAGTTCTTCAGGTTATCTTTCCTAGTCAGGTTCCTACTACAATGTTATTGCTTTTAGAATACTGCCTTTATCCTAAATTTCTGTGCTTACTTTAAATTCTTCTGCACTATTCAGTGTTAACTTGAATAAAGCCACTATCTGATGATTCTGTAACGTGGTTCTAAAACTTGTTTCCCTTGTTCAGTATCTGTTCAGCTATACTCTCCACGGCGACCAGTGGTTGACATTGCCGAAGTATTTTTATGGCTTATGGCAGTTGGTACTATCCTGTGTGCATCATTTTGGTCGGCCTCGGGTGCCAGAGAAGCAGCTGCTGAACATGAAAACCTATTAAAAGTAAGCGTCCTTTTCAATCTCGAATTTATGTATCATTGGTCTGTTGTATAGGGGATAGTCTGGGTGGGCTTGCAAGTATTATTGTTCTATTAGTCTTAATGATCCTTCTTTTACTTTAAATTGGCTGCTGACTGTTTCTTGCAAACTTATTCTCTTAGGATGCTTCGGATGAACTCTCATATACAAGCTCTGGGGGTGTCGTGAACATCAGTACAACATCAGCACTATTATTTGTTGTTGTAGCTTCATGCTTTCTTGTTATCCTTTACAAACTGATGTCATCTTGGCTCATTGAGCTTTTGGTGGTGCTTTTCTGCATTGGTGGTGCAGAGGTAAGACTCTACTCGACAGCATCTTTTTGCTATTCTTTAGGTTGAATATTATTTGAAATATGCTCGTCCACCCAATAGACGTGAACCATCCTTGTTGGCTTATGGCGCTAGTACAACTGTTTTTGCAGCAAATCTGTTGGCTATATAGTTTTTGCAGTTTCTTTCTCGAAAAGATTAGAAGCAGACCAACCAGTTCATAGCTCTAATTGCTGCTTTTGAGTCAGGCAGGCCCGTCCCATGATTAAGTGTTAGAAAGAAGTAAGAACTTGCTGGGGGTTAGAAATTGCATTTCATCCACAAATCTTGCCAGCTACTTCCTGTTTAGTCTCTTCATGGGAGTGGAATAGTTAAGCAATCTAAATTTATTCAATATATATAGCGGGACTTATGTATGTGCATAACCTGATCTATGTTTGTGTACAGTTTTAAAAGTCTGAAAATAGTTTATGTCTAGCGAAATCAAATTCTCAAGTATTAACGAAGGCAAGTATCATTACTGTAAGTAAATTTCGATAGAATGGCATCTTCCCCTATTGTGTATTAGTCATTTTTTTAGAAAAATTTGTTATTTACTTCCCTTAAGAGCTATTACACCTATATGTGCAGATATGTAGGCCTTGTTTGGCAATCCGATGTGGCTGTTAACTGGTTCAATTAAGTTCTTTGACTTGTCACGACTATCTAAATGAGCAGGCATCATTAGCTGTTTATAAAAATGTTCTGCAAATTAGTTGCTCGCTTTTAGCTATTAGTAATGCAAAGTAATTCAAAACCTTTTCGGCAAAACAATTATATCTATGAAAAGCCAACTGCCGATGATAATAAGTTTATTTAATTACCTTTTTGTTTTTAACTGAAAAATAGGCTTTTGAAGCAATTGAAATGGCATTTATCGTATAATATTTGTTGATTGCTTGACCACTTTGAAAAACTAGCTTAAAGACATCTACCAAACCAGGCCATTATGTATGGAGAAAATATCCCAATCACAGAAACTAGGAATCATTCTTTCCTAGTCCTTGTGTATACTATTTAAGTTAATAAGCCAGATTTTTCTTATTCGATTTCTGGATTGTGTGGAAAATCAATATGTGTAATTAATTGATATTGTACGTGTTGGATACCAGTCTTTTCATTCATACTTTAACACCATTTCCTACCTCTTATTTAGCTTTTTGCCCATCCTCTATGTTTTTCAGGGACTACAAACATGCTTGGTTGCTTTACTCTCAAGGTATGTATTCCTAAACGCTTCTAGTTCTGCTCTCAGTGTGTTAATTGCTGAATGTTACCAGATAACTTTCTGAGTGTTGGAATACTTTGAACATTACTCATGTTAACGCGATCCTTACATAGTTTTTTTTACTTTTTTTATACATGGGAGGTTTCAATGGTAATTATCATCTATGCGTGCTTATCTGATTTCTAATATCCACGAAAATCATGAGAACTATGCATTGATTCCGCTGGAGATTATTTTGTTGCTAAGAATGTAATTCTGTTGTACTTTGATGCTTCACAAATTTCTGAGTATGTTACAGAATCACAGCTCACCTTTCAAATTAGAATTTAAGCGACCGAGTCATATGAATTGAATCTCTTCTTATCACGTAAATTGTTTAACAGTTCTATGTTGCAGATGGTTCAAATTGTTTGCGCACTCATATGTAAAAGTACCTCTTTTTGGAGCTGTCTCATACCTTACTATAGCTGTTTCACCATTCTGCATCACATTTGCTGTCCTCTGGGGAGTTTATCGAGATCTCCATTTTGCTTGGATTGGTCAAGATGTGCTTGTAAGGATGAATATTTGTCACATGTATCTTGTATTCAACTTTGCTGGCATACTTGGGCCATTTGTAATTATCTACTGATATTCACATTATGTATCTCTTTTGGGTGACTCAGGGAATCGCTTTGATAATGACAGTTATTCAAATTGTTCGGATTCCAAATCTTAAGGTAATGACTCCCCCCCCTCCATAAAAAAGACCATATGCTCTGGTTGTTCTGGCAGATTTAGTGTAAAACTCGTGGGGAAAAACAAAAACCCTGACCTGAAGAAAATCGTTGTACTTCAAAACTGATTTTTTACTTGGTCTAAACTTCTCTTCGCTTGCTAAGTGAACAGCAAAAGAGGCTAGAAAAATTAGGGTGCGGTATTTCATGTGCAACATATTGGCTGAGTACAGACCTCTGCCCCCGAACCGAATTAAGATATTATAGAGAGAGGGCTCACAGTACATGTGACTCCCAGCATTTCTCTCTCTCCCTCTCTCTCTCTCTCTCTCTCTCTCTCTCTCTCCTTATAGAGGGGTCAGTGACCTGGCACATCCAGTGGTAGTTGCAAATGCCAGGAATTTTTTGTTGTCTCCCTCAAACTATGCATTTTAAGGAAAAAGTTAGTTGTGCTTCTTGAAATCATGTATAGTAATTTATCAGATTTGTTCAACTTAACAGCTTTTTTCGTGTTGAATTCTATTCATGGCACATTTACATAAGGTGGTTGTCTGTTTTGCACACTTGGAGTGCTTTCTTTGACAGTTATGACCAATTGGTCTATTAGTGAAATCATTAATCCCTGCTCAAGATATATGATGAATTGATGATATATTTGTAACTTTTGTTATGTGAATCAGGTGGGTACGGTTCTTCTCTCTTGTGCCTTATTGTATGACTTGTTTTGGGTATTTCTTTCGAAGAAGTTATTCCATGAGAGTGTGATGATTGTGGTAAGTAAGCCATAGCTACCACTATTTAGCTAAAAGGTTTCGTTGAAATGCTATATCCATATATTAATGATGAATGCCTTCATTTTTAGGTAGCCCGTGGTGATAAAAGTGGGGAGGATGGTATTCCAATGCTGCTAAAGATCCCACGCATGTTTGACCCATGGGGTGGCTATAGCATCATTGGTTTTGGAGACATCCTTTTACCGGGATTACTAATAGCTTTTTCGCTCAGGTAGGTTTTATCTTGTTCTTGTCTTCAGGTTTTCTAAGCAATTTGAGCACTAGGAGAGAGAGGAGGAGTGGGATGGATGCTAATGTAAACTGATGTCGTATATTATATGTTTGACAGGTATGACTGGCTAGCAAAGAAGAGTCTTCGAGCTGGGTACTTCTTGTGGACGATGATTGCCTACGGATTAGGTATACAAACTCGTTTGCCTTATCTTCCAATTATTCACTCATCTTCTCAAGTTATGGTAGTTAAAGCACGATGCATAAAGCTGCGCATTGTGAAAATCTGACAGTTTTGTATCGTGAAAGTTCCTCGAGTTACTGATTCTTGTACAATTTTTATAACATTACTTACAGGTCTTTTCATTACTTATGTGGCACTAAATTTGATGGATGGACATGGCCAACCTGCCTTGCTTTACATTGTCCCTTTTACTTTAGGTACGTTTTCTGATGTACTATAAGGGTTTGCCTTTAAGACTTCTACTCTGTTCAGGATTGAAGTAATTAATGTTTCAAAAGTTGAATCGGTCCAATTTAGCCATCAATGAGGATACTTGATGCTATAACTAAATGATCAACCTTGTGCATGAAAGCTCTCACTTGTAGAGATGTATGACAGATCAAGTTCACGCAGTTATACCCCTTCAATTTCCATCAAAAAAATGTTTTGCCCCTGCAATTGTAAGGAGGCTGTTATTGCGATTTGCAAAGATTACTTATCAACAAAGAACACGCGCACACACAAACATCAGTGATACATCTAGGAGTTCTATTCATTAATAAGGATTTGCATGAATGTCAGGCACATTATTGATGCTGGGAAGGAAGAGAGGCAATCTCAAGAAGTTATGGACAACGGGGGAACCCGATAGACCTTGCTCTCATATGCATCTGCAAATGTCTGATGAATGGAGTGAAGAAAGATAAACCCTTGATCATTTATTGAATTTGAGGGAAAGAGACAATCTTAATATTATGTAATTGCACCATAGTAATATACAGTAAAATCACTAATTGTTATAATATCCTTGAAATTCAAAATTCAACAGAGGTGTGATTACAGTAGAACACCCTTTAATTTTCTATGGCCTAGGACAAGGAAAGAATGCAATGGTCTGCCTAATATGCTAGATTAGCTTATGTGTGTATATTTTTTACGATAAACCGTGTGTAAGACCCTGCTATTGTGTGAGTAATAGAGATGAATTGATTCCTGTGATTCGTGTAAAGATATTATTCATGAATCGTGAGTGATTGCAAAGTAAAAATAGTGCCTTTGTTGAATGATAACCTGGAGCAAGGATACAATAACCAGTAATGCAGTAGCATCATATTTGTCTGAAAAGAATTTCTTAGCTAGTTTTCATTCATATTCTGAAAACTAATCTGAAAATAAAAGAGAGAAGCATGCTGAAGATAACAAAGTTCTGACCTAAATTATGGCATGGCTTCATGAAAAGATCTTAATAAGGAGAATTTGGGGAGTTTATCTAGCCTACAAATCATTATAGCACGTCACAAAGGTCATTTCATCAACATCCGCAGAGTTGTTCAAAAGACAATTTTGCAAAAAAAAAAAAAAAGTTACTTTTCCCAAGGGGTGATCAACTGATCATGAATGCGACTCTAATTTTCAAGACTTACATTCTAGAGAGAGAGAGTAAATAAAGAGGGTTTTGAATACTTTTCTAGATACTTGTACTTGTGAAGATGATCCCTTAATTATATAGATCTAAACGCCGTTTGGTTGTGATTGTGAGACAGGAAAGGGAATAAGTAGGCTTCCAATTTCTTTATGTTTTTGGCTTCACAATGAATTGGAGAGGAAAGGAAAATCTTACAATGAAGTGCAGAATGGAAAATCCTATATAATAGGAATTTAGTGAAGGTCTAAACATTTTATCGCAAGTCAATCTGATTCAACTTTGTAGGCCAGACCCTTGGGAATGGAATGAAAAATATTAGGGGATTTCTACTCCCAAAAACACTTTGTAGTGAGCAAACTTGTGACCTCAACATTGAAAGATGAAACCAATACCAACTACATCAATACTAGAACATTTTTATTGTACTTAAAATTAGGCCTAGGTACTCCCGCTTGCTTTATATACAGATTGGAATATAAAATTGACTAGTTTCTCAATAGATTATTCGGTGGACATACATACTTCTTAGATAACACATGAAGATTTTCTTTTTGAGGGGTAGATAGGACGTGAACATAACACCCTATTAAAAAGAAGATAAGAAACTAATATGTACACACCAATAAATATGTATATATACTAATTACTACCAAAGAAAAGGGTATATGAGAAAAGGAAACAGCCTAAGGATACTACCAAGACGAACCTTTGATTTCTTAAGAATCTTATTCCAACTTCCATAAATCAATCTATCTACTAGATTAACTATACATATGGTATATATTTTTAAGTTAATAAAGTTAACATATACATGGAAACCGGAGTAAAATTTAATATTAAAGTGATCTACACATTGCATTTTCCTCCGATTTACTCATACATATACTCTCTATTGCTGCCATTAACATTTTGTTCATTGATTCAACAACTCCCATTGTTAGCTTGTCTTTTCTTGCTAAACATCATCTCAATTTCCTCCAAAGATCTCCCCTTTGTCTCAGGCAAGAAGAAGTAGAAGAACAGCCATGCCATTACAGCAATCCCACCAAACATTAAGAAAGCGCCACCAATTGTAATTGCCTTATAAATGGATATAAAACTCATTGAAACAGCAGCATTCATAGACCTATTGACAGCTACAGCAACTCCTGATCCAACTGCCCTAAATTTAAGAGGAAATATCTCTGAAGTATAAACCCAAGTGATGGGAGAAATGCCAATTGAGAAGAAGGCCATATAGATGTAAGTGGCAGCAATAGATAGTGCTAAAGCCCATGATCCATGCTTCCTCGAATTTTTGCCAATAGATAACCTACATATCTTTTCTTGCATCTTTGACACCGGTGATGTGGTGCTACCATGAGTGTAACAACTAGAAGCAGTTAGTCCAACTCCTAGCGCAACGAGTGCGCATATGACCCCAGTTGTGCTTGTCAATAATAAAGGCCGTCGACCCACTTTGTCTAACAAGAACGTAGCTACTAAAATGAAAAGGGTCTTAGTCACCCCAAGACCAACATTTGCTAGTAAGAGCTTGTTTTTGCTAGTGATCCCAACGGCCTCGAAAATCCGAGGGCTATAAAGTATGACAGCTTCTACCCCGGTTGCATGTTCAAAGAAATGTATGCCTATAGCAGCGTACAGGGCTGGTTTACAAAAAAGTTGTTTCCACAACGAAACTTCATTTTGATTAAGGTTTGTGTTGCTATCTAATGTTATTGTTCTTATATCATCGAGCCTAGCTTCGGCTTCATGTTTAGAGTTGGATACCAAAAGAAGGACCCTTTTAGCATCCTCTAGGCGGCCTTTCATGACGAGCCACCTAGGTGACTCCGGCATCTTAAGGACCCCAAAGGTTAAAACAAGCGAGGGGATGGCTGCCACGCCGAGCATTAACCTCCAACCCAATCGTAAACTTAGTTTCCCGAACAAGTAATTTGAGACATAACCTAATAAAATGCCAAGACTAATGCAAAACTCAGGCAAAGATGCAAGTTTTCCTCTGTGTGTTGCTGAAGCAATCTCAGCTGTGTAGATTGGAGCTATCATAAGGGCAAAGCCTACGCCAACCCCAGCAACACATCTCCCAGCCATTAACATGCCATAATTCAAGCTATAACCCATAAAGATTGAGCCCAACAAGAAGAGAATGGACGCTAGGACGATTGTATAGCGTCGACCGATGTAGTCGGAAGTTCTCCCGGCTGTTAGGGAGCCAACCAATGCACATAAGTTGAGGATTCCGGCTAGTACTTCGATTTGGGTGTCATTGATCTTGAGGTCTTCTTTTATGAATATCATAGCTCCACTCATAACTCCAGTATCTGAATATAGTCAAAATAATAGTCAAAATGTTAGAATGATTCAAGTTTGATACAATCTTTGTGCATAGCATTAATTTGCTGACAATGCAATTTTATTTTTGTTTTGCAATTTGCACAAACTCATTTCCTGATGTGTACTTATGTTCTATGTTAGTTAATCTTCAAATTTAAGTTTGTGTCAAATGTTAAAAGTTAATATGGTACTAGAAAAAAGGAATAAAATATGTGTCAATCTAGCATGTGAGTGATTCTCAAGCAAATTGATACATGATTAACTAACAAAGAATTATCGGATTTTTCACCAGGTACCCCTGTGGTTTGACGAAATTCACCTGGTATCCTCGCGTTTTCAACAATTCACCTGGTGCCCCTAAGGTTTTGAAAAATACCTGACGTGACCCTACCGTCAACTTTCCGTTAACTTTTACCTTAATTAACCTAATTTAACCCTAATTTCTAACCCTACCCTAACCCTAACCCCTAACCTAAACCCTAACCCTCCCACCACCCCTGTCACTCCCCCATCACAGCTGGCCCCCTCCATCACCCCCCGCAAGCACCACCCTAACGGCCCCCTCCCCACCACCCCCTTCCCATCTGCTCCTCCCCCTTCCCCGCATGACCCCCTCCCCCCTTACCCCCGTAGTCCCCCCTCCCGTAACCTTCTCCCCGCGCCCTTACCCCCCTCCCTCCCCTTCGAATTTCAAATCCAGTTTTCGAAACAAAACCCATATTTTCAAATCACAATCCAGTTTTGAAACACAACCTCACTCCCCTTCGAATTTCCAAATTTTTTTTAGGGTTTAGTGGAAGGGGAAGGGGGGTCGACGGGGAAGGGGAGGGGGTTTCGCGGCGGCAGTGGGGAGGGGAGGGGGTTCGCAGGGGAAGGGGAGGGGTTTCGCGAAGGCAGGTGGGGAGGGGTTCAGTAGGGAAGGGGAGGAGTTTCGCGACGGCACGGTGGGGAGGGGAGGGGGTTCGCGAGGGAAGGGGAGGGGGTGGGGGTTCGCAGGGGAAGGGGAGGGGGGTTCGCAGGGGAGGGGAGGGGGTGGGGGTTCGCAGGGGAAGGGGAGGGGGTTCCGCGGGGAGGGGAGGGGGGTTCGTAGGGGATGGGGGTGGGGGTGGTGGGAGGGGTTGGGATGGGGGCCGGGGGTGGTGGGAGGGTGGGGGAGTGGGTGGGGGAGTGGTAGGAGGGTGGTGGGGTACTGGGGTTAGGGGTTAGGGAGAGAGATGGGTTAATTAGGTTTAATTATAGTTAATTAGGATTAATTAGTATTAATTATGTTAGTTAGGGGTTTATTTCGTTGATTTAGCCCTAATGACTAACAGAGTTGACGTCCGTTAGTCATTAAGGGTATTATGGTGATTTTTTAAAACCTCAGGGGCACCAGGTGAATTATTGAAAACGCGAGGGTACCAGGTGAATATTGTGAAACCACAGGAGTACCAGGTGAAAAATCCGTAGAATTATTTGTGCAAATTGCAAAACAAAAATAAAATCAAAGTTTCTAATATCAAGGTCAAACAGTAGCAATTGATCAGAAGAAACATACTTTATGTAACATGAGTTTAGATAAATCAATCTGACATTTACACCTAATCTTACAAAAACAAGGGAATTTTAAGGGTTTGTGCCCAGCTTCTGGTCTTTATCACATGTGAATCACTCTTAGGAAAATGATGTAGAGTGATGTGTAGACTGTAAAGGCCCTAAGATTTTCGGGAAAGTGCTAAACATAGCCTATCAACTATAATGAATCAAAAATTGAAACTACTAAAAAAAATTATTGATAAGAACTGAATTTTGCTGTAAATAGAATTGATTAGTCTTTTAGGAAGTTAATTACTGGTTTTTACCATAAAATCATTTTTATGGATCAAATCTGACGCCAATTATAAAATGATAATTATTGATTATTTTTCAGCTGAAGAGAGTAGAGTCCAATTTGATGATGAACTTTTATATTTAATCTAATGATGTAACTTAGCTTAAAAATTACTATGGAAACATTTGCAAACAAAATCAAGCCATATAATTATTATAATTTTCTATCAACGGATTATAATATAAGAGTAGCATATAAGTCAAAGTAAGGCTTTATAAAGTCAAAACATCAAATATAAATAATATATGAAGAATTATATTAGTAATATTTTATGTCAATGTGACAATGTCCATACACGCATGTTATAGAACTTCATCCCAATATGTGCTTCTCTTCAAGAATTTCTTGTATAATATTAATCACCCAATAACACCTCTAAAATAGTAAAGGTTGATAAACAAAATTTATCATGTATGAGTGAGAAACTGAAAGTAAACAAGCATTACCATAGACGTTATACTTTTCTTATTAGGAATATGCAAAATCCAAATATATCATTATGGTATTACCACCATTTATTCTCACCTATCAAACGTGGTATAAAGGTCATTGGGTAAAACTCATTATTTAAAAAAGTATATAAAAATTGAGTTATAATATAATTGATATGATCTGATGTCCAAAAATTTACGAGAACTAACTAATTTTGACGCTATATTATACAGGACAAAAAAAGTGTGTTATAGAAAGTGACGTACCATAACCAAAGATGATAGAAATTGTAGATGCAAGGATAGCAGAAGCACAAGCATATTGATTTAGTTTCATCTGTTGTTCTCCTATAACGGTAGCAGCGTCCTCCATCATCTTGAATATTTGGTTCTGTTTTCAACTCTTGCAAAATCAATTATCCTCCCTCATTTCTTATATATAGATAGTTAGATACGGAGTGTTTGTTTAGAAGGAATAAGACTTAAATATAAGAATAAGGGCATGAAAAAAGAAGTTAAGAGTGAAAATTACTAAAAGTATATTTGGTAACTTTGCTTTTTATTTTTAATTTATTTTTAATTTATTTTTAATCTATATCACATACAGAAAAGTCATAATTTTATCCTTATCCTATATAACAATTCCCTATCCTTATCCCATAATCTTTACCCCAATTCGACATACCATACATTCCATGGATTGATGATATGGAATAATTTATTCTTTTTAATGATTTCCAATGCACAATCTAATTTTCGCCCAGTAATTATATTACCCCATCCCTCACTTTTATATTAATTGCAAATCCTTTAAACATCAATTTTCACAAACTTTGACCGTAAATTTTCAACAAAAAGGTGCAAAAGGTTAGATATCTAATTGTTAAATATCTAAATATGAAATAAGGTAAATGGAGAGTTTCATATCTAGTACATTTACGAATATACCACATAAACTCATATTTCAATATTTAGATATCTAACAATCAACCGTTTGGTCATTCTAAAAAATAGTCATGTGGTATATTATTCTCAATGTTTATTTTTAAAACATATATCATAATTTATGAATATATTAACAATAATACCGATACAATCTATATAATGCATGCATTGGAGACCCATGCAAAAGAGCTTTGCGATCCAATTATCATATGAAATAAAGAGGGTATGTATTAGCTTTTATGGTTAATATACAAAATGAAGAACATTATCCCATACATAATATTTGAACCTAAAGGAAATTAGGAAGAAGTTTTTCTCTAATAAAGATCCTAATCTCCAAGTTGCTTGCGGAGCCCACGCACAAGCTTGTAATTATCTGAAAAGCATGCATAATTTGTAGTACCTGATCACTCGGTTAGGTGTGTGTGTCGACTAAAGAAAGATCTTAGCTTGGTGGATGCAAAGAAAAAGGGAAGTGGGGAAATTATTTGGAGCTTCGCTTGTTCATAGAATAACGACGCCATACACAAACTTTACCTTTTGTTCTCTTCTAAAGACAAAAGAAGCAAGAAAGTGTTTTTGCAAATCAACGTACCTGTAAAGTGCTATAAATGTTGAACTACTTGCATTTTTGACTTTCGGTGAAGGTTGATCGATATCTAACACTTAGACATATCTAACTTTATTTATAGCAAATTTTAAACATAACACACACATTCATGTCTAAGATTCAACGTTGATTTCATTGAATGATGCATCTACAATTCTACACTAACAAAGTGATGGTTGAGATGATTCTTTAAAAGGATTAGGATTATATTCCTCCATCCGTAGAGTACATTATTGAATTTACATAAATGACTCTAACAGAGTTATCGAGTTTTGTATAGTTCTTATTTTAGTATAGTAAGTCAATTGCACGGACCTGGTCCACACTAATAAGACCAAAGCCATACATATGCCATATTGATCTTTTTTCTTCTTCAATTAATCATCTTTTCCAACCTATTAATCATCTTTTCAACCTATACTTCTCTTATATATTCTTTTTTTTTTATATATCTGCTCACTTAATCAAAGTTAGAAAACTTTGACCATGTTAATTTAGTGACTATTATATAAAAAGAAAATATAGTCATGCGAGTCTTGTTAATTTCATCTCAATGTGTAGTTTACAAATATCAACTTTTTATAATATTTATTAGGAAAAATTCCCTAGAATAAGTCAACCTTTAACCGGTCTTCTTTTAATAAGTTAACCACTGGATTATCCTCGAATAAGCCAACTTTGATATCACTTATGCCTGTAATGAGTTAGATGACTTATGACCTATTTAACCGGTTAAAAGAAAGGAAAAAAATTCAGATTTTTTTTTTTTGTTTTTAATATTTCTCCTCTCTCATCACCTCCTTCTCTCTCCTCTCTCATCTCCTCCTTCTCTCATCTCTCATCACCTCTTTCCATGGCTAACCACCTAACCCCAACCACCACCCTAGCCACCACCCTACAAACTCGAAATCCCACCACCTCAAATCCACCCATTCAAAACCCCCACCAGACCGCCACCACCTTCGCCTCCTTCCTCCACCGCCTTCGATCGCCTTCCCCCTCCCCTTCCACCACCAGTCCATCACCCCCTCACTTCAAATTACAGCAACAAAGTAACAAAAACACTTGAAATTAAAGAAGTTAATAATGTAGTACAACAACAACTGAAGATTAGAGAATAACAGACGAAATCTTCAACATTATCAATGCCGTTGGAGAATTTCTCAACGCCGCTGAGTTTTCATTGTTTGCATCGCTTCGAAATTAATCTCTCTCCTCAGTCTCTTCATTCACTCGTTTTCTCTCTCTTGAGTATTTTTTATCTACTGCCTTATATCATTGTTTCTCTATGAGAGAGATAGTAGAGAAAGAAGAAGAGGGAAAAAAAGAGAGCTTTGTGTTCTTCTTGGAGTCTTACATTCGATGCACATACCATATTCGCTTACGTGGTTTACTGCCTCCCCTGACTTTTTCAATTTGATTTTCTTTTGTGATGTGGGAGGAAGAGGAAGAAGTTGCTGGTGGTGAGATTCGTGGCGGTGGCAGGCAAAGGGGGTAGGGGACTGGGGGAGAGGTGGTCGCAGGAGGGTGGGGTAGAAGGTGTGTGCAGAGGCGGGGTAGAAGGTGTTTGCAGGGGGCACGGGGTGTTCGACGGGGTGGGTAGGGGTTTTGGGTAGGAAAACTAGATGGGTTTTTATTTTTAGTTTAATTAATTTAAATAACCGGTTGTTCCCTGCATTAGCAGGTCACAATGTAATCCAACTTGTTTAATGCTTAAATAATTTGTTAATATTTTTTTTGTGGTTTTTAAAATCTTTAAATATTCCGTTTATATAAAAAACATATTAGGATCTTGTTAGTTTTCTGTTATTCAATATCAATTTTTATATTTTTTATTAATACGAATTTAAGAAATTAAAGGTTCATCTTGTGTAAAAAAATATAAAAGATGGCTTATTCCAGGATAATCCAGTGGTTGACTTATTAAAAGAAGACGGGTTAAAGGTTGAATTAAATGAAATTTTCCTATTTATTAATACCTATCTAGAAATATTAACGATTAAAGATGTACGTTGGAAACTGCGCAAAAATAAGTAGGCAAGACAAAAAAATATACAAAGGAAGTACTATTATCTAACATAGTGACACTTATTTTTCACCGTCACCCTTTCTTACATTAATTTACCGTAACAAAAATAAACCCTTATAACATAGTAACTTTTTTTTCTCATATATATAGTCATCCTTTACAACCTATAATTGCTCATCTTTTATTTTATATCTACTATTTTTTAACATAGTGACCCTTTTTATAAATTTTATGTGATATGATTAGGTCTACATTAAACTTCTTTTTTTCATATAGGTTATTGTTGGATCACCAATAATTGAGTGTTCAATGTTATATTTTATTTTATGATACTATTATCTTATCCTCATGTTGTTTTTAATTGTTACTCTCTCTGTATTTCTTGTTCTTCATTCTTTAACTGTGTGAGTTTGCCAATGCACTTCTTTGACCTTAATTATCTTTCATTACATATTAGTCTAAATTATAACGATTGAATATTAATGAAATACTCATTCAGAAAAATCAAATAAGACTCCATATATATATGTTGTATTTATTAAATATTTGAAATATACATAAAGGCTCGTGATATGCTTTTGAGTAACGCATATTAGTTTGAGATTTGGCAAAGCTATGGGCTAGCCGGTCTTAACCCCTAAATGTCGTGCCAATTGAAAATCAATGACAATTTTTCAAACACAGTTGCACCTCCCCATTTCCATAAATTAGAGGTTAACACCTGAAAAGAACTTTCTCCACCCACTTGTTAATCTACCCACTAGAAAAATAAACATTAATATTCAACGGACTCCAACTCAAAAGAATTTATTATTTTTAAATTGTCTATTTCTAGTGGATAATCTACCCACTAGTTAGATGTATCAATCTCCATTAACACCCGTTACTTTGCAACCTAGGTACCCTGTCACGATGAACCCACTCTCAAGTCTCATGGAAGGAACGTTGATACTTGATAGGTCGAATTATAGAAAAAATCAATTGAAGATTGAGGAAACGTAGGAATTTGAACAACTTTCTATTATTGGAACTTGGAACCCCCTCTCTCTATCAAAGAACCTATTAAAAGCTCTAAAGTCCAGTCTTCAAGATTGATGCCTAATGGGAATAATAGATTTTTCTAGTATAATTGCCTTTTGGATTAGGTGAAGAAGAGTGAGGATTAACATTAATGTTAAGGAGATTAAAAGAAGCATATGGAATTATGGATCACTTTGCAATCCAAATTGTTAGAATAAGATAAACACTATAAGACGGGTGAATTGTCGTATGACTAATGAGCGTTCTTTTCGCGAAATTATAAAAAAACAATGGAAGGAACAAAGACACTACAAGAGAGATTTTTACGAGAAAAAACTTTATGGACCTAACAAAAAGAAAAAACCTCAACTTTTCTCAATATGATAATCCAACAACTTTGTTACAACCTACTATAAACTAGGTCTCTCCTTGAATTCCTCTACAAACTCAAGTATCCAACAATAGTTCCAGCTCCCTCGAGCTGTTGTTCAACTCAGACTTCACTCGAAGTCCCTTCTCTTCTTTCTTTGTTTCACTCAAAGCCTCACTTATACAAGAACTCACTCAAACTTCCTTAACCCAAACTCGAAATACAAAAGCAAATATGGTAAAGGAATAATGGAATTATGAAACCGAGGTGGAACAGACTCAATATAAGTGGAACTCTAATTAATACCTTTAACTAGTATTTTGGTCCGGGCGATGCCCCGAGTCAGTTATTATTATCAAATATATTATTATTTATAAATTTAATAATTCATTTTATTAGATTTTCGTAATTCTCTGTCTAGTGTGAAATTGGAAAAAGGACGTTATGACATGATAAATTGTTTTAAAAAAACTTCTAAAGAATTAGGGATAAAAGTAATAATTTCAATGAATTGGGAGTAAGAGAATGTTATTACCTTAATAAAAGTGTTAGAGATTTAAAAAGTTTGTCTATGTCTTTATAGTTACATATGATTATAAGACTTTATTATGTTTTACTTTGAAACATTAAACATTGAACATTGAAATTGTAGTGGATTGGTGTTTAAACTCTCACATTTCATTTCAAACGTCATGTGTTCAATTCCTAGTAGCAGCTACACATTATTAATATTTTTAAATGAGATAATAAACATGTGTATTAGAAGGTTGAGAAGAGAATCATGTGGCACATATATTGGAGAGTGTCATGTGGCACCGTTCCTTTAATAGGAAGGCCGAGGATTTCCCTAAACAAATTATCGGGGCGGGCCCATTGCAATTGAAAATCCCAACTCCATATCCATTTTGTAATGGACTTAAGAAGGAAGCAAACATATAGTTGTGTTTGGCACCATACAAACACAAACTTTTATCCTCTCCCCTTCCCTTCCCTTCACTTCACTTCACTTCACTTCACTTCACTCTTTGCTCGTTTCCTGTTTCTTCCTCTCACTCTCTCATCTAATCTTCTAAATTTCACAAATATTTTATCTCTACTTTCCCCACTTCTCTTCTTTTGCTGTCACACGTGTGTAATTTCTGAAGCACAAGAAGTTTAATGGAAACTTGACTATCATCAACTTCTCCTGTTTTGGGATTTCTGGAGTTTGACTGAATGAACTCCCCATGCCTTTATTAGGTTCTCTCTCTCTCTCTCTCTTTGTTTCTTTTCTTTTGTTTTGTGTTCTTTGATGCTTTCCTTGATAATGTTAATAATGAAGTTCAGTTTATATGACCCGTGAAATTATAATTCATATTATGAAGATAGCATAATCAATTAATGCTAATATTCAAATGAGCAATTAGGCATTTCTGGGAATTTTTAGGGAAGTCGTGAATTTTAATCAAATTATAGTTCTTCCCTTCAAGTTTGGATTTTTTTTTTAATCTCTGGGTGAGTTGAGTAGTTGACAGCATAAAGTTTAGGGCTTGTTATCGCACTTTGCAAAAGGGTATTAGTAGTTCAATTTTAGCTAAATCTTGAAGTAAAATAGTCACTTATAGACAAATTAACAATTTAGGGTGCAGAATTTGTGATAAGGTAGCTGCTTCCATGTCTTGCCAAATCTCTTCTTGGAAATTTGTGTCTTTTTTTATTTGTTTAATTGTTGCCACTCTTTTTACATTTTGTGAATGCTTTTGGCTTCTCATGGTCTTTAATGAACAATGGTTGGAATTTCAAGACACTATGCAAGAAATTTGAACAGAATAACTACTTCAAGATAATAGTTGCCCTTCGTAGACTTGTAGTATCAATTCAATATATGTTATTCCGAAAGCAAGCAAAGTAAACAGAAAGAACAAATAATCAACACACAGATCTACGTGGTTCACCAACAATGTATTGGCTAATCTGCGGCTGGAGGAGGAAACACCTTTTATTAGGTTTTGAGGGGAGAGAGTACATATTCCTGAATAGGGAGATAATATAGGTTGAAAGGGAGTTCATATAGTGATGGGTTGTTCGAAGCGCCAAATTCTAGGCATCCCAACAATATCCAATTTTGAAATTGTCGTTTGAAAAATCTGTCTGAATTAGAATTTCGGATATGTAGAATCCTCTATGTTGAAGACATATTGATAGGTGTCAGAGCATGTTCATTACCTTTCAGCCTGCTTGGGCCGTTTTATAGTTATATGATTGTCATTTGTTTCATCTACAATTGCAGAGAATGCAATAAGACAGTAGTATGCTCAGTTGCTCATATCATTCACTATGAGGGTATATTCTGTCTGTCCAAAAATAATAACGTATACTATTTCATTTTAAATATCCTTAGATTTGCAAACAGACCCCATTAAATGGAGTGGTGGAGGGAGGTGAGAAGAAGACCACTATTATAAAGGTAATTTTAGTAAATTCGGACTGAATTTTTAATATATGTGTTGTTGGGTCAATGTGTCTATTAACTCCGGATGGAGAGAGAGAGCATTGTTTATTAATAGGTTATAATAGGAATTATTTATTTTTCCATAGGTTCCTTCTGTTTGAACCACCTTTACCATGCTAATTATCAATCTTCAAAATCATAAACTTCTATTTTCACACGAGAACTTAGAGTTACTGCACACTTGAGTTCTGATGTCAGTTTGAGTTTTGTTGAATAATTGCTCCTACTTTTACCCTTAAGGTGTCATTTTATTTTTGAGAAACTTAAGGTGTCATGTATTAATACTAATGAAGTCTTAATTATGATAAATTATGACAGATATTGCTATTGCGCAGTCTTCCTTCCAAAACTATTTGGATCGTTCAAGGGTACAGCCATCTATTTTTTGTAAAATACACAACTCTTGCCTGTTACAGCATGAGGACAGATGGGCTTCATTTCGAAAGTCCTTTCAGAATTCAAGAAACTTAAACTTTAATTCAAGTCATTTTCATAAGAAATCGCATCATAAGTTCCTGGTTAAAGCTGTCGCTACTCTTGAACCAAAGTGTTCAGTCGAAAGTAAAGATGCAGAGAAGCAAAGCAATGTGTTGTCAATTACCGCCGAACCACATGGAGATTCAGAGGAAGTTGATGAGAGAGAAAAATTGAGACGCATACGGATTTCTAAAGCAAATAAAGGAAACACACCATGGAACAAAGGCAGAAAGCATAGTCCTGGTAAATTACGTGTCATCAGCCTTCCCTTTTTTCTGATATGAAAAGGGATATTGAATATTGATGATTACTTTGATAATTTACAGAAACTCGTCAACGTATCAGGGAGCGGACAAGACTTGCTATGCAAAACCCTAAGGTGAAGTCATGTAAGAATTATTGGATTATGTTTTTATGTTTGAGGGCAGCAATAAATGAATAAATTAATAATAACCCTGAAACCTTATCTGAGTTTAATCCTTTGTTATGATAAATGATCAAATTGCAGTTCATTTGTGTCTCATCCTTTTGCTTGGTAACAAGTTAATCTCTTGGTATTGGCCGATCCGTCGGTGATGTTGAACTGCATCTTAGTCCCTACAAACTCCTTCACTTTTTCGGATATAGGAAGAAGACTAGCTTAAATCTTAATCAAATGATTGCCATATGTTTTGTTGCTTCATCCTCTACTTGCCGCCTTATTCTCTGATTTCTCCATTTTAACACCCCAAAACGTAGCTGGATGTATTCGGGTTTGTGATATCCTGCCATCACATATCTGTACTTTTGTTAACTTTTCCAATTTAGGAACTTCTGTCCGTCATCCTTGGACACAAGGAAATCTATTGACAGCCTCTCCACATATGATGGTTTCTGTTTGTCCTTAGTCCCCTCCATTGTTCTATTCAGATGCTGAACTTAATTTAAATGAATATTACAAGATTCATATTAATGAGAATTTATGTTCAGAATTTAGGAACTCCGTCCGTCATCCTTGGACACAAGGAAATCTATTGACAGCCTCTCCACATATGATGGTTTATGTTTGTCCTTAGTCCCCTCCGTTGTTCTATTCAGATGCTGAACTTAATTTAAATGAATATTGCAAGATTCATATTAATGAGAATTTATGTTCAGGTGAAAATGAAGTTGGCAAATATTGGTCATGCACAAAGGTGGGTCCAGATCAGGTCCTGTTCTGATTTCTGTGGGGTGCCCTATTCTAACTTTGTCATAACCTTTATAATCAATTAGCTTCCCTCTGTAATGTGTATGCGCTTCTTGCAGTCAAGAGACAAGGGAAAAAATTGCTGCTGGAGTGCGGATTGGCTGGCAAAAACGCCGTGAAAAGCTATTGCTTCAGGAAACCTGCCTCTTTGATTGGCAGAACATGATTGCTGAAGCTGCTCGGAAAGGTCTTGAAGATGAGGAAGAGTTGCAGTGGGATTCCTACAAGATCATCAATGAGAAATTGCAGCAGGAGTGGTTGGCTAGCATTGAGTACAGGAAATTAACGCCCAGACCCAAAGGTAGCAAGAGAGCACCCAAATCTCTTCAACAACGGAGAAAAATTGCTGAGGCCATTGCTGCTAAATGGGCTGATCCTGTAAGCTTTTGTCCCAACACATAAAAGCATATTCATCCATTTTGATTTTTTGAAGAGAAATTAGTGCTGCCTATTGTCGTAATCTAGAGTATGAATGTAGTTCTTGCTTGAGATTTGAATTATTTGCTCAAGTGCTACTTTTCTGCTCAAATGAGATCGTGTTCGTCCTAACGCCAATATTTTGGTATTTTTATTGTCAATGCCGCGGCTCAATTCTTAACTTCAGTCACCGTTCAAAGTTTAAAAATAATCTGATCATTGCTTCGGTACAACCGTTCCTTGCCTCTGAGACCAAGTTGTGTGGTTTGATGAGCACATGTTGAGCTATTTCTTTTTTGTTTAGCATGCATTTTATAATCCTTGTCTGATTTTCTACTGTTTTTACAGGAATACCGTTCGAGAGTGACTAGTGGCTTGGCTAAATATCATGGAATACCAGAGGGAGCTGAGAGAAAGGTAAGGAGGAAATCACAGTCCCCAAGAACTAAGAAAAAGATCAGCACTGCAGAAGGGTCCACTGCATTTGAAATAAAGGGAAAGACTCAACAACCCAAGTTGAAGAAGAGAACCACTCCTAAGTACAAGGATCCTTTGGCAAATTCCAAACTGGAAATGTTGAAGAACATCAGGGCACAGAGAGTGGCATCAGAAGCAATGAAGAACGAAGCCTTGGAACGAGCAAAGTGAGCCTTGTACCTTTTAGAACTTGCCCGTCTCTCTTTTTTGCTGAATTTTTTTCTCATTTTGGTGAAAAATAAATACAGGCTCCTGATAGCAGAAGCAGAGAAGGCTGCGAAGGCCCTCGAGATTGCTGCAACGAGAAGCCCAGTTGCTCGAGCTTCCCTCATTGAGGCAAGAAAGCTCATCCTGGAAGCTACTCAATCTATTGAATCAATAGAGAACGAACAGATTACACCTGTAGATGATCTGACATTGGGGCCACAAAATCATGTTCAGAAGGATGAACATCCCCTCAAAAATGATGGATCTGTGCAAAAATCTGATGGCCAAAATCCAGATATCAGTGTCTATAAGATGCCTATGCTGGAAGAACTAGACATGAATCACCACAGAGGGGTGAATGGCACCAGCACTGGGTATGTGCAAAGAACAAATAGCCAACATCCAGATATTGATTACTATAAGATACCTATGCTAGAAGATATGAGCGTGAATCACCCGCTTCCAAGACAAGTCGGTGGGTATGAGTTCTCAAAAGTTGATATTGGGAGTTTCATGGGTAAATCTGAGTTAAGAGAGCTCATTGATCAACAACATCTGCATGAACTAAATGGTGCGACCAAATTGAATGGTATCTCTTCGAACAACCACACAAGTAAATTGCAAAATCATGAAGAACAAGTACCTCCTGCTTCTGCAGGAGACAGTTACCAAAAAATGGGTCTGTGGAAGACTGGTTGAAGTTGAGGAAGGTGAGTGAAAATACAGTGCATTCGGTAAAGTTACCATGAAAACTAGTGTTCCTTCAAAACTTCAGAGGAGAGCTAGCAGAGAATGCGGGAGATCTGAAGACCGCTCCAGGTAGAATTCTTGTTTAAGTAGGCGACCAAGAAAAATTTACATAGCACCACATTTTCTTTTGTATTTTGTAAGAATACTTTAGAAAATATCCATTGGTTTTTATCAATACTGTAGTTTGAAGAATTTTGTTAGTCGCAGGATCATGCTTGTATATGTTATATTGGACGAAATCATTTCGTTCGAGATAATTTCTTAGTATGCTGGTGGTTTTTCAAGTGTACTTGTAGTTGTATATACCAACTTAAAAGCCACTCTAATTAGACAATATGAGATTATCACTCTTATAACAAAAGAATAGTTGCCAAAATCTAATATGCATAAATACACTTTTAAATGTTAATAACCATATACGACCCCTGCTCTTTAATACTTGCAAAATAGTAGTATTCGTTTTTGGAAGTCTATAACATTTGCAATGTTTTGATTATTTGGATAATTTTTCATACTAGAAAAGCCTTATTGTATTGTTAATCACATGGGCTATGTTTCACTCTCTGTGTTTCCCTTGATTGATGTGTAATTTCCACGTGTTTCAAGTATTAAGAAACGGTTGTGACATATTTCACACCTTCTAGTTCTAGTACACAGCGGCTCATACTCAAGGGCTATTACGGGAGCGTTCTTCTGAATTTTTGGCTGCGACACTTGTATAGAACTGATGAGAGAGCTTCTAGTAATTTTCATGGCACCTCTTCGCATAATTTAAGTGTGTAACTCTTGTTTCTCGCAGTCATCTTTGAAGTGTGTCCCTCACCTAAGCTAAGGGGCGATGACTTATCTCTTGCTTTTCCACCTTCTAAGATCCTTGTGTTAGGCCTACAACACTGATTTTCTATGTTTTCAACATTTGCAAGCTAATCCCTATTCCCTCCCTTCAACCATTGTCGATGCTCTTAGCTTGTGCTATTTTTGACAACCTTTATTATTTCTCGAGAGCCTACAAATCTGTGAACGAGATCTTACCCTATTCTCTCGCGGAGATTGAAATTAAGTGTTCGGCAAGCATTGTTGGAGCCTAACTTGCCGCATGCTACCATAGGTTCGAAATCTCGAATATATGAAAGTCATATGTATTTGTATTTGTGAGGGAAAATGGTCGCCATGGGGCATGGGCAGTGCCGGATTATTTTAAGAGGGAAACTTTGTATTATTTGTGAGGGGAAAATGGTCACATTTATTTGAAGGTTAGTTGCACAAACACACACATAAGTTGACCTTTAGAGGTGATCGAGAAAATCTGTATGTTTTAGGGTAATTTGTGATGCCTCCTCATTAATGAAATCCACCAATATATATTTATACATCTCCTAACAAAGAAAGGAAAGCTATCCTAATTTACATAGGAATAGGAAACAATATAACCAACTCAAAACTCCGAAAAAACGTAGCTGGATGTATTCGGGTTTGTGATATCCTGCCATCACATATCTGTACTTTTGTTAACTTTTCCAATTTAGGAACTTCTGTCCGTCATCCTTGGACACAAGGAAATCTATTGACAGCCTCTCCACATATGATGGTTTCTGTTTGTCCTTAGTCCCCTCCATTGTTCTATTCAGATGCTGAACTTAATTTAAATGAATATTACAAGATTCATATTAATGAGAATTTATGTTCAGAATTTAGGAACTCCGTCCGTCATCCTTGGACACAAGGAAATCTATTGACAGCCTCTCCACATATGATGGTTTATGTTTGTCCTTAGTCCCCTCCGTTGTTCTATTCAGATGCTGAACTTAATTTAAATGAATATTGCAAGATTCATATTAATGAGAATTTATGTTCAGGTGAAAATGAAGTTGGCAAATATTGGTCATGCACAAAGGTGGGTCCAGATCAGGTCCTGTTCTGATTTCTGTGGGGTGCCCTATTCTAACTTTGTCATAACCTTTATAATCAATTAGCTTCCCTCTGTAATGTGTATGCGCTTCTTGCAGTCAAGAGACAAGGGAAAAAATTGCTGCTGGAGTGCGGATTGGCTGGCAAAAACGCCGTGAAAAGCTATTGCTTCAGGAAACCTGCCTCTTTGATTGGCAGAACATGATTGCTGAAGCTGCTCGGAAAGGTCTTGAAGATGAGGAAGAGTTGCAGTGGGATTCCTACAAGATCATCAATGAGAAATTGCAGCAGGAGTGGTTGGCTAGCATTGAGTACAGGAAATTAACGCCCAGACCCAAAGGTAGCAAGAGAGCACCCAAATCTCTTCAACAACGGAGAAAAATTGCTGAGGCCATTGCTGCTAAATGGGCTGATCCTGTAAGCTTTTGTCCCAACACATAAAAGCATATTCATCCATTTTGATTTTTTGAAGAGAAATTAGTGCTGCCTATTGTCGTAATCTAGAGTATGAATGTAGTTCTTGCTTGAGATTTGAATTATTTGCTCAAGTGCTACTTTTCTGCTCAAATGAGATCGTGTTCGTCCTAACGCCAATATTTTGGTATTTTTATTGTCAATGCCGCGGCTCAATTCTTAACTTCAGTCACCGTTCAAAGTTTAAAAATAATCTGATCATTGCTTCGGTACAACCGTTCCTTGCCTCTGAGACCAAGTTGTGTGGTTTGATGAGCACATGTTGAGCTATTTCTTTTTTGTTTAGCATGCATTTTATAATCCTTGTCTGATTTTCTACTGTTTTTACAGGAATACCGTTCGAGAGTGACTAGTGGCTTGGCTAAATATCATGGAATACCAGAGGGAGCTGAGAGAAAGGTAAGGAGGAAATCACAGTCCCCAAGAACTAAGAAAAGATCAGCACTGCAGAAGGGTCCACTGCATTTGAAATAAAGGGAAAGACTCAACAACCCAAGTTGAAGAAGAGAACCACTCCTAAGTACAAGGATCCTTTGGCAAATTCCAAACTGGAAATGTTGAAGAACATCAGGGCACAGAGAGTGGCATCAGAAGCAATGAAGAACGAAGCCTTGGAACGAGCAAAGTGAGCCTTGTACCTTTAGAACTTGCCCGTCTCTCTTTTTTGCTGAATTTTTTTTCTCATTTTGGTGAAAAATAAATACAGGCTCCTGATAGCAGAAGCAGAGAAGGCTGCGAAGGCCCTCGAGATTGCTGCAACGAGAAGCCCAGTTGCTCGAGCTTCCCTCATTGAGGCAAGAAAGCTCATCCTGGAAGCTACTCAATCTATTGAATCAATAGAGAACGAACAGATTACACCTGTAGATGATCTGACATTGGGGCCACAAAATCATGTTCAGAAGGATGAACATCCCCTCAAAAATGATGGATCTGTGCAAAAATCTGATGGCCAAAATCCAGATATCAGTGTCTATAAGATGCCTATGCTGGAAGAACTAGACATGAATCACCACAGAGGGGTGAATGGCACCAGCACTGGGTATGTGCAAAGAACAAATAGCCAACATCCAGATATTGATTACTATAAGATACCTATGCTAGAAGATATGAGCGTGAATCACCCGCTTCCAAGACAAGTCGGTGGGTATGAGTTCTCAAAAGTTGATATTGGGAGTTTCATGGGTAAATCTGAGTTAAGAGAGCTCATTGATCAACAACATCTGCATGAACTAAATGGTGCGACCAAATTGAATGGTATCTCTTCGCACAACCACACAAGTAAATTGCAAAATCATGAAGAACAAGTACCTCCTGCTTCTGCAGAGACAGTTACCAAAAAATGGGTCTGTGGAAGACTGGTTGAAGTTGATGAAGGTGAGTGAAAATACAGTGCATTCGGTAAAGTTACCATGAAAACTAGCGTTCCTTCAAAACTTCAGAGGAGAGCTAGCAGAGAATGCGGGAGATCTGAAGACCGCTCCAGGTAGAATTCTTGTTTAAGTAGGCGACCAAGAAAAATTTACATAGCACCACATTTTCTTTTGTATTTTGTAAGAATACTTTAGAAAATATCCATTGGTTTTTATCAATACTGTAGTTTGAAGAATTTTGTTAGTCGCAGGATCATGCTTGTATATGTTATATTGGACGAAACAATTTCGTTCGAGATAATCTTCTTAGTATGCTGGTGGTTTTTCAAGTGTACTTGTAGTTGTATATACCAACTTAAAAGCCACTCTAATTAGACAATATGAGATTATCACTCTTATAACAAAAGAATAGTTGCCAAAATCTAAAATGCATAACTACACTTTTAAATGTTAATAACCATGTATGGGGGCTGAACAAATTCCCTACCGGCTCGTTCAAACCGCTCTTGACCGTTATGGATGTCTCAGTATGAGGAATCCCATCTCAGTTGGGTATAGTCGTATCTGCTACCGGTGTATATTACATGCCGTTCCTCATCAACGACCTTGTCGGTATTCGTCATATGGGCCATTGGATGAATAGGCCTGGGCTGATCCAGTATTGACTTAATGCACCTCTGGGCCTAAAGATAAGTATCATAAGAGGATAGAAATGTATCTAACCAGTGGGAGCAGAGTCCTACCTCGCTAAGGACACTACCGGCTCCTATAAATACCCCCCTGACCTGAGTCATAAGGTACGTTCATAAACACCAACACATTATACTTGAGACATCCCGTCTTTATCCTTTACTGACTTAGGCATCGGAGGGGCGTTCCTCGGATCAACCCCCGAGGTTAGTTTACCTGTTTTGCAGGACATCAAACTGGCTTGCTACGCAAAGAAGATACTGGTTCACTTCATACCACTTATTCCATACCGGAACAATTGGCGCTAGAAGGAGGGGTGAACTATACTTTGGTCTTAAGCCGTGGTTAATCTAGCACACCTGCCTCATGGACCCTAAGCAGGCTTTCGGGATGCCAGAAACCGATGAGAACAACACTGTTGTGGGCGGCGCGCCCCCTGGGTTTAAAACCCCGCAACTGGTGGGGGAATCCTCCAAACCCGCCGTCGGGGGTGACATAGGGACCACTGAGGCCCCACCATCCAACGCATTCGAGGCGTTGCAGCACATGTTCAGTCCCGAACAGCTCAGAAGCGCCGCCGAGGTCTTCCAGGCCATGGCGAGCCAGGCACCACTTTCGGGCCGCACCAGCAAGCGTCCACCGGCACGACAGCATAGCCCAGTCAGAAAGATGCGGTCGTTCTTAAGTGACCGACAGGGGAGACCCGAGCCGGGCGGGACCGGAGCATGCTGAGCACTCAAAAACTCCCACCGAGCCGGTGGGGGACGGATACGAGGATGAGCGGCAAAACACTGAAGTCCAGCTCTCATCCCAGCCCTCATGGAGGGACACTGAGTTTGCCCGTCGCAAAGTACCGGTATCACTCCGAAATTCTCCTTTCTCGACTTCTATACTCCATGAGCCCATGGAAAAAATTAAAATGCCGACATGCAAGTATGACGGTAGAACGGATCCTGAGGATCACGTCTCTGCTTATGAAGGACATATGTTGTTGTACACCGACACTGATTCGGTGTGGTGTAAAGTGTTCCCCTCAACTTTGGCCGGCTTAGCACAAACTTGGTTTAAGAGTATTCCTCCGGCAACCATAACTGATTTCCATCAACTCACGTCCATGTTTGTGACTCACTTCGTCAGCAATAAACGAAGGGAGCGGACAACGGGCGAGCTGATGTCTATCAAGCAGGGCGAGAAGGAAAGTCTGCGAGATTATATCGGCCGTTTCAATTCTGAAGCCGTCACCATACCCAGCCTTCAGCAAGAGGTGGCGGTCCTGGCGCTAATGACTGGTCTGAGAGAGGGCACCGCCTTCAGAAGCTACCTTGGCCGCAAAAAACTGACCAATCTCACTGACGTCCTCAGGAAAGCAAATGAGTTCATCAGAGGAGAGGAGTTTGATAAGGCGGCCACCTCAAAGCGACCTGAGGGGGATGGTAAAGAGAAGGAGAAGGAGAAAGAAAAGGACAAATTCCGGAAGGATAAGAAGTACGACAACTCGGGAAGACGGGGGGAGGAAAGTAACTCGGTCAAGAAAGGCCAGGAAGGAAGGCCAGACCGGTACCATGACTATACTCCCCTAACCATGTCTAGGGCCGAAATCTATGAACTCCACAAAACAGACGATAAATGGCAGTGTCCCCGGAAAATGTACTTTAAAGGTCGTGACAAGTCAAAGTGGTGCGATTTTCACAGGGGATCATGGTCACGTCATCGAAGATCGTAAAGACCCGAGAGACGGGATCGAGGACCCGATAAGAAGAGGCTACTTCAAACGATATCGTGCCCGAACCAACCGGGAGCGGGAGCGGTCGCCAAGAGATAGATCGCCAAAACGGGATGGCGACCATCAGAAGCCTGTCAAGGAAAGGATCACCGAGATACATGTCATCTCAGGAGGACCAGTCCACGGCGGAAGCATCCACGGGGCCAAATCTAGTCTTAAGGAAGTAAGACATCAAGTGAATTATCACAACTCCGGCAAGTGGCCAGCGCCGCCGCTCATGCCATCCGTCTCATTCACAGCGGAGGACGCCAAAGGAATTATCTACCCTCACGATGATCCGCTGGTAATATCCCTGCAAATTTCCACCGCAATGGTCCATCGAATCCTGGTGGACGGCGGCAGCTCCGCTAACATCCTCTTCATGCCTACATTCGAGAAGATGGGGTTAGGAAAGTCTTGTCTTAAGTCGGTCTCATATCCGATAATCGGTTTTACCGGAGCATCGATCATCCCTGAGGGTACCATAAAGCTGCCGGTTAAACTGGGGGAAGGATCTCATTCTCGAGATCTCCTGGTCGAGTTCCTGGTAGTTTATGTGCCGGCAGCCTATAATGCCATTATTGGTAGACCTTTGATCCACGACGCTCAGGCGGTAGTATCAACTTATCACCTGACTATGATCTATGCGTCAAATAGTGGAAAGCCGGAGAGGCTAAAAGGGAATCAAGAGTCAGCCAGAGCATGTTATCTGACGGCTCTGAAGAACTCTGGTCATAAGAGGCCGGCAAAGTCTCCGCCATCGGAGCGAAAGAGGCGACGGATTGAGAACAAAGCAAACAGGGATTTGTCGATGGAAAACTTTGAGGGGAGGCCGGCAGATTTGCCGAGACCTAGCCCAGAAGGTGAAACTGAAGAAGTTAGCTTAGAGCTGGAGAGGCCGGAAAGGACATTCAAAATAGGGGTTGATCTGGCCGACAACGTCAAGGTAAACTTGATCAGCCTGCTGCGAAGCAATGCTGACGTCTTTGCCTTCTCAGCGGATGAGATGCCGGGAATAGATCCCACGTTCATGGTACACCGGCTAAATGTAAATGAAGATGTAAGGCCGGTAAAACAGAAGAAGCGAAATTTCTCTTCCGAGAAAAACGCAGCCATCAAGGAGGAGGTTAGCAAATTGCTAGCAGCGGACTTCATCGAACCATGTGATTATCCGGAATGGCTGGCAAACGTAGTAATGGTTAAAAAAGCTAATGGGTCTTGGCGGATGTGTGTAGATTTCACCGACCTCAATAAAGCCTGCCCAAAAGATTGTTACCCGTTGCCTAGGATAGATCAGCTGGTTGACTCTACCAGCGGCCATGCGCTGCTGAGTTTTATGGACGTCTTCTCTGGGTACCATCAAATCAGCCTCTTAGAGGCGGACAGAAACAAGGCGGCCTTCATAACAGAGGCCGGGGTATATGCATACAAGGCCATGCCGTTCGGCCTAAAGAATGCTGGAGCTACTTACCAGAAACTGGTGGACAAGATATTCGCGCAGCAAAAAGGCCGGAATGTGGAGGTCTATGTTGATGACAAACATCGTCAAAAGCTTGACGAGAAGAGGCCCACATCACGGACCTTCAAGAAACCTTTGCGACTTTGCGAGAATACCGAATGAAACTTAACCCCAAGAAGTGCGTATTTGGGGTAAGATCTGGAAAGTTCCTGGGCTTCATGGTCAGTGAAAGGGGAATAGACGCCAATCCTGACAAGATCAAGGCGATAAGTGATCTGCTAGGAACCAAAGAGTATCCGGGATATCCAAAAGCCGACCAAGCAAGATGGCGGCATTAACAAGGTTTGTCTCCAAGTCAGCGGAGAAAGCGTTGCCGTTCTTCAAAGTTCTAAGGGGAAACAAGAAGTTCGAATGGGGAGATGAACAGAGGCAGGCCTTCGAGGTCGTTAAGGAGCATTTCAAGAGGCTACCAACTATTACCCGACCCGAGATGGGGGATAAGCTGCAATTATACGTCTCGGTGTCGGCCAAGACGGTAGCGGCAGTACTGCTAGTAGAAAAGAGCAAGCAGCAGCATCCTATCTACTTCGTGAGTCATGTCTTGGCTGGAGCTGAACAAAGGTACGAATTGTTGGAGAAAATGGCTTACGCCGTGCTTATAGCGGCCAGGAAGCTGCGGCCATATTTCGATTCGCACACCATCCAGGTACTCACAAACCAGCCTCTAGAGAAAGCGCTGCACAAGCTAGATTCGACCGGCAGGTTGCTCAAATGGGCGATAGAGCTGTCCGAATTCGACATAGAATATCGGCCGAGAACAGCCATCAAGGCGCAGGCTCGCCGACTTCATAGTCGAAACCGCCTACGAGGAAGTTGAGGGGACAACCGGCACCTGGCAAATATCGGTAGACGGCTCAGCAGCCCAAACAGGGGCAGGTGCAGGAATGGTCATGACATCCCCCAAAGGAGATATTTTTGAATATGCCGTCCGATTTGGGTTCAAAGCATCCAACAACGAGGCAGAATACGAAGCTGCAATAGCAGGAATAAGTCTGTGCATAGCGGCTGGAGCAAGAAAGATACGGATGGCAACGGATTCCCAGCTTATATCAAGCCGGATAGAGGGTACCTACGAGCTAGGGAACCCGTAATGCGAGATACCGCGTAAGGTGAAACAGATAACGGCCCCGCTACAGAACTTCGAAGTAGTGTTGGTCCCTCGCACGGAGAACATGGCTGCCGACGCTCTGTCAAAGTTGGCAAGTTGGCACGGAGAACGGAGAGTGATGGTGGAAACACTGCCGGAGAGAAGCATAGAGGTCGCCCAGGCAGAGGTGAACGAAGTCGCTCAAAAGAGCGAATGGTACGACGGCATACTGGCATACAAGATAGCGGGAAGTTTGCCCACTGATAAGATGGCGGCAAGAAAACTAAAGCGAGAGGCTTCCTGGTTTTGTGTTTTTCAAGGGCAACTGTACAAAAAGAGTTTTTCGCTACCACTCCTGAGGTGTGTAACGGCCCATGAGGCCACAAAAATAATAGAGGAAATACACGAGGGGGTGTGTGGAAATCATGTTGGTGGAAAAACGCTGGCTTTAAAAGCCTTAAGGGCCGGTTTCTACTGGCCGACAATGTTGATAGACGCACAGGCATATGTCAAGAAATGTGACAAGTGTCAGAGGTTTGCACCGGTCATCCATCAGCCGGCACATGATTTGCAGCCAATCTTGAATCCAATCCCTTTCGCTCAGTGGGGGATGGATATTATTGGACCATTCGCGCCGGCATCTGGAGGAAGGAAATTCCTGATAGTAGGAATAGACTACTTCACAAAGTGGATTGAAGCCGAGCCGACTGCAAAAATAACGGCTAATCAGGTTAGGAAGTTCATCTGGCAAAACCTCATCACAAGGTTTGGGATTCCTATGGGGATAGTCATGGATCATGGCGTACAGTTCGACTGCGGGCCGATAAAGAGCTTCTTAAGCCCATACGGCATCAAGTTTGCATACTCCTCCGTGTGCCACCCCCAGAGCAATGGCCAAGCCGAGGCCGCCAATAAACAAATTCTCAACGCTCTTAAAAAGAAGCTAGATGATTTGAAGGGCGCCTGGGCCGATATGGTTCCCGAGGTGTTGTGGTCTAATAGGACCACTGAAAAGGAAGCAACAGGAGAGACTCCTTTCAGATTGGCCTTCGGGGCTGAGGCAGTGCTACCGGTCGAAGTTGGACTGCCGAATTGGCGGATTCTAAACTACGACCCAGAATTGAACCACAAAGTTGCACGAGAGAAGAACCAGGACCTTTGCCGGGAAGTCGACTAGCGGCGGAGCTACGATCAGCAGCATACAAGGATCGGATCAGCAAGGCCTATAACAAAAGGGTAAGAAGCCGGCCAATCGAGAAAGGCGACCTGGTACTCAGGCGCACAGCTGCTACCGGTAAAGCTCACATAGATGGCAAGCTGACGGCAAACTGGGAGGGACCATACCTTGTAAAAGAGGAAATAGTCCCGGGTGCGTATCGGTTGGAAGATATGGCCGGCAAGATGCTCAAGAACAGCTGGAACGCTGGCGTACTCAAGAAGTACTTTGTTTAATGTAAATTACCTTTAAATTCATAGCAATAGTTGCAGGGCATTGTTGCCGATTCCGCAGTTTGAACTAATAATTGTCTATTTTTAATAAGATCAGTTACCGGTATTTTACACTAATAGTTGTTTCTGTACTCATGACGGTCTACACTACGACCAATAAACCTCTTGTTTAAAGACAACCAATGACCTACGTGGATCCGCTGTCACGAGGAAAGAGGATCCCTTGACGGTCAATGACCTACGTGGATCTGCCGTCAAGAGGGACAAACTGTCCGAATGCTCCGGGAATGGTCAATGACCCCAGAGGATCTGCCAACCCAACGAGTCCAATGCCGGCGGGAACACCCCACCTCATAACTGGTCAATGACCCTATTGGATCTGCCGGAACGAAATAGTTATTTAAAGCTATTTGCCGGTCTATGAGCCATAGCGGATCTGCCGGAATGACGGAAATAATAAATCGGCAAAATAATTAAAAGCAAAACCGACACAGGTGTATGAAGAAAATATATTCCATTAACAACGCAATTGGTTACATCCTATTCTAACAAAGTCGGGCGCCGACAAGTCCTGGGATCGAGGCGTAAGAAAAATGAAGACCTAAACTAAGCAACCTCGGCAAAGATTCGAGGTAGGAGCCTCGCCGCCATCCAGGGCCGATTCAGGAGCGGAGCCGATAGGACTCTTGTCAAGAATGACCACGCTATCAGTCGGGACGACAGCGCCATCAGTTGGGTCATCGGTAGCTCCTGGATCAGCCTGTTCGCCGGCAGCTTCAGGCTCAGCTTCCTCGAACTCGACTCGAGGATCGGCGTTGGCGATGTCAGCTTCAGTCACCCCAAGATCTAGATCCTCGCCCTCCACCGGGATCTCGAATGCTCGTCGACTGTGGGCATCCTCAACACGACTCCAGTCCAGGTCCGGGAAAGTGTGCCTGGTGCACCGCATAGCGGCGGCCCAACCCCCATTGTACCAGTTTGCTAACCGGTGTACAAAGTCGATGGACCGTCGGTACTCAGCCACAGCGTTGGCTTCCCGGTCCTTTGCGGCAATCAGCTCCTCCTTCACCTTCGTCAGCTCGACGTCCTTATTTTTCAGGAGAAGCTTACTGCTGGAGGCCACCGTCTTAGCGCTCTGAAGGTCCGAGTTGGCCTTGTCCAGGTCAGTCTTCAGCTTCTTCCGATCATTGCCGACATTTACCAACTCCGCATTCTTTGCGGTAAGTTGGTCTTGGGTGGCTTCATGATCTTTCACTTCGCCGTAATAAGCGCCCTGGAAGTACCGGCAAAGATCGCAGAGTTCTTTACCGGAATGAGCCGCCTGCAACAGATGAAAAATACAAAAGAGTAAGACAAGGTTGGTGAACATAAAAAACAATTACACCGTCAACTCTGAAAAACTTACCACGGCCAAATTATGCGCGTGAACAGCAGCAGGAGCCTGTATTTGATCTACAGGCATGTCATACTTCATTGGAGCCCTTTCAGAGCCGATACCCCTGTGTTACCGCCATCGAGAGGACGGTCCAAGAACTAGAGACTCATCATCCGGAGACGTTAAGCTTGGCCTGGAAGTGAGCCCCATCTCGAACCGGGGACCGGGTCCATCGTTTCCGGAGGATCTCCGGCACCTCGATCTCGGCCTCCTCTATGAAGCCTGACTTGCGCGGCCGAGCAAAATGTGCCAGCTCAGGAATCATAGCCGGCAAGGTCAGTTGTTTGTAAATCTTGGGCCTCAGGGAGGAGGCGTCGACCTCAGATACCCTCCCAGATAGTAGCCCCTTTGGCTCCTTCCCACCGGCAGCAATCTCTTCAGCATGCTCCTTCCTGGGAGCCTTAGATTGGGGCCGTTTGGATGTCTCAGTTTCCTCCTCGGCCTTCCTCTTGGAAGGGGTTGCGGTAATCTTTTTGGGAGGAGGCAGGACAGTCTTCCCGGGAGTGGGGACTCCAGATTCACCCGGCCAGGGCCGCGAGTCTTACCACCTCGGCCTCCAACGCTGGGGGGAATTGATGTAAACTTCCTGGCCGGCTTCGGGGGCATGTTGCTGATTGGAATGTAGTTAGAATTGAGGTGAAGAGCCTGCCGGATCAAGTGCTCCCGACCTACATTCAGAGGATTAAGAGAACGTTAGCAACAAACAAGATGGTAGAATATAAAATATATACCGACATCATACTTAATTACCAGTGGGTTCAGACTGGCAAAAGCCCAAAGCGGAAAGTGGGGCGTTGCATAAAATATAACCAGCATGAGGTAGCCAATTGAGAGGCACGGGAACGAGCTTCCCTCCTTTAGGGCCTGGTTTGGAAGAGGCCTCAAAGAAATTGAAAGCCTCCACTTCCCGGCGGGTTAATCGCCTGTCAGGGATGTGTTCCATCCTTGGGCGAGGCTTCGTCCAATATCGGCGTAATGGAAAGTTAGCCGGCACCCGTACCCGTAAGAAGCGGGCCGCCGGTTCTTCAAGGATGTCAGCTTTGGATGCACCGTCAGTTTCTTGGGACGGGTGTACATAGACATCCAGCCACCCTGGCCGAGTTCCCTCTCGGCCTGTGACTGCTTCCTTTTACCCTTTCCTTTGCCCTTCGCGGAGCCATCCTCTTTAATCCAGTGTAACTTCCTAAATAGGTTCAGGGTCTCCGGAAACCTCTTGAAACGGACGGTCCAAGCATAGCATATTAAATTACGCCAAGATAGCGGCGTTAGTTGGGATAAGCAGATATTCCAGGCTTTTAAAATCTTTACTATGAAGGGGTCCAAGGGAAATCTCAATCCAAAGTCTAGCATATGGGCATAGACCGCTACGTGCCCAGGCGGGCAATCTGTTACCCGGCATCCCTCAGACGGCATGACCAGTCCATACCCTTCGGGGAAGGCAAAATACTCATCGCCCTTCCGGCAAAAATCGTTATTCAATGCCGTCCTTCTCCAGTTCTTGTCAATCTGAATGAAGGACGGGCTGCCGGCTTCGCAAGGAGGCATGTACAGGTCGTCTAGCGTTTCATCGTCGTCCTCGGGGATGGTTTCGACCGATTCTTCGTCGGAGTCAGCTTCCAAAGATGTCGACTCCTCGTCCGACATCAGATCGCGTAAGATGCTATCAACATCTTCTGAATTTACAGAGGAGGCTCCAGAGGAAGGACCCGCGGACGTGCCGGTCCCAGGTGGGAAAAGTACACCGGATCGTTCTGCTATCCCCAGCATGGTCCCATATTGCCCTGATACCGGCACTCCTACAGCTTCTCCAAAAGCCCTAATTGCTGTGAGGGGGGAGGCGTGTAGAGTTGATTCACCAGGGGCCCTACCGGAAGTGCTACAGTCATGACCAGACTTACTCCTATGTTCATAGGGACGGTTTACTACCGGTGAATTATTGGACATGGTAAGACTGGCAGATTTACTATCAGAGTTGAAGTTGCTATCGGTCAAAGATTGGGGACTTTCAGAAAGGTTTTGTGAGTCAGATTGAGAAGACATGATTACTTGAAGAAATTAAGAAGTTTGGTAAAATACCTGGAAAGAAGGAAAAGAGCGATAGCTGGCACTGAAAATAGCCGGTAAGAGAGTTCGTCACAGCTTGGAATGTCACGACGAAAGACCGGCAACTGAAAGAACGCTAGGTCTCGAGTAGAATGATTGCTTGAAGGCTTGAAGGTGATGTGAAAATGTGAAACGGTGCTGAGTAAAACACTATTTATAGCAAGCTTCATGGCTCGGATTGAGCGACGTTTCGTCTTCCCGTCCCGATTACGCCACGTGTACTTTGAGCTCAAAACATTGTGATCGCCATCGACGCCCTAGTCAAATCGGCCACGAGGCTCGAGGTGACGATTCATATTCCGCTAATTGACCTTATTATCCGGATGTCTCTAGGCGGCTTCAGGATGAAAACATGATTTTCATCATCCATAACGGCTCAACTCTGATTAAGCTGGATATCCCTGTACCAGGAATACCGGCTTGGGGGCTAGTTGTATGGGGGCTGAACAAATTCCCTACCGGCTCGTTCAAACCGCTCTTGACCGTTATGGATGTCTCAGTATGAGGAATCCCATCTCAGTTGGGTATAGTCGTATCTGCTACCGGTGTATATTACATGCCGTTCCTCATCAACGACCTTGTCGGTATTCGTCATATGGGCCATTGGATGAATAGGCCTGGGCTGATCCAGTATTGACTTAATGCACCTCTGGGCCTAAAGATAAGTATCATAAGAGGATAGAAATGTATCTAACCAGTGGGAGCAGAGTCCTACCTCGCTAAGGACACTGCCGGCTCCTATAAATACCCCCCCTGACCTGAGTCATAAGGTACGTTCATAAACACCAACACATTATACTTGAGACATCCCGTCTTTATCCTTTACTGACTTAGGCATCGGAGGGGCGTTCCTCGGATCAACCCCCGAGGTTAGTTTACCTGTTTTGCAGGACATCAAACTGGCTTGCTACGCAAAGAAGATACCGGTTCACTTCATACCACTTATTCCATACCGGAACAAACCATATACGACCCCTGCTCTTTAATACTTGCAAAATAGTAGTATTCATTTTTGGAAGTCTATAACATTTGCAATGTTTTGATTCTTTGGATAATTTTTCATACTAGAAAAGCCTTATTATATTGTTAATCACATGGGCTATGTTTCACTCTCTGTGTTTCCCTTGATTGATGTGTAATTTCCACGTGTTTCAAGTATTAAGAAACGGTTGTGACATATTTCACACCTTCTAGTACACAGCGGCTCATACTCAAGGGCTATTACAGGAGCGTTCTTCTGAATTTTTGGCTGCGACACTTCTATAGAACTGATGAGAGAGCTTCTAGTAATTTTCATGGCACCTCTTCGCATAATTTAAGTGTGTAACTCTTGTTTCTCGCAGTCATCTTTGAAGTGTGTCCCTCACCTAAGCTAAGGGGCGATGACTTATCTCTTGCTTTTCCACCTTCTAAGATCCTTGTGTTAGGCCTACAACACTGATTTTCTATGTTTTCAACATTTGCAAGCTAATCCCTATTCCCTCCCTTCAACCATTGTCGATGCTCTTAGCTTGTGCTATTTTTGACAACCTTTATTATTTCTAGAGAGCCTACAAATCTGTGAACGAGTTCTTACCCTATTCTCTCACGGAGATTGAAATTAAGTGTTCGGCAAGCATTGTTGGAGCCTAACTTGCCGCATGCTACCATAGGTTCGAAATTTCGAATATATGAAAGTCATATGTTAGAATGTGACTAATATTTTTTATTAAAATGATGAATTTGTATTTGTCAGGGAAAATGGTCGCCATGGGGCATGGGCAGTGCCGGATTATTTTAAGAGGGAAACTTTGTATTATTTGTGAGGGAAAATGGTCACATCTATTTGAAGGTTGGTTGCACAAACACACACATAAGTTGACCTTTAGAGGTGATCGAGAAAATCTGTATGTTTTAGGGTAATTTGTGATGCCTCCTCATTAATGAAATCCACCAATATATATTTATACATCTCCTAACAAAGAAAGGAAAGCTATCCTAATTTACATAGGAATAGGAAACAATATAACCAACTCAAAACTCCTATACAAGGAAAACTCCTTAATACATAATATTCCCTAACAAAATTCCCTAAAATGGCTATCTAAGTTAGCTTAAAGAGAATGATAGATTATGATCTTTCTAGAGAATTCAGTAATAGATTATGTCAAACTCTACAAGCTAAGCTCGAGGTCATAATATACATTCTATATATTTTGCTACCTCCTTCCATTTGTAAAGTCCGTGAAAAGTACTAATAAATACTTCACCAAATACTACTGAGTTTTGAGTTTTGACTATGCTTTTCTATTGTTTTTTTTTCTAAGACCCTTATTATTAGGGTATTTCCATCCCAGGTTAAGTAGTCCAAATCTCCTCCGGCCCAACTTTCAATCTTCCATTCGAAGAGCAAACAACACGCTCGTGAATCGAACGCATGACCTCTCAAGTCTCAAGATGATTATACTTTGAGTTTTGACACTATTCACATATTTATGTTTGATTATCATTTGTGATTAATGGATAAGGAAAAATACAATTATGTGAGATCTTGTTTGATTCGTCTCGATATATATACTTTTGGAATATCAACTTTTTTAAATTTTTACAAATGCAAATTTAGAGATATTAATGTTCAAACACTTACATTGACAAACGGAAAAAAGTTAAATTATTGTAATCATATTAAAAAGAAACGGAGGGAGTATAAAAAATGACACTATATTTGAAGTATTGAACAAGGGAGGTACAATTTGGTCTAAAGCATATAGTATAAAATTACGGTATTATCCTTACTACTATATTCAACTATTCAAGTGCAAGTATATGAGCACCACAAGTGCATGATGTATATAAAGATGATGGCACCCTTGTAGAGTGGTAGTTTGGTATCATATCGTTCTTGAGAGAGAGAGAGAAAGAGAGAAATGGGAAAAGGTTTCAAGTTCCGGGTGTCCCAAGTGATCCCCACCTTCCATTCCTGCCGTTCAAAACACCCTTCTACTCTCCCATCCAATCCTATTCCTATTCCTATTCCTGTCCCTTCATTCCTCCACCACTCTTCCACTTCCACCACATCCCTCAAGCGCCACGTGTCCTCCGCCTTCTCATCAGCCCGTCGTGGTTGCTTAAGATCACGTGCTTCCCCTGACACCAAAAATCAAAATCCTCAGTGGCACGTCATCTCTAAGATCCCCGCTGATCATCATAATTACGATTCTACCCCTCCTCGTCGTAAGATTTACAATTCCGCTGCTTCAGATACTGATCGCGAAAACGACGTCGTCTTCCTCCCTCCTCCACCGACAAAGTCACGAACTAGGAAAAGTCGTCGACGTCAGAGAAGATTAACCTTCCAGAAGGTTCGACTTAGTACTTCTTCCGACAGCGGCCTATTCAGCGAAGAAGACGACGATCATCAGGAGAGAGAAACACTCGTCTCCACCGACTCCGCAGCTAGCTCAATGAGTCAGCGCCACCGCCGTCACGTCATCAAGTCAAAGGAGAGAGAAAACAACAACAACAATAAAACCAGAAAATCGTTCGACTCCGGAAACACATCGCCGGCGAGATTGTCGGCGTTTATGAGAAAAATGGCCCCGTGCAGAGCGGTGGCTGACGGAAAAGTTCGAGAGAGTTTCGCGGTTGTGAAAAGATCGGAAGATCCGTACGATGATTTCAGGAAATCAATGGTGGAGATGGTGGTGGAGAAGAAGATGTTCGAGGAGAGAGAATTAGAAGAGTTGTTACGTTGTTTTCTCTCTCTTAATTCTAAACATCACCATGAAACCATTGTTAGAGCTTTTACTCAGATTTGGGAGACCTTATTTTCTCAGTCACCGTCGCCATAATATGATAATAGTATACGTCGAGTATTTTATTGAGTAGTATTTTGTATAATACAACTAGAACTCTAAAAGTAGTAGTATTATATTTCTTTAATCGATCTGCTGACCGTAGTTAACTAATTAATTAATAAGGTGTTAGATCTTGACCTTGTGATAAATAGCCTAGTGTAAGTTTTAATTACATGTTTAGAATCTTCTTATATGATAATGATTATGATCCCAATTTCTCGAGTTCCATGCTAGTTTTTAATTTGCTTAGTATAGGAGTGGTCGTAGAGTTTGACATATGATTATGAATGAATTAAGGAAGTGGTTGGAAGACTGGTTACATACTCACATACTTGCATCAGTGCATGGATATATAGGAAAGGAGTTTTTTACTAGTATCTTGCTGTTCAGTGTTCAGTAATTAACTCAATGCAAGTCTCAAGTTGATTAGTAAGCAATTAAGAGACTTATTATTGAGTCATGTTCATTAGCTTTATTTCCTCATCTACTTGATCCATTTCTTTTTATAAGCCACATACAATATAAAGGTTGATGTAAACCTATCAAAAAAAAAAAAAAAAACCCAACTTCAATTACTTCACTTCAATTCTATTTTATAATTACAACGTTTTGACTTTCAAATTCTACAAATACATAATTTTGACAATTAATATTTTTAATTATTATTAATTAGGGAGAATTAAAAAAAGTCGTAATTTTATAGATATATCGATTTTGGCATAAATTTAGTCTAATTCTTTGTGAAATAAAGGTAGTATAGTTTATGAACATATGTCATCTATAAAATTTTGCTCAACGCTTATCCATGATATAGCAATTTGCTTGTACTATATTCTTTATGATAAAAAATTTTGATACTCTATAAATCTATTTTAATATATTAAAAGGCTTTCCTAAACAAGGAACGGTGTCACGTGGCGTTCTCCCTTAGGGTGCTTCACTCCATGTAATCCACATACTATAAAAAAATTAATAAATAGATTGTATAAGATTTGATCGCATGACTTCAAGCTTATATACTAAAGTCTCAACCACTAAATCAAGCGATATGTGGTATTATCATTCTAAAGTGAAATATTAATAAATGAAATATATAAGTACTCGGGGCGTAATAACCCAATCCTAAAAACTAGTTAGATGTAAAGCGTTGTTCTTAATTGAAGCTACATTACGCCTTAACACCTTAGCTTTGTAATGATGTCATTGGATCATTTGTTCTTTGTTTTAATTAGAACAATATTAATTAGTTTGTGATACAGGTAATTTCTTAAAGCTTTTTTTTTAACGAGCATCTTTGCTTTAATAGATAAAAAGGTGGAGTCCCCACTTTTTCATTTCTAATAATTATGCCTGTAAGACTAAGTAAGTAAATATGTCAAAAATTAGACCAAGTTGAGAATTCAATCATGCTTTATTAGAATATTTTAATCTATCATAACTTTCATTATATATATCAGTTATCGATAATAAGATTTAGTCACCTCACAGAAACGCGTCTCTGTATTGAAGTTTGACTTTGATACAATTTGCCAATTGGGAAAACTTGATGTATGAAGAAGACCTACCCTTTTATATTTACTCCATGTGTATTATTTTGGTGTTTCAATTTGGAATACCCTAGTTATAAAATACAAGATGTAAACTATAAATTTTCACCAAATTATAGGAAAAAGCATATACACATACATGGGGTGATATGCTATGCGAACTATAAAACCTAAATTCTTCCCAAAAATAAGGGAATATTGCCTGGAAATTAAGATTACAAGACTCAGAACAACCCTAATCAACTTGTCTGACAGATAAGACAAAGCAGATGTCAAACTATGTCTAGAAAACATAAGATTCTGATTGGAGGGCAATATCCGCATTTTACGCAATTTACAAAGTAAAATCAAGCAATTATAAAAGGTTGGTCCACCATGTCCTACACTTTGATAGTTTGTTTTAGGAAGCGGCAATAATAATGGTAGTAGCAAATAGCAATATGATGGACGATGGCACATTTGTCACTGGACGACGATCAATAAGTACAAGAAACATGCTTGAATAGATGTTATTGAAGCCCCCCCAGTCATTGGTGTTGATTGAACTACGCGTGTGTTACTCATATTTTCAAAACAGTCTCCACAAGCCCTAGAGGCCAGAGTTAAGGATATGATCAGGCCAATTAATATAGACATTGCTACACCTATTCACCGGGCAGACAACCCACTACTAATAGAGCGTTAAAATAATAATAATTTTATTGAGTTGGATTCCATTACCATAACCCTCAACAAGTCTTTATTATGGTGGTGGTTAGTCTACCCAGTGGGTAGACAAAGTTTTTTCCAATTAATATTTAATAATTAAATCAAAAAGTTAGAAGTCAACAAGGCAAACGAAGGTTAAGCTTCCACAAGTATTTTATCATTATCAACTAAGAAGGTAGTTACGTTTCAAGGCTAAGTAAGTAGCCAATCTCCCGAGCAATAAAAGAAGTTGCAAGCATTTCAAACATGGCACCAAATTAGAAGTGGAGAACATGAACGTGGTTCTGAAGGAAATTATCATGCAGTCTTAAAACAAATAGAAGGATGGACTACTCGAGAAAGAACAACTGAACAACGTTTATATATCTTTATATAAGTTATCTTGGTTTTTTAGCCTAGCTTAGACTAGAGTTAGCATGTTTAGTATAGCTTTATTTAGGTTTAAGTGTACGTTGTTGAATCAATTTCGCATTGTAATGGACGTACATTTCTTTGCTGTTATGGAAATTTATGCCCGACTTCTTGCTATTGTTTTTCAGTTAAAGTTTGTGGTTTCATCCCTCTAATTAATACTGGGCGGGCGCGGATGTGTCGTTGTGCACCGCACCCGGCCAAAGATAAAATTTCTCCTACTCTCTTTTACACTAAGCTAGTATAATGGAAGTAGGGGTCGTATCCACAGGGAAACAGGGACGAGTCTAGTACTTAGCATGATTCAAAACCTAGATTAAGCTAAGGGCCGAGAAACCTAATAATAATAACAAAGGGGGGTTTCAAGTAGATTTACTAACAAACTAAAACTAACTAGCATATAAACAAAATGAGAAACCAATATGGAAAGATCTTGAATCCGATTAACATCCACTTCAATTCATTATCGATCCTTGAACCTCCACTCTAATTATTTCCATAATTATCTATTGTTGAGAATTAATCTCGCGTTCTCCTTATTCTTAGTTGAATAGCACGATCAGCGTGACTATAAAACCCTAACCAAAGGATAACCTAGTCCGATAGCGTCTAAGTTCAATCCAATAGCAGCAATAAACACAGAGAACCAACAGACCTGCTAACGTCATACAAGCGATAAACATTCAACAGTTAATTCAATTTTCCCAAGAAATAACCGAGAGGATCAGCATCTAAGTTACTCCCTAGTTTGCTACCAATTGATAAAAGAATAAAACAATCCGATTCTATTCTTAAATCTAGCATTAGATTAATTACACAATCAAACTAGTAACGTTCCTAGCATAATTATGCAAAAATCATAGAAAGCAAGCATAGAAATTAAACCATAATCAAAGAAACTAAATAGAGAGGAAAGATCTCACAATAATGCTTGAAGCTCCATATTAATCTCGTTCAAGAACGGTTCAAGCTACAATCGGCATAGCATAAGCCAATCCCATAATTGAAATCTACAAAAACTAAACTAGAAAATAAAAACTAAAAAGAGAAGACAACAAGAGAGGAGTGGAGTTTTGGAAACTCCCTCTCCTTGTGGCTGCTGCCCCCTAGGTCCAAAAACAAAGCTTAGTATTTATACTAAAGCTCAAAAATCAGCCGACAATTAGACCGACCTAGGGGTCGCGAGGTGCGAAGTAGGTCGCACCGTGCGAGTGATCTCTGCCTTCCAACACGAGCTGAAGAACTGGGCCAAGCCAAGAGGTCGCACCGTGCGAGGAATCTCGCGAGGTGCGAGCAAGCAGGTCGCGAGGTGCGACCATGCTCGCGAGGTGCGAGCTCTTGCGCTGGGCTGGCGATGCTTCGAGCACTGGGCGTGCATGCTGCTGGGCGCTGGGCGTGCGGTGCTTCGAGCGCTGGGCTGGGCAGCTTGCTTCGAGCTGGCATGCGATGGGCGAGGCTTGGGCTTGCGATGCTGGGCATGCTTGCGATGTGGTTGCTTGGAGCTTGGTTGTGGCGGAGCTTGGTTGGTGAGACGATGTTGTGGAACCATTCATGCTTCCAAAAGCTCGGAACTTACAACTTTAACAATAATTAATATATAAAATTCCGAACTTCCGCTAAGGTCGATTTACATGCAACATTAACAATTACAAATAAATCCCCTAGCAAAGTGTACCTAAAATACCACGAAAACATCGTATAACTTGAGCGTATCAAATACCTATGTCTTTCTAAGATAAAATTGCTTGTATTCATTCACGTTTTTTTTGTAATATTTGCTTATTTAGATTACTCGTACGTTAGTTAAGAATTCTTAATTCTAAGGGTCAGTAATTCCTAAGGGCAAACCTAAAAGCACTCTGAATCCTAAGCAACGGGCCGGGGTGTCATTTGCTTGTTTGTATTTTTACGTACATCAAGAACGTACATGTGATGAAAATACTCAATTTATATGATACCAATCTTGTAAAAACATAGTGTTATACTATAATGAATTATCTCTTCTAGTGTGCATTACTAGACCCCAAACTTCTAAATTAAAAGTTCAGATAAAATTAATGTTTTATATTGGTGCCTCTAAAAACAAGAACTCTAGTGTAATCAATATTCAGAAAATCAGACCTAGAGAAGAACAGCTTTCAAAAAGAAAAAGGGGAAAATGGAAAAAGTTAGGATAAATGAACAATAATCAATATTCAGACTTCTAAAGCTAACTTTTCGGCACATCGCTCACGTGAATTGAGCTCTAATTAATGAAAAATTAGATAAATGAAAAAAAAAATGGGGAAAAATAATACGGATTCCCCGTCGTAGGCAAAAAAAAGTTAGCTCCGACATCATTTACGACACTCGCTGCACCAGGCCAATATTTTATTGTGTTTTGGCTACTAGTCAAAGTTGGTAGTGTTGTCTGCACCAGCGCCATAATTTGTGGTGTTGTTGCTAATTTTACCTAGAATTTAAGTTAAGTTGAAATGAGCTAAACTAAAGTTATTGGAATTGAGTTGAACTGAAAATAACTGAATCAAAATCCTAAAGAACTGGGCATTAAAGTGATGAATAACAGAATCAAATCAAAAGAAAATTAGAAATGGCATTACGTACATCTTCCTACTGCAACACCCAGAGACCAAATGTGGATTGACGTATAAAGTGAATTTTCTTTTTTTTGGTGCTAGTATAAAGTGGCATTATGTTCACTGATTGTCTGATTATAAGCTATGACCTATGGCTCGGTTTTGTGAAAATTAAAATACTCCTACATCTATCAATGTTAAGCTTTCCCCTTTTTTTGTTTTGTTGTGTTTGTCTGTGTCTCTGTGATTGTAGTAAGTAAAACAAGTTGATATTACATATTGACCCTTTCTCGTGAATAGAGTCTGTCCTCAGGTTCTGCAACGTAACCCACCTGCGCAATACAATTCTATTTCTAGCATATTTTTAGTCATCTGTGAAATATAGCTAAGAGTCCTTCATATAGGACCATGCATGGCCGGCTTTATTTTGTACATTACTCTAATAGTCTACTATAGATAAGTGGACTACTCCATTATGTTACACTTTGAACCATTAATTGTAACTTCATTCCAACAGTCGTATGAAATGACCATGCGAACTCCTGCATGCATGCAAACAACTATCTCTAAACCAACAAAACCCTACTCTTCATATGCCTTACCCATAGGGGAATCAACCTACTATTCTCATTTCTCTGTGTGGACAATCACCTATCCTTACTTTCTTCCTCCATCATTGACGAATCATTTGTTTTTATATTACCTCTCTTCTATATTTACTTGCTACATTTTTTATAAATAAATCTCTTTTTACTTATACTACATTTGTTTATTTGGTAATTATGGCCTACTAAAAAATATGAATACTCCTCTTTATTTTTATCATCTTTCTATCCATAACTTCCAAATATTTATCATTTTCCTCTAAACGGAGAGGGTATGTTTTTAATTAGTTGTACACACCTGGCCTTGAGCTCACTCTTATGAATTTTGTGGCCCCTGAAAATTATTTAGGTTGTTATATATTATAAATTATTATTAATAATACGAACATGAGAAATCTAGTGGTATAAAATGGTTTTAGAATAAAAGATGTGGGTTAAAGTAATTCGGAATTGCTTGATTTATATCGTCATATTTAATATGACTATTATATGAATCATCCTGACAATATCTAGGGTAAGGATCTTTGGATTATTTTTTAATCATTTCAAAAGCTTGATAATCTGTAATTGTTTTAAGTTCAATTTTAATATTTTTAAAAAAAAAAATAATTTATTAGATTTATATGTTGTATCGTTGTTTAATCCATATGAGCTAGGGTCAATAATGTCCTGAAATTGCAACAATGTTTTGTAGTAGTATGTACATTCCTGATTGTGTTATTCTTTTAGAGTCCGGCTAAATGTAAAATTGTTCAGTATTTACCAATTAAAGTAACAATTTATCTAACAATTGTCAAAGAATGTGTACATCTATACAGTATTCTTGTACATCCCAAATTTATGTTTGCACATCTAAAAATTATGTTTACACGCTCCAAAAAAAAATATGCTTGCACATCCATGATCTATTTTATATATTGTATTTTGCACAATCAAATATTATATTTGTACATCCAAAATTTTCATCTATACATCCAAAAATTATAGTTTTACATCCAAAAACTATGTTTGCACATCCAATATTTATTTTATGTTTTGCACATCCCTAAAATCTTTTACAAGTATTACAACTACATCCAATAAGTATATTTACATATTCAAAAATTATGTTTTCACATCCATTATCGATTTTGTATCTTGTTAATCCATAAGTTCTTGTGTACAACCCAAAAGCATGATTACACATCTACAAACAATGTTTGCACATTCATAAGTTTTTTGTTGAACATCAAAGAAAATATGTTTGTACATCCAAAATAAAACAAAACTTTAATTGTTAAAAAAAAGTAGGGCAAAAAGGTTATAAAAAAAATATGTTCGGCACCAAATAATTTTTTCATTCTTTGAAAAAAACAAATTTGTTTGCGCATCCATAAGTTTGTTGCATTGTTGAACATCAAACAAAATATGTTTGTACATCCAAAACAAAACAAAACTTTAATTGTTAAAAAAAACAGTAGGGCAAAAAGGTTATAAAAAAACCAAATCTGTTCGGCATCAAATAATTTTTTCATTCTTTTACATCATCCTAGAGTATAGCAGGGAAAGTGTCTAAAGATTATACATATATATATATATATATACATATATATATATATATATATATATATATATATATATATATATACATATATATATATATATATACATATATATATATACATATACATATATATATATACATATACATATATATATATACATATATATATATATATATACATATATATATATATATATATACATATATATATATATATATAACACCAAATATATATTAATTACTTAATATTTCAGGTAGCACCATTTTCAACAATGCTTGTTTTTTTTATAAAAAAAAGTTGGAGGGTTTTGTTTCATGTAATGCCAATTGCCAACTGCTTAAATTTTAGCCATTACTTTTACTTAGATGAACTTTCCTATAATTTGGACCAGGAAAGTAAGATATGTAGAGTGAACATGTTGGATTAATTTCGGTCGATGTTCGAGTATGTCCTTCCTTTCAATCGAGTTTGTTTCGATTCAAGTTTGATTTAGGTCGAATCAGGATCGTATTATTTAGATTCATCAGATTGAGTTAGTTTTTGTATCTTCGAGTTAATATTAGGTAATTTGATATGGCGTCTTTTTTCAATGAGATGTCAATCATGTCATCTCCACAATTAATAATGTGGACAATCACCCATTGTGTTATACTCCCTCCGGTCTTTATTAGTTTACCCGTTTCTTTTGCACGGAGTTTTAGGAGAAACAATGTTGTGGGGCATAGAAAGAAAGATAAACTATTATTTTATATTAAAGTTGAATGTATGGAAAGTTAGTGGTCTCATTCCAAAAATGGAAACAAAAGAAATGGGTAAATGAATAAGGGACATCCCAAAAAGAAATACAGGTAAACTAATAAAGACCGAAGGGAGTATATGTGAACAATCACCCCTCCTTATTTTCTATATGGTGTGAGTTGTGACTTGTGACCTTATAAATATGACATGCATACTTGTAAAAATGTGCATGGAACCTTTGAGACATGTCATTGATTTGAGTGGTATTTTCAAAGATTTTATATCATTTTTAAACTCTAATGTCATTTTTTCAAGTTATGTGCCATTAAATTAGATGTCATCTCTATTTTTTTATTACTGAAAAACTTGGCTGAGACTATCTCAGTTATTGAGGCGAGTTTCTACCAAGCTAAATTTACATGTATATATTATCAGTTTATGCATAATTGTTATTAGTTTACAATACATATTTGTTATAAGTTTATGCATATCAATTTATACGTGTTTGTTATCGATTTAAGATTATTTTGTATCAGTCTATACATATTCAAAATATTAATGTTTGGATCGAGTTTAGTTCGTGTCAACTTCAAGTGGGATTATTTTTCAGGTATAAATGATTAGAATTGGTCCTTTCGAGTAAATCGGAGCATGACTATGCCACGGTCCACGGACCAACATGGATGGAAACTTGGAAGGACTAAAGAGGTATTGATATCTCATAAACTTGATAAAAGGCACGTCAAATTTCCGGTTTGTAATTGTTCTTTTTTGTGCTAAAAGTCCCGCTTTCACAGCCTTGTGTCATTCGTTGCTGCAGTGCGATTAGTCATCGCAATGTATGCTGGGAAAATGCCCGGAAAGTTTTCTGATAATTTTGGAACGCACGGCATCAGAGGCTCACACATAACCCATCCCCCCCTTCAATCCATCTCCATCCATGAGTTGTCCTTTGTGCGAATGTGAAGCGTATATCTCAGTTCCCAAAATAGATGCACTAATCTACTCATTTCTATATGACGTCCTTTCATCTTTTTCTCAACTTTTTCCTCCACCGGGATGCTGGGAGCATGCGATCAAACAACTTTTTTATTTTGGTAGTGCTGCCAATCTCTAATTGATTCTCAAAGAAAATTGACATGAATAATCTCAACCTTCACCGATCTTCTGAAAATAATCTCAACTTCAACTTATTTTAGAATAATCCCAACTTTGAGGGAGTTGTTTCTCAAATTAATCCAAACTCTTATTTTTATTGTCATCACTAAACCATTATATGGGTCTATTGTTTATATGAAAAGTCATAGTTCAGATTATTTTAAGAAGATATAATACAAAGTTGGGATTATTCCAAGATAATCCAAAGTTGGGATTATTTTGAGAAGATGAGTGAAAGTTGGGATTACCTATGTCAATTATTCTAAAATATTATACACTACCTTTTTCTAAGGAATGAAAACTGGGCTCCGTTTCTTTTTGGAAGAAAATGTTTACAAGGATTATGATTTTCACCATTTTTTATTGTTTGGTTGGATAGATTTAAAAAAGAAAATTAAGGTGAAAAAGAGTTTTTCATCCCTTTGAAAACATTTTCCTCTAAAATTTGAAGGTAAATCATTTTCCTCCATTCTCTCATTTCCAATATCTCCATTTTCCCCTTCTTAACTTAATAAGTTTTCCATCAAACTGAACAAAAGGAAAACTAATATTTATTTGCGTTTTCTATCATGAAAAACCATCTTCCATCAAACGAAATGAACCCTATATATGTTGATGTTTAGATATAAGGTTTTAAATTGAACTACTATTAAATAAAATAAAAAAGTTTAATTTTGAAAATTTAAATTTAATAGCGAAAAGTGAAATGTAGATCTCATATTTCACATATGCATGATGTTTGGCAATCATTAGGATTTAATGATTTATACAATTATACTTCACAATTTGGGGATTATTGGAAATATATGAAATCCGTTTCAAATTTTCTCCTACTTCACTATAAGTTAGATATCGTCGATTGTCATTTGCAAGTCGTCCTCTTTTAATCTTTTCATAGAGCAAATAAGCCCCAAATATTTTATAAATCGTGCAATTAATATCCAATTATTTTTTTATGGCAAAAATGTTGCCGGATTGATGACATATATCTTCTAATAAAATCTAAATGCATACTTCCATACCATTGAATAATGACAATGGAAAAAGTAAAGATATGTGAGAGACTAATTCATGATCTTCATAACCATGTGAAAATCTAAAAATTTGAAAGCAAAAAGAACTAAAAATGGGTATGTAGGGCCTGTTCTCCCAGTTCAGTTGCAATCAGTTCAGTTCAGTTCCTAATTTATTTCTTTGATAATAAAACAATGATAATTATTATTATTATTATTATTATTATTATTACAATTACGATAATTTTATCATTAATATTAATATTATTATTATTATTTTTATTATTATTAATACTATTACTATTACTATTATTAATATTAATATTAATATTAATATTATTATTATTATTACAATTACTATTATTATTATTATTATTATTATTATTCCTATTACTATTGCTTTTACTATTATTAGTACTATTAATATTAATATTAATATTAATATTATTATTATTATTATTATTATTATTATTATTATTATTATTGCTAATTATTATTTTGCTGATTTTTTTTTCTATATGATTTTGCTAATTATATTGAAAATGATAATTCAAGCCTAAGAAGTACACATTTCAATAATATTTGTCATTGTTCAAAGTACATACTTTTTAATCGATGAAAACAATAATACTATTAATAATAACAACAATTAATACTTGTCATTGTTGAAATAATCATATTTTTTAATACACGTTTTGATAGTTAAACTACTAGGCAAAATAATAGTACTATCGAATATTAACATATTTAATAATTTATTATTATTATTTAATAACTTATTATTATTTTATTTAATAACTTATTACTATTAGTGATAATTTACTGATAGCTAAATTATTATCATTACTATTAGTGATAATTTAATTCAGTTCAGTTCAATTCAGTTATTTTATGCCGAAGATAATGCCCCGTAGTGATTGATAGCAGTAAACTTCCATAAAAAGAAGTTGTAATGATTATTTATACTAATTCTATGCTTATTATACACTCTTATACTAGTATTAATGAGATTGCTTATACTTATAAAGAGGTTTATGTATACCTCTTTTTAAATGTGGGACACTCAAGTGAATTTTTGTTGGACCATCATATTCATGAATCTCCCTTGAGAAAAATGCTTTAACGTTGATGTTAAAATTATGGTCAATATTGTGCCATGGTAATACTTAAGACAAGCAAAAGCGAAACCATCAGCAGACTAGATCTTAAATTTGTATAAATTTACAACTGATCTCTATTATGACAAATTGTTATTCTTAGTGCTGTTTGCATTACTATCAATGACAATATTTCTATATCATAAAATACGATAATAATAACAATTTCAGATTCCATCATTATTCGTGGCAAGTGAGTGAAATTTTAATTGTGGAACTTGAAAACTTCAACCATTTATGAATTTGTTTAAATTATCAACAATAGAAACAATCAGATTTCAAATGTTATTTTCAATTATATGGTCCTATTCACCTCAACTCATTCTTACTTAACTGAAATTATATTTGCTAAACTGGACAAAACATAATCTACCACATACTTTTTCTTAAATTAAATTAATTATTGGATCCCAATTTTTTATCCTGGGGAACAAGCTATTTTTTGCGATTTCTAGACTCTAATCTAGGGCTAACAATAGGTCGATCAGAGTTGCGTCCGAGTTGACTCGTTTACTCAAAGGTAGTGGCGGATCAGCGTGGGTTCAGTTTCAGTGGGTTCAACTGAACCCACGCAGATCCGGGAAAGAAACAGGAAGAAACTGGAAACTAAATACCCTTTATATAAAAAAAAACATACGTATTATTTCATACATAACATTGTGGCTCAGTGGTAACTTGTGCGTGCAAAGGTTAACTCACCGTACTTGTGATACGGGGTCGCGGGTTCGATTCCGTAAGTAAAATTAGTCAAAAAATCATTGTGTCAATCACTTGATTCACTACTCATATATTTATATGATACGGTGATATGCAATGAGAAGTGTGTTAAATGTGAAGGATTAATGTTATATATTTTTATAATATTTAAATGTGCATGTTATAAATTAAAAGTGTAGATATTAATTTTTTACATGGAAGAATTTTATACATCACTTCTAAACAAAATTCGTGACAGAGCTCAATATCACCCAAATTGCAAAGAGCTTATTAGTGTTGTCGTCGTGTTGATTTGTTGTTGATTAGTCATTTTAGATTTCATGTTTGTGGTAGTTGCTAATATTTTATTTTTTTTCATGTTTCATATCATAGATATATAGTTATTTATTTGTAATGTAATCAAGAATGGAAGCTTCGTTAAGTACAATTGTTGAAAGTTTTCCTTTTCTTTAAAAACTGTAACTCTAGATAGTAAAATATAATTTAGAATTTATGTTCGTACAATTCCGAACCCACGTGGCTCAATTCCTGGATCCGCCACTGCTCAAAGGGGTTGAGATCCTCAACCCAACCCAACCTGATAATAAGTGGGTAGACCTGAAATCGACCCACTAATCCATTTAATAGCATTTTTCTTCCATTAACGGCGACTTGATTAGTAACTTAAGTACCTCACATTCTAAAAGATTTTAAGTACAAAGAGTTTATACATAACAACAAGACAAATTCAAATAAAATACACCCCTTTTATCGTTCATTTGACTTGAAAATTTGATTTTTTGGATGAAAAAATTAAATGGGTTAGTGAGTCAACTCAACCCGAACATGACCCATCTAAGTAAACAGATTAGTGGATTGATTTCAAGTTGAAAATTACAACCTAACTCAACCTATTTAATTAAATGGATTGGATTGATATGACTTATTTAATTAAACGGGTTGAAATTTTAACCTAATCCGTTATTATTGGGTTGGTCTCGGGTTGGGTTGATGGGTTAGTTCGATTTTTGCTAGCTCTAGCTAGGTGTAGGGATGGCAATGGGTAGGGTAAGGCTAGACCCTTACCCATATCCTAACTTTTGGATGTAGACCCATACCCTACCCATACCCATAGGGTAAAATTTTTTAGGATCCTTACCCGTACCCGTAGGGTCCGATAGGGTCTGGGTAGGGTCTAGGGTCTAAAATGGGTCCAATACAAAAATAAATCCGCTTACCTTTTTACATGTATATATAATCGTTAAGCACAATTTCATATATTAATTTTGCAATTAGCACACATAATATCACGTACATTCCATACCAATACATATTTTTTGCACATACCAAAAGTCTCATAGATTAAAATATAAATAAATATATTTTTACGTGATTGCGATTTGCGGCTAGGGTTCCTAACTGAGGGAGGGCTTTAGTTTTATTGGAAGTCTGCTGGAAAGATATGTTTATATATATATATATTTATTTTAATTTTAAAACAAATAAAAATATATATTTTAGTTTAGATGGGTCTATGGGTAGGGTTTGGGTAAGGTCTGGGTATTTGAGGAGTGGACCCTTACCCTACTCTTACCCGATAGGACCAAGACCCATACCCTACCCTTACCCATAGGGTCTAAAAAATTAAGACTCATACCCTAATTTCAGGGTAGGGTCTGAATGGGTCTGGATAGGGTCCTGGACCCATTGCCATCCCTAGCTAGGTGTATGTACTATTGTAGCGTTTGTTTTCCACTCTTATCCATTTCATTTCCTTACACCGCGCAAAATTGTGCGCGCCTCATACAAAACACTTCTGCGCGCTATCTCTCTCTCACCACGACAATGTGGAATGCGTCGGTAAAAGGGCAGTGCGCGGCCGACAGCAGCGGCGCCGTCGCAACTATAACCGTCAATGCCGGCGAAGTCAAGCTAAAAGCCGCCCTTTCTGAAGCTAACTTCGACGTGGGCCCCTCCTTCAGCAACCTCTCCCTCTCTCTCGAAAAACCCGCCTCATTTATCATCGACTACCATGTTCCCAAACAAGTAATTTCTCAACTTCCCATTTCTTCTTTCTAAAGAATAACAATTTTATTTTTGTTTTTTTATTTTGGTGTGGCAGGATTTGAGGTTTCAATTTATGAACTCAGTTAGGGTTTTAGACAGGCAATTGAATTTGACATACACGCATTCTAGGAGAGAGAAAAACTTGTGTTTAGACGGGACATTGATGATTGATTTGTCGAATAAGGTTTCGGCGAATTATAAGTTTGATTCTGGAAATTGCAAGTTGAAGTATTGTTATAGTCAGGAAGGAGGTGTTAGGACTTTTGAACCGTGTTATGATGTTTCTAAGAATTGCTGGGATTTCATAGTTTCACAAAGGATTTATGGGGGTGATGTTGTTAAAGCTTCTTATCAGACTTCTACTAAGATTTTGGGGTTCCAATGGTCGCGAGCCTCGCCTTTCAGTGGATCTTTCAAGGTACATTTCAACATTTTGTCGGCTGTTAGTCGATTTCTTTGTTGAGATGAGATTATTTGGTCTGCAATTTAGTTTAATTAAGCTTGGTGAATCATGATGAATTTCATTAATTTAGGCTTTTTGATGTTGTGTATACTGCGGTGAGCTTGAATGGTGTGTGTTACCTGAACAGTGTTTCAAGTAGTGCATTATGGGTGAATATATTGTGGTTGATTTGTTAGACTTGACAAGCATATAGCACTGTCGTGACTAATGTTTCAAAACATTTACCACGTTGGAGTGTCAAGTATCTAACACGGTGAGGCAATGATGAGATTAACTAAGGATGTCTTTTAATCTCAGATGAGCTAGGATAATTGGATTTTTTATTCGTGTTCTTTTAATTTAAACTGAGCCAATTTCGAGTTTATTCACATGTCGTAAGCAAGCTTGAGCTTGTTCATGAGCTTTTGATAATTTAACAATATGATATAGTTGGAGGTATCTTTGAAACATTGTGGTAAGTATAAGTTTTGACGGATGATCATATTTACTGTTTGACCTGAAGCCAATGAAACTATATACTTTGGCCTGAGAGTTGCATAGCATTATCATATAAACCGGACTTAGGTTTCCTTTTATCTACTTCATTAGTTTTCTCTATGTTATCTACCAGTCCATAACGAATGTTTTAGATTTTGCATCTTGGCATTCCATGTCTCTCATCTGTCCTGCTCTTTGAGTGAACATATTCCTCTGAAGTTTTTTATATTGCATATGGCAAATCTGCAATTGATCTTCTGGTATCATATGCTTAATCTGCTGTCAGTCTATGCAACAGTTGCTAATTCCATCTAAATCCTGATGCGTCCACGGTCCACTGGTTTTCCTGTGACTGGTGTTCTGTTGATTTTAGTTTTCTGCTAATTCAGAATATTTAGATATTACACACACTTGGTACTGTCTACTGAGTACACTATCTAAGCATATAGTAACTTTTGTTTCAGGTATCAGCATCTCTGAATCTGGCTGAGGAAGCAAGAATACCAAAATTGAGTGCTGAGAGTACTTGGAATGTTGATATGTGATTTTCTGGATTTAGCTGTTTACATTTTTTTAGCCCGTCATAAATCAAAATGGTTGAGTAAAAGCAACATTTGAGTTGCTTGTGGCTAGGTAACAGGTTCTTCTTCCATTCAAGTTCAGAGGCCTCACAGTACAACTTTGAGATGTTTCGTGTTTAACACCGTATTTGCTGAACCTGCCCTTTAAGTATGTGAAGGGCTGGCCTTTTACCCTCTCTTTCACTACAACTATAACGAGTATCGTGGTTCAATGTATATGAATTGGTTTTTGTTTCAAATTTCAATTCCTTAGGATTGTTCTAATTGTTATATTTGGACTCCATTCTCATTACTGGTGAAAAATGGCTTCATATAATTAATGAAACCTGGCTCTCAAACTTCAAGATTTTTGTACTGAATTTTGCAGGGTTTAAAGCGAGTGAAGGCTCGAGTAGTAGTAATAGCTTCTTGTTGGTAAGAGAAGTCAAAGTGATGTTATGACAGGCTTGAGCAAAAGTGTTAAGACAGGACTTGTGAGTTGTGAGCGCAAACTGAGAGTCTCCCACTGAATAGAATATGGAAGCTTTAATCACTCACAAATTAGAAAGACTTTTGTTCAATATTAATTATTAAGCATCACTCACTTAGAAATGTAGAGAGATTCACGATCAAACGATGATTAATTTGATTACATCCTTAATTCAACTACAGGTGATCAAATGGCGGGCCGGGTTCAGGCTGGGCCTCACCTTAAAAAATTTGCCCATTAGACGGGTCGAGCCAAATTTTGTAGCCCGTTTTTAGAAAGTCACTTTTAGGTTGCCTAAAACCAGTCCTCCAAAAAATCTGCCCCAGCCCAAGCATTTTTCGGGCCGGACTCACTTTGATCAAGTATAAATTCAACACTCTCAAGCAGAACTTATTATACAAATGATTTCATTATACAAATGATTTCATATCTTTACCATTCATCAAAACTAAAATCAAATTACAACCCTAGGACTAACAGTCTAATTTCTTCTTTACACTTAACATTAACTAGCGCAGCATGGCATTGCCAAGCCTTCCATGAGCCCCCTTTCCCCCGTGGCCATTCCACCTATGAGTTAACAATGCTTGTTAAGGTTGATAATAATTAATATACATTTCTTGATCCAAACCTGATCCATTTAATAAGCTGATAAGAAAATTTAACCTAACCTGACATAACGGGTACTTGTATAATCCAAGTACCTATATAATCATAACTATTATAACTTCAAATAAAATTATATTAAACAGAAAAATAACTAAAGGAGGAAAACTTACCGAAAAGAAGTTTTTATATCTTAGAATTCCTCAAATAATTATGACCTATCGTGTAGTTTTCTTTTATTCGAACAAACTTTAACTTATCAATATAATGTTGAGTTTTGATGTGGAGTAGAAAGCTTTCTTTTCCACCAATAATTATTAGTTCCAATCTACACAATTCAAGAGCTACGAAAAGGCAACAAGCCTAGTTACAAATGCTTAAAAGTGCGACGGCAGTCTTGGACCAAATGACATGTGTTTCGACTTTTATGCTCATTAATGGACCCTAAATTCATCTATCGCCCTCTTTTCCTTCTTTTCATCCCTCTTCAAAGGGATAAAGCCTAGGGGTGCTCTTGAGTCAAATGGATTCTAGAAGATACTTCAATTTAAAATTACCAATTTTATCAGGTCACACCGCGTTATTCAAGAAGTTAATATTTCTTTTTGAGGGATTCAAGAAGTTAATATAGATTAGCAAAAATAAACATCACTAGGAAAAGCTAACTCTCTATTAAGAGTGTACCTCACATGATAAAATCTGTAGCTAAGGTTGTACAAGGACAAAAATTTTAGGTATCCAAATATTAGGACCTCAACATCTTTAGCCTGAATGTGGGGGTGGTGGAGGCGGCATCGAAAACTGTTGGTGGAAAGGCGGCCTGCCAGCCAATTGCTGAGGTGGAGGAGGTGGCCTCCAGACAGGAGGACCCCCCATTGACATTTGGGGAGGTGGCCTTCCAAGACCTTGACCTCCCTGAGGCGGCGGTGGCGGCATCATGTTTGGCGGTGGTGCTGGCCTGAACTGTGGAGGTGGTGGGGGCATCATATTTGGTGGTGGCCCTTGACCTGGCTGCTGAGGCTGCCCCTGCCAAGTGTTGCCCATCTGCATTGGTGGAGGGGGGAAAGAGCCGACTAGTGGCGGCGGTGGAGGACGGAATTGGGGCATCGGAGGTGGTGGGACTGCACCATTCGCAAGAGGTCGAGGAGCAGCAGGTGTAGGTACAGCCCCATTGGCTTGAGGAAGACTCGGGGGACCACTTGCAAACAGGGTGTGAGGTCTGGTTTTCTGAGAACTTGGATTGCTTGCGGCTAGAACTCTCTCTGTAATACGCATTGAGGAAAGATCAAAAAAGTTGTTAGATAAAGTATTTGGTTTACTATGGATGATTAATTATAAATTAGGTATATTTAAGATTTTATTAACCAAAGAATGCTGACCTGCAGGAGTGCCATGTCTCTCTCCCTTGGTATCTTTCTTGTATGCGTAGGATACTGTGATTTGACGATTACAAAGATATTGGCCATTCATCGCCTGCAGTTCCAGATAAGTCGTCAAGCATAGGCCCGCCAAACCATTATATTGGAAGACAAAATCTTGTATAATACAGCTTTACAATAACTTATTGTGATTTGTGAGATCAAGGTGACTTTACTAAGTTACGGTAAGTCCACCCCGCCTATGACTGGGTGATCCTGGAATACTAGCAAAGGCTCGGGCGCATAATTTTGTGCACTATGTACTTTTGTGCATTATATTCTGAACATGTTATAAGAACTTAATAGAAGAATAAGTGAAGATATATACCAATGTGACCGACATCAGATTAAACAATGCAACTGACGTCATTGAAACACGAGTAGAACCAAGTAACCAGCATATATATCCATACTAAAAGCCTTCATGTAACAAAATAATGAACTAACCAACCAACTGGCCAAAAAACTCAGCTAACAGCTACGACAGTCCAGGAAGAGAGAAGAGAAAAGGAATAGGACTGCACATACCTCAATAGCTGCATCAGATGCCTCAAAAGAATCGTAGCTAATAAATCCAAAGCCGCGAGAATTTCCTGTCTCTGGATCTCTCATAATCTTCAAAAAAGAACCAACAAGGCAACAAAATCAACACACATAGCAAGTAAAAGACACCTGATTCAACATAGTTCTTTCTTGCCTAACAAACAATCACCATAATTCTTCTAGATTCCATAAGAAAAGAGACCAGATGTAGCCAAAAGCTCTATTCAACTATCACAGTGCTCTCAGTCATTTTTAGATCTGTACGAGAAACCACTAATATCTCCAGCAGCCGTTAATAGTACACAAATGCCAGCGAAGTCACACATTCCTTTTTTTGCTTGGGGAGGGGGGGTTGATACTTGCCTCTAGCCCCCCTCCTGAACCATTAAATTCCACACAAAGAAAGAGTTTGCTTTAAATATGTAATCTTTCTTAAATAAATTCAATAGGAGAACCTTAATAATTCATTTTAAGTAAGAAGTATCTCGACAGAAATCAAAGGATTGAATTTCTATTTATTACAAGTGAAGAATTGAGCTTGCTCTGCTTTTTCTACACTTGTTATTCTTGAAAATAACAGCCAACAGCAAGGGTGAGACTAAATGACAACTAAGCCTGGTTAATACGCAACCCCATGGACATAGAGGTAGTGTCAAGTTCACAAGGCTTTTATTTGGATAGGGTCGATATATAGGCCAATAATTTTGTAAAACGTAGGAATAGAGGGTCAAATATTACGCATGATTTAGTTTCTACATGTGCCATTGCTCTCTTTCTCATCTCTCCTTTATTAACCTGTCCTTTATTGACAGCCCAAATTGGCCCATTAACAAAGGTGACCAACTATCAGCTGAACCCGCCCAATAACCAAACTCCTTGTAGAGTAGGGAACCTCATCAGGGAAACAATATGAATGGCCTTGTATGGTATACTAAAGGGGATTGCGAATACAATATTGGAAAATTTGCAGAAAAACAACCCTTAAGTAGGACTTCATATTTAAGTGACAGCCTTGAGTGATTTTTCTATTCTCAGTGGCACCCAATAACATTTTTGTCTATAAATTGATTAAAAGTTGATTTTGAATAAAGCTTAATTAATTATAATTATTAAGTTGAATAAGGAGATGTTTACTACTAGAATATTAAAAGCAAAAGGGTAAAAATTTGGGAAACTTAGGGCAAGATAATCATTTATACTTCAGATTCTATAAAACATCTCAACTCCGCCTGTGAGTGTCTGTGTGACATTCACTGCCGGTCTCAAGCCCGGATAAAGGAGGAGAGTTGCGGTAGGTTTGGGGCGGCGCATAAAACATAGTCCCATATCATGACATGAATCGACAAATGAAAAAACGTGGGGGCGTCCCCTACTCGCCGACGCGCCGCACTTCATAGACCGGGTGTAGTGATAAGTATGCAAGGGTTGCTAGGTCGTCGCCCGGAAGCGGCGCGCCATCCCGGCGCCCGGGGTGGTGTCAAATATGCAAGGGTTCCCGCATCGGGGACGGTACGGGTAAAGAAGTTAGTCCAGGGTAGTGGTAGTGGTAGGGGTAGTAGGTTGCGCTTTGGAACATGGAACATTGGCTCTTTGACGGGAAGATCGGCGGAGGTGGTGGAGGTTATGAGGAGGCGAAAGATTCACATAATGTGCCTTCAAGAGACTAAGTGGGTTGGTGGAAAAGCAAGAGAACTAGCCCCGTGGGGTTATAAGCTTTGGTATCCTCGGAAAGGATAAGTGTAGGAATGGAGTAGGCATCATTATTGATAAGGAATATATTGATGATGTGGTGGAAGTTTCGAGGAAGAGTGACCGCATTATGAGTATCAAAGCTAGTATTAGGGAGTAATGCGGTGACTATCATAAGCGCATATGCGCCGCAAGTAGGATCGGGAAGCATTTATTAAACAACAATTTTGGGAGGATTTGGAGGAGGTTGTGCAACGAGTGCCTATTAATGAAAAATTGATCATTGGTGGGGATCTTAACGGACATGTGGGCACTAGTCGAGTCTTTGAGAGCATTCATGGAGGTTTTGGGTATGGGAGAGAAATGAAGCCGGAAGTGATATCTTGGATTTCGCATTAGCCTATGGTCTTAGTATTATGAACACTTGGTTTGAGAAAAGAGAATCTCACCTCGTGACGTATAGGAGTGGAAGTAACGCGAGTCGATCGACCTCTTTTAGTAAGGAATGGTCAGGCGAAGAGTTATACAAACCGCAAGGTGATACCGGGTGAGAGCGCGACCACCCAACATGGACTAGTCGTGCTTGATTTCCGGGGTAGGGAGTCTTTAAGAAAGCGAAAACCCAATGTGGAGCCGCGAATCAAGTGGTGGAAGCTCCAAGGGGAGCACAAAGAGAACTTCTTAGCTAAGATGGCTAATAAAGATATTTGGGCTTGTAACACGGAAATGGATGTAGATTCGATTTGGACAAAGATAGAACTTGGTATAAAGGAAGTGGCGAAAGAGGCCCTTGGAGAATCTAAAGGAACCGTACTCATCAAGTAAGGACACATCTTGGTGGAACGGGGAGGTGAGACAAGCGATAAAAAACAAACGAGAAAGTTATAAACTTTGGGAAAAGATAAAGCGATGTGAACTATGAGAAGTACAAAGAGGCGAGAAAAGAAGCCAAGAAGGCAAGACGGGAAGCTAAAGCACGAGTAAACAAAGAGCTTTATGCAAGATGGATACTGACGTAAGGTGAAAAAGACATTTATAGAATTGCGCGTATGAGGGACAAGAAGACAAGAGACATAAGAAAGGTAAAATGTGTCAAGGGTGTGGACCAAAGAGTGCTTGTGGAGGATGAAGAGATAAAGGATAGGTGGAGGTCGTACTTGATACCTTGTTCAACGGTGATAAAGCACAAGACATCGGGGATGTACACATTCCGCCAAGTATGTTAAATCGAGAGTTTATGAGGAGGATTCAAAAGGGAGAAGTCGTTGCAAGATTAAAAAAGATGGGATGAAGAAAGCTACTGGCCGATGGCATACCTATCGAAGTTTGGAGGTGTTTAGGGGGGAGAGGAATCGAATGGCCGACAACATTCTTCAACATGATTTGGAGACACAACAAAATGCCATTAGAATGGAGGAAGAGTACTTTGATTCCTTTGTATAAGAACAAAGGCGATGTACAAGATTGTACCAACTACCGAGGAATCAAACTAATGAGTCATACGATGAAACTCGGGAAAGGGTGATTGAGCAAAGACTTAGGAAACATGTGAAGATATCGGAGAACCAATTTGGATTTATGCCCGGAAGATCGACTATGAGGCCATCCACCTCTTAAGACAAACAATGGAACATTACCGTGATAGGAAGAAGGATCTACATATGGTTTTCATTGATTTGGAGAAGGCATATGATAGAGTACCAAGAGAAATACTTTGGTGGGCGTTCAGCAAGGAAAGGTGTTCCACAAAAATATATAGATATCATCAAGGATATGTATGAGGGGGCAACTACGAGTGTGCGGACTACGGTGGGGAGGACGTAAGAGTTTCCTATTACGATCGGAGTGCATCAAGGTTCTCGCACTTAGTCCCTTTCTCTTTCGCCCTAGTCATGGACCGAACTAACGAGGTCAATTCAAGATGATATACCATGGTGTATGATGTTTCATGATGATATTGTGTTGATTGATGAAACAAAGGAAGGTATTTGAGAGAAAGTTGGAATTGTGGAGACATACATTAGAAGCCCTGGGTTTTAGATCGAGCGTAAGTAAGACGGAGTATATGGAGTGCAAGTTCAGTGGGGTTACAAGCGGCGAGGCGGGGCGGTCACTTTGGATAGCAAAGTGGTTCAAGGATCGAACGTCTTCCGTTACCTAGGATCCATTCTCCAAAAGGATGGAGAACCCGGATGGAGACGTGGCTCATAGAATTAACGCGGGTTGGTTAAAGTGGAAAAGCGCCACCGGATTCCTTTGTGATTCCGGCATTCCCCAAAGCTTGAAGGGAAAGTTCTACCGCACCGCAATTAGGCTGCTTTGTTATATGGCACCGAATGTTAGGCGGAAACAATGCCACGTCCATAAGATGAACGTGGCGAGATGCGTATGTTGCGGTGGATGTGTGGCCACACAAGGAAAGACCGATTAAGAAATGAAGTGATCCGGGGAAAAGTTGGAGTTGCATCCATTGAAGAAAAGATGAGGGAGAATCGGTTAAGATGGTTTGGTCATGTGAAAAGGAGATCAGTGATGCACCTAGGTGAGAAGAATTGAAGAGTGGAGGAGTAACCAAGTCAGTAAGGGGTAGGGAAGACCTAAGATGACTTGGATGAAGGTAATTGAAAGTGATATGAGGTTACTTGGGATCGAGGAGAGCATGACGTTGGATAGAAGTGAGTGGAGGGGCAAGATCCATGTGGAGGAAGGGGTGTGATTTCTCGCATTTATTTGTTTCTCTCAATTGTGTTGGTATTAAAACCTTTTGTTGAAAACCTCTTTAAAACTTGTTGGTGTAAACCTTGTTATAAAAAAAAAAAAAAACCTTTTTATCACTCTTGGCGATGCCATCTCCTTTGGTGACGGTTTCAGTTGACGATTCATGTTAGCCGACCCCAAATCACTTTGGGAATAAGGCTTAGTTGTTGTTGATTCTATAAAACATCTCCAGATTCATTTTAATTAACATTAATTAATTTTTTATTATTGCTTATTTTATAAAAAGTGTTTTAGGGTGCTGTTGGGACTTGGGGACAAACTATCACTTATGGGTGTTCTTAAGAAATGTTTCAGTAAGGGGTGTCATTGAGAGAAAAAAAAAAAGAAGCCCCAATAAATAGTCTTTCTTTTTTCGCTAATTTCATAACCTATATCTGCCCACTTCTAATCTACTTCAATCAACACTCTCAGCAGAACAATCACATAACAGTTGGATAAAATGACCACCACAAAAGGGATACAACTACAAAGGAAAGTTATTCAAGGAAAGTTTTCAGGCATCGAAGTACTTGTGTTAATTGAAGATATAAATTACTTCATAATTCAATAGTTTCCCGAAGGCTAAGGCTGCAATATCCATAATGAACGTTTAAGCACACAGAATGATGAAGGCAGTGAGAGAACACAAGGATAGGTATGTCCTATATGCAATATTTAAGTTTAGGTTAGTGTCAGAATATTATGGCATAATTCAGACTTCAATTTAGACATATAAACAAGAAGTACATACACAAAGGAAATCAGGAAACTGATATTCACAATGATGAGCAATTGAGCATATTGAAAGAGCATTGTTCTTTACAGAGGAAAGCACAGACTTCACAGCTGATGAGCGGTACTACAGAGTAACTACACTGGTAAAATTATATATTACCTTGGGATTTGTGACAATAACTCCAAACGCAGTGAAAGTATCATAAAGCAGTTTCTCGTCCACATCCTACAAGAAAACATATATCAATGTCATTAAAAATGACAAGAGCTCAGCATAAAAGAAGAAGAAAGGCCGAAAGCATTTATATCATAAATTAATGACAATGCTATTTGATTTACATGAGGCAGCCAAGACACCAAGTATAAAATACTAATAAGAGAGGTAAAAATGGAGACTTACAGGGTCCAAATTCCCAACAAATAGATTCGCTCCAACATCCAAGCTCTTTTTGTCTTGAGAAGCCTGTAACATGGCAAAAGAGAGGAAATCAAATAGGAATTACGCATTTGCAGGTTTGAATACTTCCACATGGATGTGCATAAACATGCTTCTTGAATAAGCGTGTCATGACAAAAAGAAAATGTCCAGAATCAAGATACCTTATTTACACGTATAGGTTTCCCATAAAGCTTGATCATATTAAGTACTTTAATTGCCTGCATTACAGAAACAGTCATGATTACAATTATGGTTCATCAAATTATCTAACTTAAGAAGTCAAACAAGTAAGAACTAAGAAGTAACAGAAACAGCTACTAAGAAAATAATAAACATACATAGTCAGCGTCTTCTTCGCTTCTGAACTCTACAAATCCATAACCTTGATGGAGATTTGTAACTCTATCTTTTGGCACATAGACATTCACTGGAAAAATAAGGGTAAAAAATATTGTTTTTTATAAGATATAGAAAATTTGAAATTATACAAGCATATAAAACCACTAACTTTACAAAGATTACCAACAGGGCCTGCTTGAACAAATAATTCCCACAGCAATTCCTCTGTGATCTGCAGCATAACAATCAACAGAGATGATCATTAAAAATTTTAGATTTTTAGGGACTAGTTAACCATGTAGAAGTATAAGATTAAATTATTTTCTCGCATCCCGATTCAGTACAAATTCATGAGGAAGCGGTATCTCTTTAGGATCTACCCAGCATTTAGAAATTGGTTAATCAATAACAATACATGGACTTGATTCCCCACCCAAGAATGAGACCCAAGTCCTAGAGCTGACAATAAAATTTCTTGTTGAGCGGTGATTTACTATATCCAGGTCATCTAAAACATTACAAACCCTGAATTATCAGCTTTCCAACTGACAGCTCAGAAAGAAAAGCCTAAGAGGCAAAGGAAGCCCTCAATACATCCTGAGAACCAGATGAGTTCAGAAGGACAGTGGCTGATATTGCCAATGGTTGCAACAAATCCCACCAACATAACGAATAGTCTAACTTGATAAACCTTCCACAAGGAGAGCAGCAACTGATAGCGGTGGGGAAGTCTGTTACGCTTCGAATGTGCTTACTTCAAAGAATGGCGGTACATTTTAACAGATATCAAGTTTCAAAATTCAATTTTCCTTTGTTGCTTCCTTGTTTAAAAGTAAGCACGTTCCTTGAAGAATTTATTACTAATGTTTAAAATACACATTTCTCAATTTAATTGAGATTGAAAACCCTAACTAGCTAGTAGCTAGCATAAATTTTTCGGTGAATCCTTTTTCTCTCGATATACCCTAAAATTGTCGACAATTAAATACCATCAAGTGCACAATTAGAAAGCGTAATAAATCAACTAAGCTCACTTATAACAATAAACATCATAAATTAAGAATTGAAATCTGATCCAAGAGTGAAATAATTGAAGTAGTAAAATCGGAAGCAAAAAGAAGAATATGAAACCCTAGAAGAAGAAAAAAAGGGAAGAAAGAGAACCTGAGCGTCGAGGTTACCGACATAAGCGGTAGCGTCTTGGTTTCTCTCAGCGGAATGTTGTCCTAGAAGATTGGCTCCCACTCCCGGAGCAATTCTTGTCGTCATTTTGCTTTCTGTGCCTCCTAACTGAATCACCGGCTACAGACTACAGAGACGTTTGGGAGGGAAAGGCTAATAAACCCCACAAAAAGCATCAACACTTCAACACTACACTAGGAGTAATTTCACAAACTTTACTTTTTACCTGTAAAATGAAGTATATGGCGGTTGTAAAAGGAGTAATGTTTTTTATTCAAGTAAAAAGGCGTAATATGAATTCAACTCTTTTGTGTATGTTGAATTGTTGATATTAGTCATATAGGGCTCATCCAAAAATAAAAATCATAAATGGCATCATAAAAAAATTCAGTGGTATTTAACATAATATTTAGTTAGCGATAGTCTTCATATTATTTTTGCACAATTAACAGTACTTGAATTTATTTATTTTTATAAGGAGAAAGCAAGCTAGATTAATTCAAAGACAATTTGTCCATGAGTACATAGTGCGCCACCTCCGAAGGGGAGTGGTTTTCCCAAATTTGTTCAACACCAAAAGCGAATCTAGCTTTATTAAGTGATGAAAGATCAAAGTTTTCATCACGTTTAACATATGACCAAACAAGAGAAGAAAAAGAGGAACAAGAAGCTACTATATCATGGATAATGATGTCAAGATCCGAGAGAAAAAGAGCACTTTTTGACAACCGCTTGATCACAACTTGGCAATCCGACTCATGAATCACCTCATTTAAACCAAACCTTTTGCCAAGTCTTACTGCCATCTGTGGCTTTAGCCTCCGCAACTTCAAGGCTCCAAAAAGCTTTAACTCGACGAGTGGCTGCAAACACCACCTCACCATTCGAATCTCGCCCCACCACGCCTAAACCAACCCAGTCAACAACAACTAGGGATGCATCGACATTAAGCTTCAAGCATACCCGGGAGGGGGAGCTTGCAATGTCTTCACGCTGGGAGCACAATTCGAAGTCTTGGTGCAGTAGATGTAAGCTGAATATTGTCCTTGCTCCTCGAATATTACTCATAGCAAATAGTTTAGGCGATATCATCTTGTACATATAAGTAAAAGTTAATATTATATGAAGTCAAAATTTCTTATAAGAACCTTTAAATATATGGAAGTTGCAGAATAGTAATAGTGTTTTTAATAAGAATTTATCAAAAAGTGGTTATGACTAGCAAGAATTAGCTTTAATTTACAAAAAATAATTTTTCGCAACATAAATTTAAAAACTAGGGTTTTAATTCAATACCACTACAATCTATTATTGGTCTATTTGTGAGAAGATAAGGTGGCATTTAGGTCGTTCAGATTAGTTGACCATGGTTATTTCGGGTCAGGTATGTTCATCTTTGTCCTTCTTACAGGACCGGGTCAGATAGGTTCATCTTTGTCCTTATTCTTAGAGGATCGGATCGAGTATGCTCAAGTCATATTCAAGTCTATTTCTTTTTGGTTGGGTCAATGCATTGATTCAACTTTGAATTTTGGGATTAGAATCAGATCATTTCAAGTTCATTTCGTATCACATATATGTAGGTAAACTAAGGTCTAGTTAGATTTTGATCTAGCTAACTTAAGTCGAGTTTAGATTACCTTGCTTTATATTAGAAATCTAGGCTAACTTTGAGTCATTCTTTTCAGGTCAAAAGCAGATTTCATTTAATTTAACCAGAGTGAGGCCGCTTTGTCATAGGGGAAAGAGGGAATATTGTTGCTTATGCAATAATTAAATTGCAACCTTATGAGTTTAGTGATAAAATTTGATTGGAGAATATGTTGAATCAAATTATTAGTCTACGAAATTTTGTTATGTGTACTATTGTAACTAACATCTGTCTTCTATTCTCTTTTTCTGATTTAAAAAAAATCAAATTCTTATATGAGACATATTACACCATTAGTTGGCATATGACTTACATCACTGATTAGCATAGACAAGGCTAATAGTAACACATGTATGGGTTTTTTTATATGAATTAGGCTATGTTCTTTTCAACTTATTTAAGCACTCTAGTGCTTATTTCAGATTTGATCAGATCAGATCAGATCAGAAAAATTCAGATCAGATCAGAAAAAATCAGATCAAATCAAATTAGAACAGAAAAAATCTAATCAGATTAGAAAAGTTCAGATCAGATCATATCAGAAAAATTCAGGCCTTATCCTTAATTCTTTTTCTAAATATTATTATTATTATTATTATTATTATTATTATTATTATTATTATTATTATTATTATTATTATTATTATTATTATTATTATTATTATTATTATTATTATTATTATTATTATTATTATTATTATTATTATGACATGACACGGCAATACGACCAGAACTCAACACGAAATAAATGGATTCGGGTCAAAGTTTGTGACACGTTTTAAGTAAATGGGTCAACATGACACGACTCGTTTATTAGATATGTGTACCTATATTTTATATATAAAAAAAAATAAAACTAAGTCATTAATTTAAAGATGCATCGCAAAATCACAATGCAAGTTGTCTTGAAGAGTTGAAGCCACCTAATTTATTTATTTTCGTATGTTATCTTTCCTTCTTTAATTGTGATTAATCTTGGTACCCAAATGCCAAAAAAAATTATATATACTCCCTCCGTTTTCTTTTGTTGTTCCTGTATTTTCCATTGGAAAATTTCAATATGTTGTTCCTATTTTGAATCTTTCTATATATAGTATAATTTTTGAATTAAATTTCCCATTAGTTTTGAGTTGCAATAAATGTGTTCACACTATTGAGTAGTCATTCTTTATCTTTTTATCCCTCAAACTTTTGTCTAATTGGTTGTCTAACATACACTAACTCAAAGAGCAATAAATGTGATCACACTAGTTTGTAGTTACTTTATTCTTTTACCCCTCAAACTTTTTGTATCATTGGTTGCTTAACATAGAATAACTCAAAGGGCTAGAATCTTTATTTTTAGTTAAATTAATTTTATTTAAAATAGTAGAATCTTGCCCATTTTTTGAGTTGCATTGGTTTCCAACTCGATTCCAAATAGGAACAACAAAAGAAAACCGAGGGAATATTTGATTAGTATAAAATTTCATTTGTTTGTTGTGTGCTACTGAAAGCTTTCAATTTCGTTTTTTTTATAATGGCAAAGGAGCAACAAAATTGCTTAATAATAATAATAATAATAATAATAATAATAATAATAATAATAATAATAATAATAATAATAATAATAATAATAATAATAATAATAATTTCATGGACGTTAATAATAATAAGAATAATCGAACAGAAAAGTTCAGATCAGACCAAATCAGAAAAGTTGAGATCAGATCAGACTAGATCAGAAAAGTTCAGATCAGATCAAACCAGATCAGAAAAGTTCAGATCAGATCAGATCAGATCAGATCGATCAAACCATATCAGATCAGATCAGAAAAATTCAGATCAAACCAGACGAAAAGAACATAGCCTTACTAAGGTTGTAAGCTTGTAATTTTCAGTGCATATATGGTACTAACAAGTAGAAATGGGTTAGTCATAATTAGGGGTGTTCATAATCGGATACCCGGCTAATCGGGTACCCCGAACATGCGGATACCCAGTAGTTAAAAAGGCAGTCCATGTCCGGGTACCCGGTTAGTTTCTACAGCTAGTTCGCTTAAAAAATCGTATACTTACACGTCTGAATTAGGAACCTGCATAATGCAAATGAGTGGAAATTAAGAGTATGGAAGTAGATAGCAGAAAGATGAATTGTTTAACATTTCGATTATATGATTCCAAAATTTTAAAAAAGACAGAATGTGTTGGGAAGAAATCCATTTCAAAATAATAAATGACAATAAAAGAAATACTTCATCCGTTCTGTTTTAAATGAAACGTTTGCATTTTCACGCAACTCAACGCACTTCTTTAATCGTTAATATCTTTAGTTGTGCACTCGTAGAAAATATAAAAAAAGTTATAATTTGATAGTATGCATCGAGACGAATCTAACAAGATCCCACTTGGCTATGTTTTTCTTTATATAATGGCGATAAATTGGAGTTAAAATTGATTAATGAATAGTGTCATTTCACTCAACGTTTCATTTAAAACAGAACGGAGGAAGTATAAAATTGGGAGGAGAGAGAGAAAGGAATTGGCAGAAGAGAGAGAAAGGAAGTGTGCTTGAGAAATTAATGTTATTAGCCATTAGCCCATTACTAATAAAAGAAGAGAATTATTGTCAAAAAAAAAAAAAGAAGAGAAGAAACTAAGAAAGCTTGTAAATATAAAGTATGTAATTTTGTGGTGATTGTCTGTTTGATGATGGGTTATTGGGTTTGCGGCTTTGCTCAGCAGTACAATATACTTCAAGGAAGCTTTTTTTCATTTTAATAAAGTAGAGAGAGTGAGAACCTTTCCATGATCTAATCATTTACATTCATAGCCTGGCAGAGAGTGAAAAAATTGTCAAACTCGAACTGGAAACTCAGTGTAAAAAAATCTTATCGGGTACTCGGGTACCCAATTGTGAACATCTTGTGGCCCGTGATCCGGCCCGCAATTTCCCATTTTTTCACGAGGCGGGTACCCAACCCGACAAAATCAAAAATACCCGGTTTTTTGTTTCGGGTTGTCGGGTACTCGGGTCGGGTATTTTGGGTCGGGTATTTTGAACACCCCTAGTCATAATGCATATATAGAGTATCAGAATGACGTAAAAATTGTTTGATTATGAGACACGTCACAAGATAGAAGGATTGGAGAAAATAAACTATCACACAACTTTAGCAACGTAGGGATACATGGACTCAGGGCCGGCCCTGAACCAGTCCAAAATGGGACTCGGAACAGGGCCTCCATCTTGGAGGGGCCTCAAATTTAAAAAAAAATGCTTGAAATCAATAGGTCCAACTGTCCAAGGCCCAAAAGTAGTAGGTTAATATTACCGCATACAGCGTGCTGCGTGCATGAGTGAAAGAGACCAGCCCCAAATTTCTCTCTCCTTACTCTCTCTCTACTGTTCTTCTTGCTTAAACCGATGGACTTTCATCTCCTCTCAATTCACATCTAAAATTCAGCAAATTCAGGTAATTATACTTTGCTTAGTTTAATTTTGATTTTTTTATTTTCATATTAATTTTTGTAAATACCAAATTATCCCAATTAAATAGGCGAATTTCCCTTAAATTTATGTTAACTCATCTGTTAGTTACATCTTAGATTGATGAGCCCCCTTGAATTTGTAGGCGAAGAAGTTGGATTTTAAGTTGAATTTGTACCTCTATGAAGGAATGGCAGAAGAGTAATGCTGAGAATGAAGTAATATAGCGGATCCATTTGTGTTTCTTGAACTTTCTCTCTCTTACTCTGTTTAGTTTGAGTAAAATTTCACCTCCAGTGGAGAGAGAGTAGTGTCACAAGAACAGAGAAGCCCACACCTAAAAAAAATGTTAGATTATATGATAACGTTTCACTTTATTCCTTTTAAATCAGATTTATAGTATAGTTAATCATGCTACTTTTGTACAATAAAAATGTAATTTGAGTTTAGTTGCATTGGCCAAGAAGAAGGTGGTGTTGTATAATGGCTTTTTTCTCTGGCACTGTACAGATGGATGTGTGATTAGTTTAATGTTTTTACCAAATCCTTGCATATGCCATTTGGTACACACTCTCCCAACCCATTTGATTATCTCTTATACTAGTTCAAGCTTGATTTTGCTTCATTGGAGTATGTATCAACTATATAAGCTAGGAATTTCAGGATGTGAGTGTGTCTAGGGACCAGATATAGAGGCCTAATTTTCAACTTCAGCACAGGGCCTCCATTATGTTCGGACCGGGGCTGCATGGACTGGCTAAAGTTTAGAGTCTAATATTAATCAATAAAATCCAAACTTGTTAGATTGGACAAGGCTCAAAAAAATTGTCTAGATTAGATTTTGACTCAAAATTTTAAGTTGTAGTAAGTTATATACACGTGGGAAAATATTTGACAAGTCAAACTTATATCGGCCTTAAGATAGACTAGAAAAAAATAATAAATAAATAAAAGAAGCTCTAGGATCTAATAAACAACAAACTTCTATTAGAGGACCATATAAAAATAAAACCACGAAAGGTAAAGATGTAGATGTGACACAGTTTTATGTTTTTGGAGCCACAAATGCATTATTATCAAGAAGAAGTGAACATGAACTATATATACCTGCAGAGTGCGGACCTCCCATTTCTGCAAGTTTATGAACTTGGTGATGAACAGAGAATGAAGTAAACAAGAGATCTTCACGACGACCATATCAATAACATGTTGCAATGGAGAATAACTGAACATGTTGGAATGCCTTGGAGGCTTGGAAACAAAAAATTGCGTTTTTGCACCCTGTTTTTCCAAAAGTTTTATGGAGTATTAAATTTTTTTAAAAAATTATTACTGACCCCGCTTTTTTTTAATGTTATATTTTTTATTTTAGGAAGTTTTACACTTTTTTTTGGCAATTAACTCCCTCTATCTCTCTCCTCTCACATGAGTCCTCCTCTTTTCTTTCTCTCTATCTCTTTCTTTTTCAAAAATTGCCTACAAGCCCGTGAATCAAACTACATAGTGCATAAATTAACGGGAGCCAAGTCAAGAATAGCCTATCACTCCTCGAACCATTCTTTCCCCTCACATGAGTCCTCCTCTTTTCTTTCTCTCTATCTCTTTCCTTTCCAAAAATTACCTACAAGCCCGTGAATCAAACTACATATATAGTGCATAAATCAACGGCAGCCAAGTCAAATAGCCTATAGCCACTCCTCGAACCAGTCTTTCCCCTAACATAAGAGGCTCACTATATAGTACCATTTCCCCTAACCCAAGACCAAGAACAACTCTAGCTTATCCGACAAATCAAGAATTTTTTGCAAAAAAACCTAAACATGATCTATGAACACCCTTCGGATTCAGCAATGATACGGTAGTATCCTAAATCCAACCCCTTGTGTAAACCATATTGAAGTGCCTCAACTTCATGAATCTCTGGGTCGATGACTCCATTTTTTTGCCGCACTCCCACCGCCAGTATTTCCCTATCTCCATTCCTGATTACGAAACCACATCCAACTACACTCCCAGCATCAGTGTTTAACTTCCAAACCCCATTAGGCGGAGGTCTCCAGCCCTGCATCTCTGATTAAGGCAACTTCAGTCCCTTTCATAAGACAATCCTTATAATTAGAAGCAAAGCCCAAAATTATCAAAAAAAAAGAAGCAAAGCCCAAAGCCTTACCAATAATCTAATTCGGCTCAATTCAGTCCCTTTGTTTATCGAAGATTGCTTAGTTTCGAGCTCCCCCAAATACTCCAGCTTATGATTAAAAAAATTTGCACACAAAAATCCAACCAAACACGTAAATCAGGTGCTTTAAGTGCCCAAATCCTTGGCTCAATTCCACTGCATAACCAAATACTTCTACGGTTCTACCCAAAGGACATTCAAGCAAAAGCGAGAACATCAGTGTCCTCCAACACTTTAACAACTTAGTATAGTATAGATAATAACTCAGAGCTACATGGTTTTAATTCGACTATAGCAGAAGCAACGTACACAACTAGATATTTAGGGTACCAGGATTACAGTAAATAGATATAACACAGCATTAACAAAGCAGCACTACTAGAATACACCCATGAGAAAAAGAAACAAAGGTCTGGGCAGCAGAACAACGTTAAACCCAATCCTCCTCGTCCAACTTTTGGGGAAGATAAACATCCTTGATGTAGGAGAACCTGTCAGGCCTGCCAGTAGGTTTGAGAAATTCAAATGCCATGAAGAGAGGGGGGTCCTAGAGACGCTGCAACTCATCCTTCCATGCTTGGTTCTTGGTGAAGGAAGGAATAGTCAAGAGCCGATTAATCACTGTTTCGAAATCAGTCTCACCCTGTTCAAACGCATAAAGCTTGAAGCAAGCAGCATGAGCATCAATGTCAGAAGGCCTGAGCCCGAGCCATTTGATGTCAAGAGAGGCGTCTTCATTCACGCCTGTAAGTTTACATTCCTTGGACAGATCCCAGCTGTAGTGAGTTAAGAGCTCACTAGGAGGAGCGGCGAGGAAAGTTAAGCGGTCAAGATGGTGATGGTCTAAGTCCGTGATGGCAATAAAGGTCAAGCCAATCACGGATTGGGCAAGCTTTTGGAGGAACAGATAGTTGTCTACGTCCCAATCCACCACAACCTATGATGCACGGACACTCTCTACGGGTCAACGTTTCGCGTTTCCGACACTTTAAACGTTTCCGACACTTCAGGACACTTTCAGACACTCTGAATTTTCTTTTGAAGATAAATAGTAAATTGAAACGAGACCGACATAGTTTTTTGTTACTAGAAGATATGTTTTCCCTCTCAACCTTACTTTTTCCTTTCAATATCTTTAAATCTCTCAAAATATAGCCTAATCTACTATCAAAACTGTAAAATATCGTGTTCTCTAACGTTTCCCCGCGTTTTCTCACTTTTAGAATTTGCGTTTCCCCGTGTCTACGTGTCCCCGTGTCCCCGTGTCCGTGTCAGTGTCCCGTGTCCGTGCAACTTAGACCACAACTACTGCTACAAGGTAATTAGATGTGTGTTCGGCCAAAAAGGGAAGGATTGCAGCCCGGATATCATTATCAAAAGCCAAAAGGACGCGCTTACAATTGGTGGTTAAGTTTTCAAGTTCCCATACACAACAGGCCAAACCACCACCAGACCAGGAGACTGAACTTTTTATTCTAGAGAGATAGCAACTATTGGCCTGAATGTAGATAGGTAATTTAGTAGGTCTCTTCCTCAAACTATCAGTGAAATCATCCCAACCATACCAGAAACCAATGCTATCCTCCCACTTGTCATCGATATCGTCAGGAGTCTCCTTGGAAACCACAAGCTTTTGCAACTCCTCCTCCTCCTCCTCCTTTGTGTGCTGATGCAGCAGCCTTAAATTAGCAGGTTTTTCCTCAAATAAAGATTTGGAGGCATCACACAACTTAACTTGGAGTGGTAGTGATAAACTATGGAGAATATTAAATTGAACTGCTCAAACTTTATTAATGACAAAACCAACATATTTATAGTACAACCTAAAGTATAAGGATACACCGACTAGGATTTGTAAATACAACTTTCCACAACTATCTAGAATTCTAAATCACCTAGAATTCCTAACACTCCCCCTCAAGTTGGAGCATGCAAATTCCGGATGCCCAACTTGTGCAATAAGAAGCCAAACTGTTGCCTGCCAAGCGCCTTAGTTAAGATATCAGCTAATTGATGACCAGTAGGAACATACGAAGTAGAAAGATTACCAGAAACTAACTCATCACGAACAAAATGACCATCTGCCTCGATATGCTTGGTACGATCATGGAAGACAGGATTCTTAGCAATGTGTAAAGCAGATTGGCTATCACAAAATAAACGCATAGGCTTCGAATGAAAAATCCCAAGAGAAAACAATAAAGATTTTAACCATTTCAACTCACAAGTAGTAACGGCCATAGCACGATATTCAGCCTCAGCGGACGAACGTGCAACAGTAGGTTGCTTCTTGGTCTTCCAAGAAACAAGAGAACGTCCCAAGAAGACTAAATAGCCAGTCAAAGAACGACGCGTAAGAGGACAGGCCGCCCAATCACTATCACAGAACGCTGTTAAACACAAGTCAGACATAGGACGAAACATCACACCTTGACCAGGGCTACCCTTAATGTAACGCAAAACACGGATAGCAGCATCCCAATGTGGAACTTGAGGAGAACTTAAAAATTGCGCTAAAGTATGAACGGCATAACTCAACTCAGGTCGAGTAACAGACAAGTAGACCAACCGTCCAACAAGGCGTCGGTATTGATCAGGATAAGCAAATGGAAGACCAACAATAGATGCAAGACTATGGTTCTGCTCCATAGGAGTATCAATTGGCTTACAGCCAAGCATACCAGCTTCAGACAAAATATCCATGGAGTATTTACGTTGACACAAAAACAGGCCTGCAGGACTACGGGCAACCTCAATGCCCAAAAAATACTTCAGAACACCCAAATCTTTCATATGAAAACAAGAACTCAGATAACGTTTGAAACGCAGAACAGAATCATGAGATGACCCAGCAACAATCAAATCATCGACATAAACAAGAACATGCAGAGACACACTTCCCTGCACATAACTGAACAAAGAATAATCTGCATAAGATTGTTTGAAACCAAATTCCCGCAAAGCAGATGACAGCTTAGCAAACCATTGTCGTGGAGCTTGTTTCAGACCATACAACGATTTACGCAGACGACAGACCTTCCCTGGAGAGGTAGAATGATACCCCGGCGGAAGTTTCATATACACTTCTTCATTCAAATCACCATGAAGAAATGCATTATGAACATCCATTTGATGCAATTCCCAATTCAAAGAAACAGCAACAGCAAGAAAAACACGAACAGTACCCATTTTGGCAACGGGGGCAAAAGTTTCATTATAATCGACACCAGCAACCTGACGATTACCATGAACAACCAATCGTCCCTTAAGACGTTCAACTTCACCTGTAGAGGTATACTTGATCTTGTAAATCCAACCACTACTAATGGCCTTCTTACCAGGAGGTAAATCTTCTAAGGTCCATGTACCATTACGCTCAAGGGCATCAATCTCGTCTTGCATAGCGTGACGCCAACCAGGATGTTTAACAGCTTCCTGGAATGATTTAGGCTCTCGACCCTTTGTGACTGCTGAGAGAAAATATTTATGTTTTGCAGAAAAATTATCATATTTAACATAACAAGCTATGTCAAAGGGAGTACCTGAAGAACGCGATCGAGTCGGAAGAGCAGCAGAGGGAGGATCTATATTTTCCCGAACCATAGTATTAGTGACATAATCCCGGAGTTTGGTAGATGGGACTTTGACACGATGCCCGCGACCCAACAAAGTAGTGTTTTCTCCAATACTCTTAGCACCACTAGTACCCTGAACATGGCTGTCACGAGGCACACTTGCACTCGGACCAGAATCACGCAGCACCTGCTGCTGAACTGCACTGAGCGTGCTGCCAGGCTGCACTTGCTGCACACTAACACTGCCAGGCAGCACCTCCGGCATCCCAGCGCTGCCTGCACCAGCAGCTCTAGGCGACCCAACCTCGGTAGCAGCTGGACTCCCCCTCAACCGAAGCGGTGTCGAGGTATCACACCAGACGTCGCCGATACGAACAACACTAGAACTGGAAGAAGAGACGGCCCCATCATGGCCCATTGTGGGCACATCATCAACACCATAAAAATCAGGACCATCATCATCCCACAAGGGAACTTGACGAAAATAAGCCTCCCATTGGAGACGGGAACTATCAGGAAGGGTGTCAAGATAAGGGAATGTATCTTCAAAAAACTGCACATCACGGCTCACAAAAAATTCCCGAGACTCCAAGTCAAACAAACGCCATCCTTTTTGTCCAAAAGGATATCCCACAAAAATACAACGACGGGACTTGGAATCAAATTTATCCTTGATTCGAGGCCTATTAGCAGCATAACTCAAGCAACCAAACACACGCACATGGTCATATGAAGGGGGAACCCCAAAGAGAAGTTCATAGGGAGTTTTACCATGCAACACAGGGGTAGGGGTAAGATTAATCAAACGGGCAGCAGTCAAAACACATTCTCCCCAAAAATATTTTGGTAGCTTAGCTTGAAAACGCAAAGCACGAGCAACATTTAAGAGATGGCGATGTTTTCGCTCGACCCGACCATTTTGCTGAGCAGTGTCAACACAAGACGTGTGATGAAAAATACCCTTTTGGGCATAAAAGGACTTCAAACTCAAAAATTCCTGACCATTATCACTACGGACCACTTTTATTTTGGAATTAAATTGAGTTTTAACCATAGAATAAAAATCTTTAATCAACTGCACAACTTCATATTTACCAACCATCAAAAATACCCAAGTAGCACGAGAATAATCGTCAACAATAGTAAGGAAATAGCGAGCATTGCAGCTTGACAAAACTTTATTGGGACCCCAAATATCACAATGTATCAAATCAAACATAGCAGAAGCTTTATTTTTACTCAACGGAAAAGAATTGCGGGGTTGTTTCCCCATAAAACAAATATGACAATCGAAGGAACAACTACTATTCTCAGCACTACTAACACTACTAGCTACGCCAGGAAGAGAAGAGAGAACATGAAGAGACGGATGACCTAAACGTCGATGCCATAACAACCGAGCATCAGAAATAGCGACCTTATTTGCTTGAAGAGGACGAACACGAACTGGATGGAAAATATAGACCCCATTACACTGCACTCCCGCTCCAATCAGGTTCTTCAAACTGTGGTCCTGAATAGTACAGAGCTTGTCAGTAAATAAAACAATATATTTCTGTTTTTCTAACAATTGAGATACAGACAACAAATTACAAGCAAGAGCGGGAACATAGAGGACATTTTCCAGAATAAGACCATTAGTCAACAAAATCGTGCCTTCCTTAGTAGCGGTAGTACTTTTACCATTAGGTAACCCAACAGGAGAAGAAATATCACGAGAATGAGAGAACAAACCAAGATTGCCTGACATGTGATTGGACGCACCACTGTCAATTATCCACTCATTAGAAAAGGACGTACCAGATAATTTTTCTGTGGAGGAAGAAGCTTGCTTGGAGGCCTTAAGGACAGCCATAAGTTGTGCCCACTGCTCATCAGTCAACGTAGGAGCACTCGAGCGATCAGCACTACTAGCATCAGAAGCACCATGAGGACGTGTACTGGCCACATTAGCAGCGAACCCCCTTCCACCTCCACGACCGGCAGATCGAGCACCACGGTTTCCACGGAAAGATCGACCCCCACGACCACGAGTACCTTCGGGCCAGTCGATAAGCTCGTAACAGTGTGCCTTGTCGTGATATTTACGACCACAATGACTACAAACAGCTGTGTCGTCACTACTGGCAGGAGCAATGCCACGACCAGTAGCACCACCTGAGGTTGAGAAACCCACAACATCGGGGCGAGAATGCTCTTGGGCCTCAGAGACCGTTTGTTTGCGCTCATCAGATATGATTTTTGAATAAGCCACATTAAGGGAGGGCAAGGGATCCATCATTAGCAATCCCGAAACTAGAGTGCCGAATTTCTTGGGATCAAGACCAAGACAAAACTGGTGAAGATGGTCAGTTGCTTGTAACTGAGCATATTCAGAGGCAGCGGAACAAGTACAGGTGGGCAACTTACAGTAACTAGATAACTCATCTTGCAACTTACGTAATTCACCAAAATAAACAGCAACAGAACGACCAAGTTGGCGACAATCACGAATTTGATTTTTTAACTCAAGAATGCGCGGGCCGTTACCAAGAGAATAACGATCCCGTAAATCATCCCATAATTCTTTGACACTATCAGGAAAACGCATGGTAGAACGAACGGAAACATCAAGAGTATTAAAAATCCAAGCCACAAGCATAGAATTAACAATACCCCATTGAGAAAAATCAGGATCTGTTGAATTTGGAGCAACAATTAAGCCATCAACAAAGCCAAGTTTGTTTTTTGCACGGAGATTATTGCGAAGGGAACGACTCCACTCTTCATAATTGTCCCCCTTAAGTACAATTGGAGTAATAAGAGCACCAGTGCCCTCACTAGGATGAAGATAATAGAGAGAAAACGGTTCATAACGAGGAGGCGAGGATGACTTACTTGGTTCACCCATCACAAGAAACAAGAAAGAGACGAAAGAATGGCTGAACCAAACAACACCAGCAGCGAAAAAAACAGTACGGGGCCTAAAGGAGGAGGCAACAAAAGACTGCAGGAAGAGACGAAACTTGCAGGGGAGGGAAAAAAACAAATTGTCCAGAATAGAACAAACAGGAGAGCAAGTCCCAGAGATCCGAAAAAGAAACGCTAATGTTGAGAGTAGTCTGATACCATGATAAACTATGGAGAATATTAAATTGAACTGCTCAAACTTTATTAATGACAAAACCAACATATTTATAGTACAACCTAAAGTATAAGGATACACCGACTAGGATTTGTAAATACAACTTTCCACAACTATCTAGAATTCTAAATCACCTAGAATTCCTAACAGGTAGACTGGTAGTTCTTCATGGAGGTGTCTCATGGATATCTGACACATAACAATTAGCAGCCAGAAATAAGAGGTGACAACTGATGGACGGGCAAATCAAAATAAAGAAAAAACATATTCATTCAGCCACTGACCATTCATTCAACCAGTGACCAATTTAGGATTTTGGAGGGGTGGCACAACAATACGATAGTACTCGTATTAAAAGAGCATATAAAATCCACAAACTACTCTATTAAGTTCTAAACGACATAGGAATTAAAAAGAGAAAAAAAATTAAAATTGTTGACGTCAGGTTGTTATATTTTGGAACCGATATACAATAGTATCAAGGCTAACAAACAGTGTCCTTGTGGAATTAACATGTTAAGATGCATTAAATCATAACATACACTTTATTTATGATAAATAAATTGTTATTTCTCATACACCGATGATCAACAATCAACAATCAACAATGTGATGTCTTGCTTTGCCCCTTTGCGCGTACTGCTAGATCAATCCGTCTTGCGTGGACCCGATTCACATTAAAAATAGTGTGGACCAGGCCTAGACACGTGCCCCACTACAAACTAATCACTCCCGCTTTCCAAAATCCGCTCGATTTTCTCTCTCTTCAATAAGATTCTCTCGCTCTAAAATTTTAACAAAAACAGTTGTTCAAAACAAACATACACTATATCATTTTAAAACACACTATATCATGTCAAAATACACTATCATATCAAACACTATAACGATCGATTATGATAATTTTGTGTAATATACAAATAAACTACACTATAACATTTTAAAATACATTATATCATGTCAAAACACACTATATCATGCAACACTATCATGTCAAAAAACACAGCAAAACACAATCATGTCAAAATACACTATATCATTTCAAAATACACTATATCATGTCAATATACACTATAACATGCAACACTATCATGCCAAAAAACTCAGCAAAACACTATCATTTTAAAAATACACTATATCATTTTAAAGTACACTATATCATTTCAAAATACACTATAACATGCAACACTATCAGGCCAAAAAACTCAGCAAAACACTATCATTTTAAAATACACTATATCATTTCAAAATACACTATATCATGTCAATATACACTATAACATGCAACACTATCATGCCAAAAAACTCAGGAAAACATTATCATTTTAAAATACACTATATCATTTTAAAGTACACTATATCATTTCAAAATACACTATATTGTTTCAAAAATACACTATCAGGAGAGTGAAGTTATCAGAGGAGAGTGAAGTTATCAGGAGAGAGAAAATAGGGGAAGACTGAACGCGGCAAAAACGAAAAGTTGTAATCATTAAAACTCACGTGAGATGGATAAGGTGCACACTAAGTTAGTGTGCACCGGGTCCATATTAGTTTTTTTAGTGCTAGATATACATTCATTTCAACTACAGAGCTGCAATTTGATGTCGTATGTAATACATTCGTTAACTACAAGGTTAGGTTAGGTTAGGGTAGGTCGGACTATGGTCTTTCTCTCTTTACATTACATCATATTTACATGTTGATATTACCAAACCAACAAAATCCTGTAAGTTGCGCTAATATTAGAGAAAGGCTACACATACACAAGGTTTATGTAAGGACTACATACACAAGTGATTTCATTGGCTAGAAAGAGTGGGGTTCAAATTCCACTAAGTTGAAATTTTCATTTGAATTTCAAACCAAAATCTGAAAATTTGATTTTGAATTTCAAATTTGTTGTGGGTCCCAAAGACTTAACCCCTTTAATTTTTTCTCTCTCCTCACAATTCTCTCACCTCAGAAAATTACCATTTCCTCTTCCAAACATATTCTCTCTACTAACCGATGCACCACCGGAATTCTTAGCCGGAAAATTTTGTTCTTGCCGGAAAATTGTGTACTTGCCGGAAATAGAACTCGGACTTTGTAGCCGGAATGTTCGTTGTATTATCATCGAAAATCTTGCCGGAATTAGATCTGGGCCTTTGTAGCCGGAATTTTTTTCGTTTTGTCATCGGATTTAGGATTTTGGATTGAAAGTAGTAACATAATAATTTTTTTAGTATCACAGTATTTGTAGTAGTAACGTAGTATTTGCTCTCGTATCACACTATTTTTAGTACTAACATAATATTTTCTTTCGTATCACAATATTTGGGCATGGAAAAATATTTGTAGTTGGAGGATAACTTTTTCGACCTCTGTCTTTCTATCATATAAATTTTTTTCATTTTAAATTTCTTACTCTCCCTATATTTTAATTTTCCCACAACAAATTGTGAATTTTTTAATTCAACATCTTGGTCCTAGTTTTTGTACTTAATTTCCTAAAAAACATTGGAGGACAAAGTTGATTATGAACATATGCAAAAATACACTTATTGTTTATTGATAACTATTATTTAGATACAAAATATTTGAAATATAAGTCGTTCAAACATTGGAAACCTGACATAACATAACCTTCACAATAATGAAGTTGTAGGAAACGTTTTTTTGCCTTCCTATATCAGGTCATATATAATAAACATTTTAAAATTCATATTATGCTACCAAAAATAAACTTATAATTCGAATTATAAATGTCAGTTACCAACACACGTTATTAAGAATAATAATTCTTGATAAACATTTAAATACAAATTATGTTACTGAAAATAAATTTATGATTCCAGTTATAAATGTCAATTACTGACACACTCTACTACTAATAATAATTCTTGATAAACATTTAAAATACATATTAAGTTACTGAAAATAAATTTATGATTCAATGTCAATTACTAACTCACATTACTAATAATAATAGTTCTTAATCTTAACATGATATTAAACACACATTAATAATAATAATAAGTTCTATTTCCTAAAAAAAAAGAATTTAACTTTGGTTCCTAATAATAAGCACACACTTGTCTAATAGTACATATGAACATGACAACAAGACTAGTTTGTTCAATATGAATAAAACTATCTATTGACTTATTATACATGAATATGAACGAGAACTATGAGATTTAATTGAGTTATTCTCGCTAAAGTAACAATCTCGTTTTATCGGAAATTGATGACTCTTGTTGAGTAAAAGCAAGATTGTTATTAATTAATTGTATATGAATATGAACGAAAACTATAAGATTGAATTTAATCAGTCTACCCTTCCTAACAAACTCTTTTGATCGGAGCTTGATCACTCTTGTTATTGTTTAATCGTATACGACTAATGGTTATGTGAATACGAACGAAAACTATTTAAATGAATTTATTGGATTTAACTAATTGTATATATATATATGAACGAAAAAAATACTAATACATTTATTGAATTCATGAATGAGTCTCGCCCTCCTAAAACAATCATTAAATCGGAGATTGATCACTCTTGTTTAATGTGAAATAAATAGTGCTATGTATTGACTAATTGTATATGAAGATGAACGAGAACTATAGGATTGAACTTTTCCAATTTAATTAGTCTCGCCCTCCTAAAATATTAAATAGATCAGCGATTGATCACTCTTTGTTCAATGTGAATATATAATACTTTTTCGAGCTTTGTTTATCGAAGATTGCTTAGTTTCGAGCTCCCCCAAATACTCCAGCTTATGATTAAAAAAATTTGCACACAAAAATCCAACCAAACACGTAAATCAGGTGCTTTAAGTGCCCAAATCCTTGGCTCAATTCCACTGCATAACCAAATACTTCTACGGTTCTACCCAAAGGACATTCAAGCAAAAGCGAGAACATCAGTGTCCTCCAACACTTTAACAACTTAGTATAGTATAGATAATAACTCAGAGCTACATGGTTTTAATTCGACTATAGCAGAAGCAACGTACACAACTAGATATTTAGGGTACCAGGATTACAGTAAATAGATATAACACAGCATTAACAAAGCAGCACTACTAGAATACACCCATGAGAAAAAGAAACAAAGGTCTGGGCAGCAGAACAACGTTAAACCCAATCCTCCTCGTCCAACTTTTGGGGAAGATAAACATCCTTGATGTAGGAGAACCTGTCAGGCCTGCCAGTAGGTTTGAGAAATTCAAATGCCATGAAGAGAGGGGGGTCCTAGAGACGCTGCAACTCATCCTTCCATGCTTGGTTCTTGGTGAAGGAAGGAATAGTCAAGAGCCGATTAATCACTGTTTCGAAATCAGTCTCACCCTGTTCAAACGCATAAAGCTTGAAGCAAGCAGCATGAGCATCAATGTCAGAAGGCCTGAGCCCGAGCCATTTGATGTCAAGAGAGGCGTCTTCATTCACGCCTGTAAGTTTACATTCCTTGGACAGATCCCAGCTGTAGTGAGTTAAGAGCTCACTAGGAGGAGCGGCGAGGAAAGTTAAGCGGTCAAGATGGTGATGGTCTAAGTCCGTGATGGCAATAAAGGTCAAGCCAATCACGGATTGGGCAAGCTTTTGGAGGAACAGATAGTTGTCTACGTCCCAATCCACCACAACCTATGATGCACGGACACTCTCTACGGGTCAACGTTTCGCGTTTCCGACACTTTAAACGTTTCCGACACTTCAGGACACTTTCAGACACTCTGAATTTTCTTTTGAAGATAAATAGTAAATTGAAACGAGACCGACATAGTTTTTTGTTACTAGAAGATATGTTTTCCCTCTCAACCTTACTTTTTCCTTTCAATATCTTTAAATCTCTCAAAATATAGCCTAATCTACTATCAAAACTGTAAAATATCGTGTTCTCTAACGTTTCCCCGCGTTTTCTCACTTTTAGAATTTGCGTTTCCCCGTGTCTACGTGTCCCCGTGTCCGTGTCAGTGTCCCGTGTCCGTGCAACTTAGACCACAACTACTGCTACAAGGTAATTAGATGTGTGTTCGGCCAAAAAGGGAAGGATTGCAGCCCGGATATCATTATCAAAAGCCAAAAGGACGCGCTTACAATTGGTGGTTAAGTTTTCAAGTTCCCATACACAACAGGCCAAACCACCACCAGACCAGGAGACTGAACTTTTTATTCTAGAGAGATAGCAACTATTGGCCTGAATGTAGATAGGTAATTTAGTAGGTCTCTTCCTCAAACTATCAGTGAAATCATCCCAACCATACCAGAAACCAATGCTATCCTCCCACTTGTCATCGATATCGTCAGGAGTCTCCTTGGAAACCACAAGCTTTTGCAACTCCTCCTCCTCCTCCTCCTTTGTGTGCTGATGCAGCAGCCTTAAATTAGCAGGTTTTTCCTCAAATAAAGATTTGGAGGCATCACACAACTTAACTTGGAGTGGTAGACTGGTAGTTCTTCATGGAGGTGTCTCATGGATATCTGACACATAACAATTAGCAGCCAGAAATAAGAGGTGACAACTGATGGACGGGCAAATCAAAATAAAGAAAAAACATATTCATTCAGCCACTGACCATTCATTCAACCAGTGACCAATTTAGGATTTTGGAGGGGTGGCACAACAATACGATAGTACTCGTATTAAAAGAGCATATAAAATCCACAAACTACTCTATTAAGTTCTAAACGACATAGGAATTAAAAAGAGAAAAAAAATTAAAATTGTTGACGTCAGGTTGTTATATTTTGGAACCGATATACAATAGTATCAAGGCTAACAAACAGTGTCCTTGTGGAATTAACATGTTAAGATGCATTAAATCATAACATACACTTTATTTATGATAAATAAATTGTTATTTCTCATACACCGATGATCAACAATCAACAATCAACAATGTGATGTCTTGCTTTGCCCCTTTGCGCGTACTGCTAGATCAATCCGTCTTGCGTGGACCCGATTCACATTAAAAATAGTGTGGACTGCGCCTGACACGCGCCCCCACTACAAACTAATCACTCCCGTTTCCAAAATCCGCTCGATTTTCTCTATCTTCAATAAGATTCTCTCGCTCTAAAATTTTAACAAAAACAGTTGTTCAAAACAAACATACACTATATCATTTTAAAACACACTATATCATGTCAAAATACACTATCATATCAAACACTATAACGATCGATTATGATAATTTTGTGTAATATACAAATAAACTACACTATAACATTTTAAAATACATTATATCATGTCAAAACACACTATATCATGCAACACTATCATGTCAAAAAACACAGCAAAACACAATCATGTCAAAATACACTATATCATTTCAAAATACACTATATCATGTCAATATACACTATAACATGCAACACTATCATGCCAAAAAACTCAGCAAAACACTATCATTTTAAAAATACACTATATCATTTTAAAGTACACTATATCATTTCAAAATACACTATAACATGCAACACTATCAGGCCAAAAAACTCAGCAAAACACTATCATTTTAAAATACACTATATCATTTCAAAATACACTATATCATGTCAATATACACTATAACATGCAACACTATCATGCCAAAAAACTCAGGAAAACATTATCATTTTAAAATACACTATATCATTTTAAAGTACACTATATCATTTCAAAATACACTATATTGTTTCAAAAATACACTATCAGGAGAGTGAAGTTATCAGAGGAGAGTGAAGTTATCAGGAGAGAGAAAATAGGGGAAGACTGAACGCGGCAAAAACGAAAAGTTGTAATCATTAAAACTCACGTGAGATGGATAAGGTGCACACTAAGTTAGTGTGCACCGGGTCCATATTAGTTTTTTTAGTGCTAGATATACATTCATTTCAACTACAGAGCTGCAATTTGATGTCAGTATGTAATACATTCGTTAACTACAAGGTTAGGTTAGGTTAGGGTAGGTCAGACTATGGTCTTTCTCTCTTTACATTACATCATATTTACATGTTGATATTACCAAACCAACAAAATCCTGTAAGTTGCGCTAATATTAGAGAAAGGCTACACATACACAAGGTTTATGTAAGGACTACATACACAAGTGATTTCATTGGCTAGAAAGAGTGGGGTTCAAATTCCACTAAGTTGAAATTTTCATTTGAATTTCAAACCAAAATCTGAAAATTTGATTTTGAATTTCAAATTTGTTGTGGGTCCCAAAGACTTAACCCCTTTAATTTTTTCTCTCTCCTCACAATTCTCTCACCTCAGAAAATTACCATTTCCTCTTCCAAACATATTCTCTCTACTAACCGATGCACCACCGGAATTCTTAGCCGGAAAATTTTGTTCTTGCCGGAAAATTGTGTACTTGCCGGAAATAGAACTCGGACTTTGTAGCCGGAATGTTCGTTGTATTATCATCGAAAATCTTGCCGGAATTAGATCTGGGCCTTTGTAGCCGGAATTTTTTTCGTTTTGTCATCGGATTTAGGATTTTGGATTGAAAGTAGTAACATAATAATTTTTTTAGTATCACAGTATTTGTAGTAGTAACGTAGTATTTGCTCTCGTATCACACTATTTTTAGTACTAACATAATATTTTCTTTCGTATCACAATATTTGGGCATGGAAAAATATTTGTAGTTGGAGGATAACTTTTTCGACCTCTGTCTTTCTATCATATAAATTTTTTTCATTTTAAATTTCTTACTCTCCCTATATTTTAATTTTCCCACAACAAATTGTGAATTTTTTAATTCAACATCTTGGTCCTAGTTTTTGTACTTAATTTCCTAAAAAACATTGGAGGACAAAGTTGATTATGAACATATGCAAAAATACACTTATTGTTTATTGATAACTATTATTTAGATACAAAATATTTGAAATATAAGTCGTTCAAACATTGGAAACCTGACATAACATAACCTTCACAATAATGAAGTTGTAGGAAACGTTTTTTTGCCTTCCTATATCAGGTCATATATAATAAACATTTTAAAATTCATATTATGCTACCAAAAATAAACTTATAATTCGAATTATAAATGTCAGTTACCAACACACGTTATTAAGAATAATAATTCTTGATAAACATTTAAATACAAATTATGTTAACGAAAATAAATTTATGATTCCAGTTATAAATGTCAATTACTGACACACTCTACTACTAATAATAATTCTTGATAAACATTTAAAATACATATTAAGTTACTGAAAATAAATTTATGATTCAATGTCAATTACTAACTCACATTACTAATAATAATAGTTCTTAATCTTAACATGATATTAAACACACATTAATAATAATAATAAGTTCTATTTCCTAAAAAAAAAGAATTTAACTTTGGTTCCTAATAATAAGCACACACTTGTCTAATAGTACATATGAACATGACAACAAGACTAGTTTGTTCAATATGAATAAAACTATCTATTGACTTATTATACATGAATATGAACGAGAACTATGAGATTTAATTGAGTTATTCTCGCTAAAGTAACAATCTCGTTTTATCGGAAATTGATGACTCTTGTTGAGTAAAAGCAAGATTGTTATTAATTAATTGTATATGAATATGAACGAAAACTATAAGATTGAATTTAATCAGTCTACCCTTCCTAACAAACTCTTTTGATCGGAGCTTGATCACTCTTGTTATTGTTTAATCGTATACGACTAATGGTTATGTGAATACGAACGAAAACTATTTAAATGAATTTATTGGATTTAACTAATTGTATATATATATATATGAACGAAAAAAATACTAATACATTTATTGAATTCATGAATGAGTCTCGCCCTCCTAAAACAATCATTAAATCGGAGATTGATCACTCTTGTTTAATGTGAAATAAATAGTGCTATGTATTGACTAATTGTATATGAAGATGAACGAGAACTATAGGATTGAACTTTTCCAATTTAATTAGTCTCGCCCTCCTAAAATATTAAATAGATCAGCGATTGATCACTCTTTGTTCAATGTGAATATATAATACTATTTTTGGGCTTATTATACATGAATATGAACGAGAACTATAAGATTGAATTTAATTAGTCTCGCTAAAGTAACAATCTCGTTTTATCGGAGATTGATGACTCTTGTTGAGTGAAATCAATATTGGTCTTGTTTAATTGTATATGAATATGAACGAAAACTATAAGATTGAATTTAATCAGTTTACCCTTCTTAACAAACTCGTTGATTGGAGCTTGATCACTCTTGTTATTTTTTAATTATATACGACTAATGCTTATGTGAATAGGAACGAAAACTATTTGATCACATTTATTGGATTTAACTAATTATATATAAATATGAACGAAAATAATAATACTACATTATTGAATTGAATGAGTCTCGCCCTCCTTACAAACATAATCAGTCTCGCCCCGTAACAAAAATGTATAATAGTAGTGTTGCTCACTTTTAAACGATATTCACCTAAATTGTATATATATAATTGGTGATGTATGTAACTTTTTTTAAATAAAACTAATCAATTATAATAAAGGCATATATAGATTTAAGTTATTGTTTTTATTTTAACTATTTAATTAGTAACAAAAAGTTATAAATAAAATCTTATGGTTATAAATTTATTAAACACATTAAATTAGTCCAAATTGAAACTCTTACACTGACGTGGAGGCGAGGCTTAATATATTTAGCGACTAACAATTGAACTAAGATGTAACGGGGTACCAACACATTTGTAAACGTCCAAAAAATATATTTATGAAAGATTATTTATAAAGAAAAGTAAAGATTATATATAGTATCATTTATATTAAAAAAAAAAACAACTTTCCGCATTCTATGGAACCTGAACACTATTTAGGAGAGGCAAAGAGTAACCCTTTTCATTTTTAGTATCACAGTATTTGTAGTAGTAACATAGTATTTGCTTTCGTATCAAACTATTTTTAGTACTAACATAATATTTTCTTTCGTATAACAATATTTGGGCATGGAAGAATATTTGTAGTTGTAGGATAACCTTTTTGACCTCTGTTTTCCTATCATATAAGCTTTTTTCATATTAAATTTCTTACTCTCTTTATATTTTAATTTTCCCACAACAAATTTTGAATTTTTTTAGTTCAACATCTTGGTCCTAGTTTTTGTACTTAATTTCCTAAAAAACATTGGAGGACAAAGTTGATTATGAACATATGAAAAAATACACCTATTGTTTATTGATAACTATTATTTAGATACAAAATATTTGAAATATAAGTTGTTCAAACATTGAAAACCTAACATAACATAACCTTCACAGCAATGAAGTTGTAGGAAACGTTTTTTGCCTTCTTTTATCAGGCCATAATAAGCAGTTTAAAATACATATTATGCTACCAAAAATAAACTTATAATTTCAATTATAAATGTCAGTTACCAACACACGTTATTAAGAATAAAAATTCTTCATAAAAATTTAAATACAAATTATGTTATTGATAATAAATTTATGCTTCCAATTATAAATGTCAATTATTGACACACACTACTACTAATAATAATTCTTGATAAACATTTAAAATACATATTAAGTTACTGAAAATAAACTTATGATTTAATGTCAAGGAAAAATTGATAAGAACAGGCCCAACTATGGCCCCCCTTCCATAATAGATCCCAACTTTGGACTATCCCACACAGGTCCCAACTTTAAGGGGTGTTTTACAAAAACAGTCCAAGTGGAAGGGTGACCTGCTTAACCTGTAAAAAAAACTTAAACCCCTCTCCTTCCTCGGTTCCTCCTTTCTTTCAGTCTTTCTCTCTCCTCCCCTGCCACCAAATCCTCTTCCCCCTCCTTTCCAACCCCGGCCCTGCCACCCCACAACCCCAGCTCCCTCCCCTGCCACCCTGAAACACCCACAACCATCTTTGCTCTCTCATCCTCCCTCCGTCTTTCCACCCCCTCCCCTACCACTCTTCCCTTTCCTCTTCCACCAGCACTCACCCTCGACACAGACCCAACCTCCATACAACAACCCCGCGAAGAGAGGTACACCAGTAGAGGAGAGAGAAAATATGGCATTTGGATTTTTTGTGGGTTGCTACCCACGACAAGGCAAAGAACACCCTCGGCAGCCGCATCATCGGCGAGGCGTCACCAGGTGTACGGGAAATTCTCCCATTTTAAATGAATCCACTTCAAAGCCTTCAACTTTTTCAATATGTTGGTATTTTTTTGCTGCTGATTTTGATCCTGATTTAGAAATTAAACACCCCTGAGTTTAATTTACTGCTGAGTTTGTGGGGTGGTGTTGGTGGGTTTGGGCATGGGTTCTGGAGGTGGGGTTGGTGGATTTCGGGCTTGTTGTGGATTGGTGGGGGTGGTTAGGGGCGTTTCGGGGTGGATGGTGGTATTTTGGGGATGGCTGGTGGTGTTTTCGGGGGTGGTTGGTGATGGTTGGGAGTGGTTGGTGATGGTTGGGAGTGGTTGGTGGTACACCTTGGAAGGGGAAGAGAGAGAGAGTGTTGCGTGGGGAGAAGAGGAAGGAGGCAGGGGATCGGTGTTGCAGTGACGTGCAGGAGGGTGGCGGGGCTCCGATGAGCGGCGGCGAGGTGAGTCGAGAGTGGCGGTTTTAGGGGAGGGGGAGGGGTGGCGAGGCAAGACAAAAGGTTTCCAGGGCGGGGAAGGGGTGGGAGTGCAGGGAAGAGGGTGGCAGGGATGGTAATGGTGGTGGCTTAGGAAGTTTACCTGTTGTAGCAGGTTAGGTGACCTGCTAGGACCACTATTGTATAGCACACCCCAAAGTTGGGATCTGTGTGGGATAGTCCAAAGTTGGGATCTATTATGGAAGGGGGTCATAGTTGGACCTGCTCTTATCAATTTTTCCTAATGTCAATTACTAACTCACATTACTAATAATAATAGTTCTTAATCTTAACATGAAATTAAACACACATTAATAATAATAAGTTCTATTTCCTTAAAAAAAAGAATTTAACTTTGGTTCCTAATAATAAGCACACGCTTGTCTAATAGTACATATGAACATGACAACAAGACTAGTTTGTTCAATGTGAATAAAACTATCGATTGACTTATTATACATGAATATGAACGAGAACTATAAGATTTAATTGAGTTATTTTTGCTAAAGTAACAATCTCGTTTTATCGGAAATTGATGACTCTTGCTGAGTGAAAGCAAGATTGTTATTAATTAATTGTATATGAATATGAACGAAAACTATAAGATTGAATATAATCAGTCTACCCTTCCTAACAAACTTATTTGATCGGAGCTTGATCACTCTTGTTATTGTTTAGTCGTATACGACTAATGGTTATGTTAATACGAACGAAAACTATTTGATCGAATTTATTGGATTTAACTAATTGTATATAAATATGAACGAAAATAATAATACTACAGTTATTGAATTCATGAATGAGGCTCGCCCTCCTAAAACAATCATTAAATCGGAGATTGATCACTCTTGTTTAATGTGAAATCAATAGAGCTATGTATTGACTAACTATATATGAAGATGAACTAGAACTATAAGATTAAACTTTTCCAATTTAATTAGTCTCGCCCTTCTAAAATATTAAATAGATCGGCGATTGATCACTCTTTGTTCAATGTGAATATATAATACTATTTTTGGGCTTATTGTACATGAATATGAACGAGTACTATAAGATTGAATTCAATTAGTCTCGCTAAAGTAACAATCTCGTTTTATCGGAGATTGATGACTCTTGTTGAGTGAAATCAATATTGGTCTTGTTTAATTGTATATGAATATGAACGAAAACTATAAGATTGAATTTAATCAGTTTACCCTTCTTAACAAACTCGTTGATTGGAGCTTGATCACTCTTGTTATTTTTTAATTAGATACGACTAATGCTTATGTGAATAGGAACGAAAACTATTTGATCACATTTATTGGATTTAACTAATTGTATATAAATATGAACGAAAATAATAATACTACATTTATTGAATTGAACAAGTCTTGCCCTCAATACAAACATAATCAGTTTCGCCCCCGTAACAAAAATTTATAATAGTGGTGTTGCTCACTTTTAAACGATATTCACCTAAATTGTATATATAATTGGTGATGTATGTAACTTTTTTTAAATAAAACTAATCAATTATAATAAAGGCATATATAGAAATAAGTTAGTGTTTTTATTTTAACTATTTAATTAGTAACAAAAAGTTATAAATAGAATCTTTATGGTTATAAATTTATTAAACACATTAAATTAGTCCAAATTGAAACTCTTACACTGACGTGGAGGCGAGGCTTAATATATTTAGCGACTAACAATTGAACCAAGATGTTACGGGGTACCAACACATTTGTAAGCGCCCAAAAATATATTTATTGAAGATTATTTATAAAGAAAAGCAAAAATTATATATAGTATCATTTATATTAAAAAAAAAACTTTCCACATTCTATGGAACCTGAACACTATTTAGGAGATGCAAACAGTAACCCTTTTCATTTTTAGTATCACAGTATTTGTAGTAGTAGCATAGTATTTGCTTTCGTATCACACTATTTTTAGTACTAACATAATATTTTATTTCGTATCACAATATTTAGGCATGGAAAAATATTTGTAGTTGTAGGATAACTTTTTCGACCTCTATTTTTCTATCATATAAATATTTTTCATTTTAAATTTCTTATTCTCTCTATATTTTAATTTTCCCACAACAAATTGTGAATTTTTTTAATTCAACATCATTGATCCTAGTTTTTGTACTTAATTTCCTAAAAAACATTGGAGGACAAAGTTGATTATGAACATATGCAAAAATACACGTATTGTTTATTGATAACAATTATTTAGATACAAAATATTTGAAATATAAGTCGTTCAAACATTGAAAACCTGACATAACATAACCTTCACATCAATGAAGTTGTAGGAAACGTTTTTTGCCTTCCTTTATCAGGCCATAATAAGCAGTTTAAAATACATATTATGCTACCAAAAATAAACTTATAATTTCAATTATAAATGTCAGTTACCAACACATGTTATTAAGAATAATAATTCTTGATAAAAAATTTCATACAAATTATGTTATTGATAATAAATTTATGCTTCCAATTATAAATGTCAATTACTGACACACACTACTACTAATAATAATTCTTGATAAACATTTAAAATACATATTAAGTTACTGAAAATAAACTTATGATTCAATGTCAATTATTAACTCACATTACTAATAATAGTTCTTCATCTTAACATGAAATTAAACACACATTAATAATAATAATAAGTTCTATTTCCTAAAAAAAAAGAATTTAACTTTGGTTCCTAATAATAAGAACACACTTGTCTAATAGTACATATGAACATGACAACAAGACTAGTTTGTTCAATGTGAATAAAACTATCTATTGACTTATTATACATGAATATGAACGAGAATTATAAGATTTAATTGAGTTATTCTCGCTAAAGTAACAATCTCGTTTTATCGGAAATTAATGACTCTTGTTGAGTGAAAGCAAGATTGTTATTAATTAATTGTATATGAATATGAACGAAAACTATAAGATTGAATTTAATCAGTCTACCCTTCCTAACAAACTCGTTTGATCGGAGCTTGATCACTCTTGTTATTGTTTAATCGTATACGACTAATGGTTATGTGAATACGAACGAAAACTAATTGATCGAATTTATTGGATTTAACTAATTGTATATAAATATGAACGAAAATAATAATACTACATTTATTGAATTGAATGAGTCTCGCCCTCATTATAAACATAATCAGTCTCGCCCCCGTAACAAAAATTTATAATAGTACTGTTGCTCACTTTTAAACGATATTCACCTAAATTGTATGTATAAATGGTGATGTATGTAAATTTTTTTAAATAAAACTAATCAATTATAATAAAGGCATATATAGAAATAAGTTATTGTTTTTATTTTAACTATTTAATTAGTAACAAAAAGTTATAAATAGAATCTTTATGGTTATAAATTTATTAAACACATTAAATTAGTCCAAATTGAAACTCTTACACTGACGTGGAGGCGAGGTTTAATATATTTAGCGACTAAAAATTGAACCAAGATGTTACGGGGTACCAACACATTTGTAAGCGCCCAAAAAATATATTTATTGAAGATTGATTATAAAGAAAAGTAAAGATTATACATAGTATCATTTATATTAAAAAAAACTTTCCACATTCTATGGAATTTAAACACTACTTAGGAGAGGTAAAGAGTAACCTTGTTCATTTTTAGTATCACAGTATTTGTAGTAGTAGCATAGTATTTGCTTTCGTATCACACTATTTTTAGTACTAACATTATATTTTCTTGGGATATTATATCAGATAACCCTGACATATCGGCCTTTTTCCCAAATAACCCTGACATATTTTTTTTTTCACAGATGACCCTAAACTTGTATTTTGTCATTAAACCTAACGGAATTATTAACGGTGTTAACTATTTTAAAACTAAAATACTTACTGCTTTTATTTAAAAAAATAAAACCCAAACTCATATCTTTCTCTCTCTTGTTCTTCATCTAGCATTCATCAATGGTTTCCACTACTTTCTCTCTTTAATTTTAACAAATGCTCACCACAATTCGATTTTACAAATCAAAGACAAAATTCAGAACTGAACTAATTACTGAAAGTTATCATAAAATAACCGAACTTACACTACAAATTGAATTCTTGGAACAAAAATAAAAGGAGAGATGAGAACTTAATTTGTACCTCCCCAAACCAGAATTGATTTGCTTTTAAAGTAGAAATCAACGGCTTGCAGACAACGGCCAAAACAACAACATAATATCAACAACAATGCAACAATGGCGACGCAACAGTGACAACGACGCAACAATGCCCAAATTTGGTTTAATTTAGGGTTCGAATTTGCCCAGTCACTGTTTTGGTTTCTTCAATACTTCAACTGCTCGCAATCCCAAAATCCCCGCCTCAGGTCACACTCGCTTCTGCTAAGCACGAGGCTATCACCATCGACTGGTGAGTGTTTTCAATTTTCATCATTTTTTACCAAATTTCAGTAATTATGTGAATCAATACTTGGATTAGATCTTTGATAGATTGATAAATTACTATGTTTCATCAGTGTTAAGTTTTTATTATAACTTTTATTTTGCCAATGTTCAGTTTTGATTGCCTTGTTCAGTAGACGAATTTCGCACTCTCTTGTCTGGGTTTGGGGTTTGAATTTCGCACTCGTCATTAGTCATTTCTTGTGTACCCAGATCTTTTCATTGTATTCGTTATGTATATAATTTTCTTTTTCATTTACTGCAATTTTTTGCTTAATTTATCTGTTTGATTTAATTTCGTATTTAATATATAGAATTATATTATTAAGTTTTTTTTAATTAATCTGGAGAATTGATTGAGAATGATGGGCTTGAGAAGAGATGAAGAACAAGAGAGAGAAGAGATGAAGAACAAGAGAGAGAAAGAAATGAATTTAGCAAAAGTCAAACCAAGTTAGGGTCTAGTTAACACCGTGACTAATTCCGTCCAGTTTAATGACAAAAAACAAGTTCAGGGTTATCGGAGACAGGCCTGCCAAAGTTAGGGTTATATTGGAAAAAGGCCTATAAGTCAGGGTTATCTGAGATAATATCCCTATTTTCTTTCGTATCACAATATTTGGGCATGGACTAATATTTCCACCACCAACAATCTTGCCGGAGAAGAAGAGGGATGATAATCTTGGTCGGAAAAGTAGTATATATGGTTTCAATAAACTAGATGACAATCTCTAATCGAGAAAATTAATCCAATTATGTAGCTTACTATTCAATATAACTAAAATAAGGCTTAATTATAATAATCAAACTAAACTAACAAGTTTTATTAAACTAACTTAAGAACTTATAATCACATTTGTTTTCCAAAACCAACAACTAAGGATTATCACTTGACATTTAGGCTACTCCAATCTGGGTTCGCTACCAACAATTAGCAATCTAATGTTTATATGGTTATTATAATGAACATGTTAGCAAGTAGCAAGACTCAACTAGCGAACTAATTCAAACTCTCTCAGAATCCTTCCATCTCCAATATGATCAAGCTTTGTGTCCCCAGGTAAGACACAAAATTATATTGTATGTACATGGATCTTAAGCACAAGCTACACAAAATTACTAATAAACTACCACTACCAGCTGCAATGAAAGAGGAGGGAGAAAAACAGTGACAATGGCCCTCTAATTTCCTAGTCTACGCATAAGGACAAAGATTTACGCAAAAAGCCAAAAGATTAACTGAAGCAAAAGAGAAGAAAATCCCCACTCCAAACTCAAGTGAGTGATAGATACTAATCCGTAAACAAAATTCATGAACATAAATTCACAACTATCCTCTGGAGATAATAATCTGTAAACAAGAAGCACGAACATCAATTAAGAACAGACCTTTTAAACAATCAATCACTATAGCAGCCTAGCTATTTAATTGAAGAAAAAAATTAAATACTTTGAACTATGTTCTCTGCCACAATCACCAACGGGCCACATCATGGAACTCGAACAAGGACACAGGGGACAACACCGGATTCAAGATGCGCGTCACCGAAGAAGGCAATAGTATAATCGGCGGCAGGAACTTGAATTACTGGGTAGCAGGAGAGAGAAAGAAGGCATCGCAACAACGAGCGCCACAAGCAATGGCGGCAGACGACGGTGACTGCAGCCCCGGTGAGGGTAGCGTGGGGCACCGGAGGAGGGAAAGAGGACATGATATGTGTTTCTGCTAAGAAATTAAGGATTGTAATATGTTGTGAGATTTGATGTGGGCCCCGAGAGTGTTCGCCTGAGCTCCGATGTCCGTACACCTGAATCCTGAAAAACGATGTTAGACTACCCCGGGGGTGGTTCCGGGATCGCCCCTCCGACGCTCAAGTCAGTTGAGATAGAGGTAGAGAGATAAAGTCTAGAGAGAGATGCTCTGTTTTGCTAGGTGAGAATTCAATGCCTGTTCATTGATGAAGCAGTTGGCTTTTATAGTGTTGGGGATTTCCCAAACAAGTAACACTGTTCAGATGGGCCTTTTGGGCATGCTACCCTTTTTAGGCAATGGTTATTCCATCCTTCTTAGAGATCTCCCAAAACACTGGTGATTAGGTCAACTTACAGGTGGGACCCACTGCTGCCACCTGTCCCATGCTCTAGGAGGCTTTTAGGCTCCTTATTGGGCTGCTGATTAATTGAGCCCAAACAATTAGCCCCACGCCATAGATGGGGGATCACGGGAACCTGACTGGTGGGATGCCTGTCTGTGGCGGAATACACAGCCGCCTTATTTATGATTGGTTAGCGACCGGCTTATTTCCTGCTGGAAGGGGGGAATGCCGACCGGGTTCCCTTCCTGTTGAAGGAAAAGCGCCGACCCGGTCTCCTCCTGGTAAACGGGAAGAGGCCGACCGGGTCACTCCCTGGTGGAGGGAGAGTGCCGACCCGGTCATCTCCTGCCAAATGAAGAGTGGCCGACCGGGTCACTCCCAGGTGAAGGGAGAGTGCCGACCCGGTCATCTCCTGCTAAATGAGGAGTGGTCGACCGGGTCACTCCCTGGTGAAGGAAGAATGCCGACCCGGTCTCCTCTTGCTAAATGAGGAGTGGCCGACCGGGTCACTCCCTGGTGAAGGGATAATGCCGACCCGGTCTCCTCTTGCTAAATGAGGAGTGGCCGACCGGGTCACTCCCTGGTGAAGGGAGAGTGCCGACCCGGTCATCCCCTGCTGAATGAGGAGTGACCCGAGTGTCGACCCGGTCTCTTCTTGCTATATGAAGAGTGGCCGACCGGGTCACTCCCTGGTGAAGGGAGAATGCCGACCCGGTCATCTCCTGCCGAATGAGGGGTGGCCGACCGGGTCACTCCCTGGTGAAGGAAAAGTGCCGACCCGGTCTCCTCTTGCTAAATGAGGAGTGGCCGACCGGGTCACTCCCTGGTGAAGGGAGAGTGCCGACCCGGTCAGCTCCTGCCGAATGAGGAGTGGCCGACCGGGTCACTCCCTGGTGAAGGGAGAATGCCGACCCGGTCTCCTCTTGCTAAATGAGGAGTGGCCGACCGGGTCACTCCCTGGGGAAGGGAGAGTGCCGACCCGGTCATCCCCTGCTAAATGAGGAGTGGCTGACCGGGTCACTCCCTGGTGAAGGGAGAGTGCCGACCCGGTCTCCTCTTGTGGGCAACTGGAGAGGTCCGACCAAGTCACTTTCCGTGGAAGGAAGAATGCCGACCCGGTCCCTTCTTATTTGGAGGAGGAGAGGTCCGACCGGGTCACTCCCTATTTGAAGGGAGATTTCCGACCCGGTCCCTTCTTATTGGATGAAGGGCTAGCTGATACTTGGCCATATTTGACCAAGTATAGAAGCGACTCGGCAAAGGAGGGGAGCTCCTGTTGGCCGAATGGGGTGCTGAGCCACTCGGATGAGGGGCTTATGAGCCCCAAGTTGGTCCGAGTGGGTGCTAGCTGATACTTGGCCATATTTGACCAAGTATAGAAGCGATTCGGCAAAGGAGGGGAGCTCCTGTTGACCGAATGGGGTGCCGAGCCACTCGGATGAGGGGATAATGAGCCCCAAGTTGGTCCGAGTGGGTGCTAGCTGATATTTGGCCATATTTGACCAAGTATAGAAGTGATTCGGCAAAGGAGGGGAGCTCCTGTTGGCCGAATGGGGTGCTGAGCCACTCGGATGAGGGGCTAATGAGCCCCAAGTTGGTCCGAGTGGGTGCTAGCTGATACTTGGCCATATTTGACCAAGTATAGAAGCGATGCGGCAAAGGAGGGGAGCTCCTATTGGCCGAACGGGGTACTGAGCCACTCGGATGAGGGGCTAATGAGCCCCAAGTTGGTTCGAGCGGGTGCTAGCTGATACTTGGCCATATTTGACCAAGTATAGAAGCGATGCGGCAAAGGAGGGGAGCTCATGTTGGCCGAATAGGGTGCTGAGCCACTCGGATGAGGGGCTAATGAGCCCCAAGTTGGTCTGAGTGGGTGCTAGCTGATACTTGGCCATATTTGACCAAGTATAGAAGCGATTCGGCAAAGGAGGGGAGCTCTTGTTGGCCGAATGGGGTGCTGAGCCACTCGGATGAGGGGCTAATGAGCCCCAAGTTGGTCCGACCGGGTGTGTCCCCCTTGTCATGCCACATGTCAACTCTTGATACCGGGGATGTTGGGACCCTTGATATAAGCCGAGCTGGAGGGGCGCCTCATGGAGTTCTGACGCTTCAAATTCCTCAGGCTTAGGATGCTTTTCTTAATTTCACTGGACTCCTTATGGAATGGACTGAAGGGGTCCAATTGGGCCTCTATTGAAAGCCCATTAGAGCGACGCGGGGGGGTTTGCGTTGCACATCCCCCAAGGCACCCCTATATATGTATGAGAGGGGAGAGAATTTCAGGGTTACTTGCTCATTTCCTCATTCTCTCTCTCTCAAAAATCTCCAAATTCTCTCAACTCTTCAAAGCTCTTCCTCCAGCTTCTTCGTCCGACCAGGTACGCTTTTCGTTTTTCTTAAGTTTTCTTTCTTTTCCTTTGAATAACCTCGGCCGACTCCCTTGTCTATAAATAATGGGAGATTCGTCCGAGTCGTCGACACCTCCGGCCTCACCTCCCAATAAATTATCCGAGGAGGTGAGGGGGATGGGAATAACGCTGGTGTCGGCTATAATAAATTGCCCCGACCCCTCGGTTGTGCCCGACGCGGTTGCTCTCCCGAGCCCTTCGTCTTCGGTGGAGGAGGAGGCCGAGGGTATCATTCCCTATCATTGGGAAGTGTCGCTGGCCTATCCCCCCTCAAGAAGTTACTTAGACAAATATTTGTCTCGTGATGTAGTGCGGGTGGCCATGCCGAGGGGAGCAGGAGAAGCGTCCACTTCGGGCCGAGAATTAGAGTATCCCGACCTGGATCCGAAAGGAGGTCCAGGGACTTTCTTCCCCGAGCCCGGCGTAATTAAATCTTTGACTGAGGACCTTCGGGGGACGGCGACCAGGTTCCAAATAAAAGATCCTTACTATCTGGTCCGACCGGAAGCCCATCATACAGTTCTGTCTCCACCGCCCGGATGCATAGCTGTCTACTACAAATCGATGGAGATGGGGCTTCGGTTCCCATTGACCCCTTTTGCCAAAGAATTGCTGAATGCCTACAACTTGGCAATTTGCCAAGTCTCTCCGAACTCATGGGGGGGGATCAATGCCTTCCAGCTCATCTGCAACCTGATAGGTGTCCGACCGACCGTTAAGTTGTGGAGGCACATGTACAGGCTGGTCGAGGTCATGGCTGCGTCTAACGGGCCTGGCTGGTGGAGTTTTCAAGTCCGACCGGGATATCGGACCGTCCTCAATCTTCCTAGATCCCAGAAAGGGTTTCGTAGGGAGTTCGCCTTCGTCTATTTCGGCGGGGATTGGGGAATTCCGCTGGTCCCTCCCCCGACTGAGCCCCTCGTTGCTTTGAATTACCGGGTAGGCGAGCTCGATGATGAGGAAAGAGCTGCGGCCTGCTATATGCAGACCGAGTTGAGGATCGTAAATGGGGGCGAGGTGTTCGTCCCCGGCCAATGGTTGCCCGACTGCCATCTTTTCAGTGATGAGCATTTCCTCTCGGCTATGGGCCTGAGTTCAACCTTTCCGAAGGGTAATTTGCCGAGGGGGTGGCTTAGGGTGGTCAGAGTGATGTTTTGATCTTTCATTTAGACTAACACTTTTGCATTTTGTTTTGTTTTGTAGAGCCTGCCCGAGCGTATATAGACGAGGTAGATCCGACCATGGCCGACAAACTGAATGTAGCGGCAATGAGGGCTGCTCGGCTGAAGGCTGAGATTGCTGCTAAGACCATGAAGGTCCCTGCCCCTCCGAAGGTAAAAATTCCATTCTTTTTTAGCCGAGCGGCATTTCCTGTAGTTAGAGATTTACAGGAGTTCTTTCTTTTTCTCCAGGATCCCGCCAAGCCTAAGTCCAAGAAGAGGAAGGAACGGTCGGCTGACAAGGTCGCTCAGACCGAGAAGGCGCTCGCGAGAGCCAAAGCTGATCGGGAGAAGGAAGCCAAAAAGTCCAAGTCCATTGAGGTTATTAGCCCGAGGGGGCTACCGCAGCCTGCCGATGGCGGATCTATCTCTCTTCACTCCTCAGACTTTCGGCCGATTGGGAGTCCTCAGTATACTCCCATGTCTCCCTCCGCCGACCGTGTTGAGGATGAACTGGGCGAGGGGGCGATGCTCGGCGTGCCCTTCACCGAGCTCAGTCGAGCCGAGAAAGATGGTCGCTGGACGAAAGCCATAGAATTGATGTATACTGCAGCCGACCGGGAGCATATTCAGGCAACCCATGGTCCGAACGAGACCAATGAGCTTTTCCGCTCCTGGCATGATGTAATTCCCTTTCTCACTGCCGAGTGTCTTACCCATTACTCATGTGTTCTTTATTTCTTTGTTTTGATTTGTTCTCTCTTCTTTTTCCAGTTCTCTGTTCGACTGGCCAATGTGACCCAGAACCGAGTAAGCCTTACTGAGGAGGTGGCCGATCTCAAGGAGAAGGCCAAGAAACACTTTGACGAGGTCTATCGCGCCAAGGAAGGCAAGCGGATAGCCGAGTCGAAGCTCAGTGATGCCGAGGCGGCCATTGAAAGGGACCCAAAAGGCTTCGAGGAGGAACGGGGTAAGTGGGTTAAGGAGAGAGCCGACCTGGTCCTAGCTCGGGATACTGCCCAAACCGCGAAGGCGGACGCTTTGGTCAAACTGAAGGAGGCCGAGCAAAAGGTGGACGACCTCAAAGTCAAGCTGACTGAGTTGGAGGGTCAAGTTAAGACCGAGGCACAGTGGTTCTCCGACTGGGAGAAATCTGACGCCGCCGAGGTCTATGCCAACGAGGTCGGCAGTGCGGCGCATAAAATGGGGGAGGATGAGGCGCTTGATCGGCTGAAGAAGGTCCTTGCCGAGTCCCACCCCGACTTGGTCTGGGCGGACGTTTGGTCGAGTTATCAGATGTCAATCGATGCCGACAACGCTGCTATCCTGGCTCGGCTGAAAGCTGAGGGGGGTGAAGATGATGAAGACGACGATGAAGAGGGTCAAGTCGACGTCAACGTCCTGGACGGCGATGATGTAGATGACAATGAGGATGATGCCGAGGCGGCCGACAATGCTGGTCGGGGTAAAGAGTTGGTCGGTGACAACTCCGAGCCGAACGCCGAGAGCATGACTGATCTTCCCCCTCCCCCTAGCTCTTAGAATGTAGCGCTTGTACTTAGCCTTTTTTACGCTTTTGCCTCCCTTGCTTTTGTACTGACTTCCTTTTTGTAATTCGAGACATCTTTAATGAAACTTGTCATTTCTTCAATTTCTTTGTTTGTTGATTGCAATATTAACCGATTAACTTCATTGACTCCGACTAAGTTGGTCCCTTTCTTGATTCTCGATTGGTTAAGTCTTTCCCGAATACGTGCCATTTTGGCTGTACACTGAAAACTGGCTACTGGGCCGATTCAGTTGTAGGACTGCCGACTAACTATAATTTCCAGAAAGGATAACAATTTGTTTTTGACTGGTCAAGTCTAATAGGCTGTCAATGATACCCAACATACCGACCGGCAGTTGTTTATATTTCTTCCATGAGAGCCATCTTTAGAAGATTGACTTTGTTACAAAACTGCCGACCGGCTATAATTACAGCTATTACAATATATGCCCCTATTGCAAGTAACAACCTACACAAAGTATCTTTTGAGATTGTCTGCATTCCAGGGTCGGGCCAGGAGAATGCCCTCGAGGGACTCTAGTCGGAATGTGCCGGGCTTGATGATTTATGTGACTTTGTAAGGGCCATCCCAGTTAGGTCCGAGCTTTCCCTTTAAGTGCGAGAGCCCAGTGGCTTCGACTTTCCGGACAACCCAATCGCCGAGTTGGATTGGTCGGGACTTTACTCTGCGATTGAACATCCGAGTAACCCTTTGTTTGTATCGGATGGATTTTAGCAGTGCATTGCCCCTTGTTTCCGGCAGCAAGTCCAAGTTGACTGGCTTCTCTTCCTCGTTCCTCTCGAATTCGTAGAACGTCATTCGAGGAGATGGGATGCCAATCTCTACTGGCAAGACCGCCTCGCTTCCGTACACAAGGTTGAATGGCGAATGTCCTGTTGCCTCCTTGGTAGTAGTTCTTGCCGACCAGTGGACTCCTGGTAGGTCATCGACCCATGCCCCTTTGGCTGCCTCCAGAGATTTCTTGATTCCTTTGAGGACTATTTTATTAGCCGACTCAGCTTGCCCGTTCGTTTGCGGCCTTGAGACTGCGGAGAACTTGGTGCTTATTCCGAACCGAGTACAGTATTCTCGAGTCGGTCCGCTGTTGAATTGTCGTCCATTGTCGGAGATTAGTACTCTGGGGACTCCGAATCTGGTGATGATGTTTCTCCAAATGAACGCTTGAACTTGTTTATCCGTTATGGAGGAGAGTGGTTCGGCTTCCGTCCATTTGGTGAAATAGTCAATGGCGACTATCAGGAACTTTCTCTGACCTGAGGCTGGGGGAAATGGTCCGAGTAGGTCCATACCCCATTTATCAAATGGCAAGACTTGCCAATTGTTGTCAATGGGGTGGTTGGTGCCCTGGGGATGTCCGAGTGGATCTGACAGGATGGGCATCTCTTTACCAGCTCCTGAGCGTCTGCTTTCAAAGTGGGCCAGTAATATCCGGCTCGGAGAGCTTTTCCCGCTATGGTTCTTCCCCCTTGATGGCTTCCGCAAGCCCCTTGGCGGATTTCCCTGAGGATGTAATTTCCTTCCTCGGGGGTTACGCACTTGAGCAATGGATGAGTGAAGGACTTTTTATAGAGTTGATTCTCGTGCCATAGAAACCATCCGGACTTGTGTTTGACCCGGTCAGCCTCCTTGGGGTCCTCAAGTAGTTTCCCGTCTCTCAAATATCCGACTACCTCATCCATCCATTCGGATGTCCGATTCAATACAAGTTGTTCCTTAGCATTGATGTTGGGCTGCCGGAGGACTTCCCACATAATTGTACGAGGGGCCGACCCTTCCGCCGAACTGGCCATTCGGGCTAAAGCATCGGCCTGCTGATTTTCTGATCGGGGTATGTGGGTGATATTGAACTGAGATAGCCGTTTGATGATGCTTTGGGCCTTGGCCAGATACATTCTCATGTTGTCTTCCTTGGCCTCATACTCGCTTGATATCTGCCCCACAATCAGCTGTGAGTCGGATTTAGCATTGATCGTGGTGGCTCCGGCTAGGATGCACAACTCTAGTCCGAGGATTAGGGCCTCGTATTCGGCTTCGTTGTTAGAGCTTAAGAATTCGAATTTGATGGCGTACTCCATTTTTTCCCCGACTGGGGGCTTGATAACCAACCCAGCTCCACACCCTGTTTTGGTGGACAAGCCATCTACTTGTAACTCCCAAGCCTCTTGCTGACTGGCTGGAGGCCTAGACGTACATTCGGTGTTGAAATCAGCTAAGGCCTGGGCTTTGATCGCCCTCCTGGGTTCATATTCCAACCCGAAATCTGCTAGCTGATCCGCCCAGTCAGTCATCCGGCTAGAATGATTCCTGCTTTCGATGAGCTTTCTGAGCGGTTGACCTACGAGAACCTTGATTGGATGGGCCTGAAAATAAGGCTTGAGCTTCCGACTGGCCATTACTAAGGCGAAGACCATCTTCTCGACCTCGCTGTATTTGGCCTCGGCCCCTCGGAAGGCGTGGCTTATGAAGTAGACCGGGTCTTCGTTTTTCTTCCCTCTCGGCCACCAAAACATAGCGAGCGCGTATTCGACACGTGCTAAGTAAACGAACGGCGTTTCCCCAGCGGGGAGATCAACTTTGGGAGTGTTGATAGATGCGCTTTGAGGGAGGTGAAAGCCTGTTCGGCTTCGTCATCCCAAGTGAACTCTTTTCTTTTTAGAGCTTTGAAGAAGCATAAGCTCTTATCTCGCCGAAGGGATAAGAAGCGGCCGAGGGCAAAGAAACAAACTGTTAGGCGTTGTACCTCTCTCACATTCCGAGGGGACTTCATTTCTACCACTGCCTTTACTTTGTCAGGGTTGGCTTCGATTCCCCTCTCATCGACCAGGAACCCGAGGCACTTTCCTCCCTTCACCCCGAATACGCATTTTTTCGGGTGCAGCATCATGCGGTATTTCCTCAAGGTATTGAGAGTCTCTTTTAGATCAGAGGGGTGATCACTCTGAGCTTTGCTTTTGACGATCATGTCGTCAACGTATACTTCGATATTCCGACCCAGTTGATCGCTGAATATCTTGTTGACCGTGCGCTGATACGTAGCCCCTGCATTCTTGAGCCCGAAGGGCATCATTTTGTAGCAATACACCCCTTGATTGGTGACAAAGGCGGTATGAACTCGATCATGCTCTGCCATCGGGATTTGGTGATACCCCGCGTTTGCGTCCATGAAGCTTAGGAGAGCGTGACCTGCCGTCGAGTCGACCAGCCTATCGATTTTGGGCAGAGGGTGGTTATCTTTTGGACAGGCCTTGTTCAGGTCTGTAAAATCCACGTACATTCTCCATGCCCCACTCGACTTTTTGACCAGGACTACGTTGGCCAACCATTCCGAGTATTGGCATTCTTCAATGAACCCCGCTTCGAGCAATTTCTTGACTTCGGCGGCTGCCGCAGTGTTCCTCTCGGGTCCTTGATGCCTCAGCTTTTGTTTGACAGGCTTGAATCCCTCTTTGATGTTCAGCTCGTGGCACATCACTTTAGGGTCGAGCCCGGGCATTTCGGTGGCTTCGTAGGCGAAGACGTCTCGTATTCGTTAATACTTGGACGATCTCCTTTCTCGTTTGAGGATCCATGGCCTTGCCTACTCTCAAAGTCCGACCGTGCTTCTCGTCGATGATGACTTCTTCGTCGTCCTCGGCTGGCTGAGGGCGCTCATATTGCTTGGGGTTCTCGGTAAGGTAAACCCCGAGCCCACTTGAGGGCTGATCGTCTTCCCGTTTTCTTTTCTTCGAGTCTTCTGGGACGTCGTCCTTGTTTTTCAGGCTATTCACATAACATTCCCTGGCTGCCTGCTGATCCCCCTGGATTTTTCCGACTTTACCCTCGTCAGTTTCAAACTGCATGAGGAGCTGGTAAATTGAAATTGCTGCCTTGACCTTGTTCAGAGTTGGTCTTCCCATTATGATGTTGTATGGCAGAGGGATGTCCACCACTAGGAAGTCAATCGGTAGGCTTCTTCCTTTGCCCTTCTCTCCCATCCGAGCAGGCAATTTTATGGATCCGACAGGATGTACCGAATTTCCCCCGAAGCCTATGAGTGGCTGATTGAGCGGGGTTACATCCTTCTCATTGTACTTCAGTTTCCTGAGGCACTCCAGTGTGATTATATCTGTCGAAGATCCACTATCAACCAACACCCGTTTGACTCTGGCATTAGCCACTTTGAGTTCGATGACCAAGGGGTCGTCGTGGGGCGTGTGCAGGGGCCGACTGGACTCGCCGAATGTCATGACGGGACAGTCGGGTCGGGGATGATGGACGTCGAGCACCTGTTGCTTTAGACTCTGGAGGTGGTCTTTGCGTGAGCGGCCGGTTAGGCCACCCGACGCGAAGCCACCTGCTATGACCCCGATGAAGCCCTCTGTATCGCCGCTGTTGGATTGACCAACCTTTTGTTTGCCCTTTTCCTCCCTAGAGTGCTTGAGGTACCGGTTCAGCTTCCCCTGGTCAGCTAGGTTGTCTAGGGATTTCTTAAGTTCCCTGCAATCCTTGGTGGTGTGACCGCATTCTTTGTGGAACTCGCACCATTGGCTTTTGTCTCGCCGAGCGACCGACGTTCTGATGGGAGGTTGGCGGGGCATCATGGATTTATCCTTGATGTCTAAGTAGATTTCTCTTATGTTCTTGTTGAATCGGGGGTCGATGCCATGGTCGTTAAACCTATCTGACCGACCACCTGTTTTCTGCTGCTTCGACTGGTCCTTATGATTTCCTTCTTCTTTCCTCTTCTTACTCCCATCGTCTGAGTGACGACATATGTCTGTCGCTTGGATGAATCTTTGAGCCCGAGTCATTGCTTCGGAGAAGGTTTTCACTTCGCTCTCAGCCAAGGACCATCTGAGCCGACCGGGCTGAAGGCCAGACATTAGGGCGGCGAACGCCACTGCATCTTGCAGATCGGAGATTTTTAATGACTCCTCATTGAACCTTTTGATGTAGTCGGCCAGACTTTCGTTCTTCTCCTGCCTGACTCCCATCAAATGGAGACTTGTTTTCTTTTGTCTTTTTCCGGCGATAAACTGGTGAAGGAATAGGTCCTCGAGTACTGAGAAATCCGTTACGATCCCTGCGGGAAGCTCTTGGAACCAGTTTAGGGCCAGTCCTTTCAGAGTCGTGGGAAAGAAACGGCACCAAGTGGCCTCGCAGCCAGTTTGAGCGCTCATTTGCGCTTTGTATGTGGCCATGTGATCGTCCGGGTCGGTTAGGCCCGCAAATGGTTCGATCGTAGGCGTTTTGATTTTTCCAGGGCTAGGCTGGCCTTGGTTCTCTGCCCGAAGGGAAGGGACCAGGGTCTGGTCTTTAGGGGGTTGAAGAAAGCGTCCCTGCTGTAGATTGGCTAACATATCCCTCAGGCTTTGCTGCAAGGTCTGCTGGAGCTGAGCGGCTATCAAATTTATGTCCGCCGTGGATATGCGATGGGGGTCAGCGTGTTGTAGCTGCTGTGAGGGGTCCTGTCTATTTTCGATTGACTGCTCCTCTTCATGGTCGAGGGTTTGAACGGTCGGTGTCCTGGGCCGTTCAGACCTCCTCTGGTGAGATGGGGAAGGATCCCTTTCGGACCTCTGAGCCTGTGCTGAGGGCTGCCTGGTGCGAGTGCTCTTGGCTGGGGCCATTGTGAAGTGGTTCTTACTGAGTGGTGGCGAAGCGACTTTGATTGTAACTTCCCCACAGACGGCGCCAAACTGTTTCTGCTAAGAAATTAAGGATTGTAATATGTTGTGAGATTTGATGTGGGCCCCGAGAGTGTTCGCCTGAGCTCCGATGTCCGTACACCTGAATCCTGAAAAACGATGTTAGACTACCCCGGGGGTGGTTCCGGGATCGCCCCTCCGACGCTCAAGTCAGTTGAGATAGAGGTAGAGAGATAAAGTCTAGAGAGAGATGCTCTGCAGTTTCTTAGGTGAGAATTCAACGCCTTGTTCATTGATGAAGCAGTTGGCTTTTATAGTGTTGGGGATTTCCCAAACAAGTAACACTGTTCAGATGGGCCTTTTGGGCATGCTACCCTTTTTAGGCAATGGTTATTCCATCCTTCTTAGAGATCTCCCAAAACACTGGTGATTAGGTCAACTTACAGGTGGGACCCACTGCTGCCACCTGTCCCATGCTCTAGGAGGCTTTTAGGCTCCTTATTGGGCTGCTGATTAATTGAGCCCAAACAATATGCATTTTTTTTCCATTCGCATTAAAATATAATAAAGAAAAATCAACATTTGAAAGTTACAAATATAATAATATGGACATTTAAAGCATGATTAGAAGTTGGTTGAGATGGTAATGTATTATGTATAATGGCATAGTGTCATGGGATCAAATTTTGTTGCAATCCAATTTACTTTTGTTAGTTGACATGACATATGTACACATTGGACAATTCTAGTGGAGTAAGAGAGATGTCACGTAGCGTGTATACGTTGTCAGACACGCCTTTTAATATATTAGTATAGATTACATACTATTATTATTATTATTATTAATCAAAACAGTTAATTTTTTTTTGTAATTAGACATGAGAAAAGAAAGAAATGTTATTACCTCAAAGATGCCCCTATACTCGTGATCAGACAAGTAGTTTTTCAGCATCGCCTCAATGTCAGCCGAAATTCCCGTCTTCATTTTTCCTTTTTCACTTACCCCTTCTTGTCCCATGTCTTCCAAGCGTCAATATTTGGATCTTCTCGAAACCCTAGATGTAGTGGTGTATCATAAAATTGAAAAATTGATGATAATCCGAATAAACAAATTGCAACGAAGAATTATTCGAATAAACAAAACAAGCTAACCCGACGATTGAAGAAATACAGTTAAATCACAAATTTGAGATTGATTTTTAACAGATTTTAGAAGCAAATCTGGGTAAAATTGTAAGAGGATTTTTTTTTTTTGAGGGGAAATTGTAAGAGGATAGAGGAGTACTAACCAATAAATTAGAGATTGCTGGGTTAGGGTGACCGCAAATGGGCTGCCGGAGTCGTGGAGGAGACGAGGAGCCGTCGTGGGCTCAGAGGATAAGAGAAGCTAGCTATGTTCTTTTTGGATCAACTCGAACTTAACTTAATTTGTCGAAATGAAATGAAATGAACCGAACTAAAGAGGATTTAAAACGCGTGGAAAAAACTAACCGAATGGAATTGAACCGAACCGAACCGATTGAATCGAATTTGTCTGAACTGAAATGAATTTTCATTAATTCAGACCAAAAGAACAGAGCATTAGAGAGAGTTGAGTTACGGTTTGGGAACTGTGAAGTGATATGAGTAGAGATGGCAGTGGGTAATGGATCCGACCCGGATTCGTGGATTCAGATCCGTTTTTTACGGATCTGAGATATCAAAATTTGGACTCGATGGATCTGGGTATGATATGGATCCTTGTTTATTAAAAAAAAAACATATTTGGACCGGGTCCTAAATTAATACCCGAATCCATTTACCCCCCTTTTTTTAAATAAGAAAAGTAATAATTTTGAAATATGTAAAATTAAAACCCTAAGTCCCTAACCATTTGCTACCCGCCGTTTTGTGACTTTACTCCTCTCTTCAATCTTCTCTCTCTTGCTCCACACCACAAACGGATCCTTAGCTGCCGGAACCACCAGGTCGTCGCTTCCCGCCGTTTCTCTTCTCTTCTCTGCACCGCCTGGACAAATTAGTGTCTCTTGTTTTTTTTTTCATTTTTGTTTTCTTCTCAAAAAAATGGCATCATAAAATTTTTCAGTATCTAACATAATATTTAGTCAGCGATAGTCTTCACATTATTTTTGCACAATTAACAGTACTTGAATTTATTAAATTTTTTTGAGGACAAAGCAAGCTAGATTAATTCAAAGACAACTTGTCCATGCGTACTTAGTGCGCCACCTCCGGAGGGAGTGGTTTTTCCAAATTTGTTCAACACCAAAAGGAACTAGCTTTACTAGGTGATGAGCAACAAAGTTTCCATCACGTTTAACATGTGACCAAACAAGAGAAGAAAAAGAGGAACAAGAAGCTAATATATCATGGATAATGATGTCAAGATCCGAGAGAAAAGAGCACTCTTTGACAACCACTTGATCACAACTTGGCAATCCGACTCAAGAATCACCTCATTTAAACCAAACCTTTTGCCAAGTCTTACTGCCATCTGAATGTCTTTAGCTTCCGCAGCATCAGGGCTCCAAAAAGCTTTAACTCGACGAGTGGATGCAAACACCACCTCACCATTCGAATCTCGCCCCACAACGCCTAAACCAACCTAGTCAGCAACAGCTAGGGATGCATTGACATTAAACTTCAGCATACCTGGAGGAGGAGCTTGCCATGTCTTCACACTGGGAGCACAATTTGAAGTCTTGGTGCAGTAGATGTGAGCTGAATATTGTCCTTGCTCCTCGAATATTACTCATAGCAAATAGTATAGGCGATATCATCTTGTACATATAAGTCAAATTAATATTATATAAGTCAAAATTAATTATAAGAACCTTTAAATATATGGAAGTTGTAGAATAGTAATAGTGGAAATAAGAATTTATCAAAAAGTGGTTATGACTAGCAAGAATTAGCTTTAATTTACAAAAAACAATTTTTCGCAACATTATCTTAAAAACTAGGGTTTTAATTCAATATCACTACAATCTATTATTGGTCTATTTGTGAGAAGATAAGGTTTAGGTCGTTCAGATCAGTTGTGTAGGGTCATTTCGAGTCAGGTATGTTCATCTTTGTCCTTCTTACATGACCGGGTCAGATAGGTTCATCTTTGTCCTTCTTAGAGGATCGGGTCGAGTATGTTCAAGTCATATTCAAGTCTATATATTTCTGGTTGGGTCAATGCATTGATTCAACTTTGAATTTTAGGATTAGAATCAGATCATTTCAAGTTCATTCGTATCACATATATGCAGGTAAACTAAGGTCTAGTTAGATTTTGATCTAGCTAACTTAAGTCGAGTTTAGATTACCTTGCTTTTATATTAGAAATATGGGCTAACTTTGAGTCATTCTTTTCAGGTCAAAAGCAGATTTCATTTAATTTAATCAGAGTGAGGCCGCTTTGTCATAAGGGAAAGAGGGAATATTGTTGCTTATGCAATAATTAAATTGCAACCTTGTGAGTTAAGTGATAAAATTTGATTGGAGAATATGTTGAATCAGATTATTAGTCTACGAAATTTTGTTATGTGTACTATTGTAACCAACATCTGTCTTCTCTTCTCTTTTTCTGATTAAAAAAAATCAAATTCTTATATGAGACATATTACACTATTAGTTGGCGTATGACTTACATCACTGATTAGCATAGACAAGGCTAATACTAACACATGTATGGGTTTTTTAATATGAATTACTAAGGTTGTAAGCTTGTAATTTTCAGTGCATATATGGTACTAACAAGTAGAAATGGGTTAGTCATAATGCATATATAGAGTATCAGAATGACGTAAAAATTGTTTGATTATGAGACACGTAACAAGATAGAAGGATTGGAGAAAATAAACTATTTTAAGTTGTAGTAAGTTATATACACGTGGGAAAATATTTGACAAGTCAAACTTATATCGGCCTTAAGATAGACTAAAAAAAATAAAAGAAGCTCTAGGATCTAATAAACAACAAACTTCTATTAGAGGACCATATAAAAATAAAACCACGAAAGGTAAAGATGTAGATGTGACTTAGTTTTATGTTTCTGGAGCCACAAATGCATATTATCAAGAGGAAGTGAACATGAACTATATATACCTGCAGAGTGCGGACCTCCCATTTCTGCAAGTTTATGAACTTGGTGACGAACAGAGAATGAAGTAAACAAGAGATCTTCACGACGACCATAACAATAACATGTTGCAATGGAGATTGGTGTACCCTTACGACTAAAAAAAAATTAGCTTCAATCGCAAATGTACCAGCATTTCAGGGTTCGATCCCTTAAACATGCTTCAGTAATTTCCTTTTCTTTCAAATTCTCAATCGACAGCAAAAACTAAGACAACAAAAAGAAAATGTGTGCTGACTGCAAGTATATCAAAATCCTGAGCGGGAACCTGTGAGGTTGTGACACAGTGACAGCAATATAAACTAAGCATCTTCCATTGCTGATCATGCCACCTAAGAGAATAAGGTGTTCTTAGGCATTAATGTTCAACTTGGCACAAATTCAAGTAACCATTAACCACATAAATACATTATCATCAGCTAAACTTGGGGACTGGGGTCATAGCTACATCAATATGTGATATGGAATGAAACCAATTCCAGGTGCACAGAAACAGATGCTTCAAGAAGACGCAGAAAAGCACTACTACTAACTTGAGTTAGCTAAATGAGAGATATCATTGAATTTCACATATAATGCCATCATCTTTAGGGTATGTACGAGTAAAAAAAATCCAAAGACGACTTGCAATCAGCCAAAACTTCCATAATCAGGACTCGCTGAAGCAAATCTTCAGAATACCAACAGGCAACTTCACAGGTTCATTCGAGACATAAACAAGGATTATGACAGAATGAGGATAGTTACATCAGCAGTCCTAGACTCAAAATCAAAGGTCGTAATAGTTCATCTTTGAGAGAAACAATTAACAATTAACAATTATATGGTTAGAGATACGTCTATGCTAGTGTAAAAAAAACAGCATTTGATAGTGATAGGAAAATTGCCAAACGACAAATTAGAAAATGAACTTCAAGGATATTCGGTTTATGATACGAAGCAATGTGGGAAAAGATAACAATGGAAAATATTGCATTGCCCAACAAAAAATGACAATGATATACATCAGTGTAAATGGACTTTAAAATTTCAAATATCTAAAAGCCTCAAAATCATAAATTTGAGGTATCAAACAGATATAGTCAAATCCTATTCTGTCAAAGGAAATGAGAAAGCAAATACAAACTTGGGCCAAAAATCACAGCAGTGGTCTGTTTCCAAACCGACGCCTTCTCGGATTCTCCAGACATCATAAATGGATATACGTGCAGTTGTTTCACCATTGTTGGAGCCCAATTCGCTGTGCCCTTCCACGCCAGACACCAAACATATCCCTTTGACATCACAAGAAGATCACTACTATCTGGCAGCCTCTCCCACTTCAAGAGCAACAGGAGCAGATTCTTCAGAAACCAAACCAAGTTCTAGCTCAACTTTCTTCCAAGCATTCAAAACATTAGGTGGGAACTTCTTCTTAACAGTCCGAATCAACCCCTTTGCATCCTTCCTTTCATTCTTTGCCACCAACCCTTCCACCAAAACCTTCAAGGTCGCAAAATCAGGAATCTTGTTGTGAAAAACGCTCCGCTTGAACACATCATAACCCGTCGCAAAATCTCCATTTTTACACAAATAATGAATCAAAGTTCTAAATGTTGCAGCTTTCGGCTTAAACCCACTAGCCTCCAACTCTTGGTAAAGCTTCATAGCCTCATCGATCCTCCCACTTCTACAATAACTAGTTAACAAATAATTATAACTAATGGTGTCCGGTCTCAAACCCACAGCACCCATATCTTCAATCAACCTCTTCACATCCTCCGGTTCACCGCCTTGCGCATGACCAATCCTAACATTATACGCCGCAACATCAATCACACACCCCTTCTTCAACATCTCATTCCAAACATCCTCAGCCTCATCACACTTTCCCTTCTTATAAAACGAATCCAAAACAGTGGTATAAGTCACAGCAGTAACCTCAACACCCTTCCCCTCCATCACCTCCAAAGTTTTCAAAGCAAATTCAGGATCACCCTTCTCACAAAAAGACTTAATCAAAATCCCATACGAAACCTTATCGGGAACAAACCCATATCTCTTAGGCATTTCATCGAACAGTTGGGGGACATTATCAAACAATCTAGAATGATTACAAGCAGCAAGCAAAGCATTAAAAGAAAGCGTTGATCTGGGAGTACCCAGTTCATCCATTTGATTATAAGTGTTAAGGGCATTATCAAACATACCTGCTTTCCCATAACACCTTATCAAAGAACACAAAAAGGGCTCTTGCGTAATTTTGGGGCTTTTTTTGTGGGATTCAATTAGGGATTCAATGTCAGTGAAACGACGAGCTTTGGCGAGACGTTGAACAGTGAGTTCTTGGGCGTAACGAGAAGAAACAGGGGAAGTGTAATGGTCGGAAACAGAGGAGTAGATGTGTAAAGCTTTATCAGGGTCGTGCTCTGTTCGAAGCTTGAATTTTGCTTTGGAGATGGAAATGGAAGAAGAAGATGAGGTAGATAGTTGACGAACAAATCGAATGGAGCGAGAAAATGACATTCTTTTTTGTGGGAGTGAGATTTTTGCTGCAAAAAATGGATGGGTTTCAGCTGAGATGTGGAGACGTGAGAAGAGATGAGGGTTTAGGGTTTTAGGTTAGTTTTACAAGTTTTCTCTAGTTCTTTTTTTTTTCTGGAGTTGCTGATATTAAGTTAAAATCGTTTTAAATTAGTAAAAAAATCGTTTTTACTGTTTGGAGGAATTAGTAAAAAAATTTCAAACTTACAAGAATTATGAAGTAAAAATTACTTCCTCCGTAACAAAATAGATGTTACACTTTGAAAATTGCAATATTCATCTACTACGCTTGACCGTGCATTTTTTAGTTTTAGATAAAATCAACCTTTACTATATGATATATTGTTGGATTCGTCTCAATGTATACTTTCATAATATTAACTTCTTATAATTTTTACTAATACGCAATTAAAGTTATTAATGGTCAAAGTACTGCATCGACAAGCGTGAAAGTCAAAGTGTAACATCTATTTTATTACGGAGGAAGTATTTATATTCATATGTTTGTGCATTTAAAATATCAACTAATAAGTGGTTCAGACAAAGCTTTAAGTTTTTCTTTTTGGAAAAATGGATCAGAATACCCCTAACTTTGACCCGTCCGCTTTTAATACCCCCAATTATTAGTTATTTTTAAATACCCTCAACTATTGGGAAGGTACGCCAAAAATGCACCTGATTTACTCAGCACTTGTTAAGAGGTAATTTTTTTTATTTTTTATTTCTCTTTTATTTTTATTTTCAATTTCTACTCCCACCCACCACCATTTCAGCCACCCTCTCCCTCTCCACCCCAGCCCCTCCCCCCTCTCCTCCACTGCCCCAGCAGCCCCCCCCCCACACTCCCCTAACCCCCTTAGACGGAACTTAAAAGGTTTTCTACCAACGTTAGAGTCAAATTGCTTGCCGTTCTTCTGGAACTTCCCCGTATAGTGAAACTAACCTGCAAATTGAAGACTAGTGAGAAGCTTCAACAATGAGAAGGTGGTCCACCATTCTTGAACAGCAAAATATGCAGCCAGCGAAGTAAAAAAGTCATGAACAATCACTAATATCATATGGGAGATTCATATTCCAAGTTTCCAACTATGTGTTCCTATTCACTTAAAATCCTAACACATTACCAAACTAAACCCATCCCGGGAGGACAGAGAAGACAACCGATGCGGGAGCTAAGGTCCCTACCGATAGTAACAGTCTTAGAAAGGAAGGATAGGTTGACAGAAGAGAATTACAGAGAGAGAGATAGAATCGGAAAGATAGAAATAGACGGAAGAAGAGAATTGTGTTTAATTTCTTGGATGATCTTATTATTACACTCATGTACTATTTATACACAATAGCTAACACTAATTAACGGCTTTAACAACTAACAACTTTAACAAACTAACTAACACTTTTAACAAACTAGACTAACAACTTTTGGCATTCTAACCACCCTATCAACCCATATCATATCACCCATATCTACTTCCCCCTTATAAGAGACTTGTTCAAGCTTACAAAAGTAGGAATTGTAATATCAATGGCATTCTCCCGGGTAGCTTCATGAATAGGAAATCTGTCCAATGAATCGAGTGCGAAGCCGATTCGACCATTTAAGGTTACAGTTCTTTCATCCAAAATAGCAAGAGGATGTATAGTCACAGAGGAATCCTTTCCTTGAGCCCAAGAAGGAATATGTGCAGCTAGAGGCAAAGTGCCATAAAACTTTTTAAGCTGAGAAACATGAAAGACATTGTGTATTTTTGTAGAAGCTGGTAATTGAAGCTTATAAGCTACTTTACCAATTAATTCTAATACTTGGAAGGGCCCAAAGTATTTACTGCTAAGTTTCTGGTTACTTCTCTACTGAACAGAAACTTCTTTGTAAGGTTGAAGTTTTAACCAAACCCACTCTCCCACAATAAAACTTCTTTCAGATCTATGCTTATCTGCCATATTCTTCATTCTGCATTGAGCTCGTTCCAGGAAAAACTTGACTTTAGCAATCATAGCTTCCCTTCTCTGAAGACTTCTATCTACTTCATCATTAGTAGATTCTCCAGCCAAATAAGGTAAGTAAACAGGAGGAGGTTGGTTGTAAACTATTTCATAAGGTGTAAGTTGAGTAGATGTATGAAAATGTGTGTTATACCACCACTCAGCCACAAGAAGCCACATGCACCACTCCTTAGGAGAGTCTCCACACATACATCTAAGGTATGCCTCCAAACACCTATTCACAACTTCAGTCTGTCCATCAGTTTCTGGATGATAAGCTGATGACAGTAGGAAGTCAGTACCATGTAGTGAAAATAGACCTTGCCAAAAATTGCTAAGAAAGATTGAGTCTCTATCACTGAAAATTGACCTGGGCCACCCATGTAGTTTAAAGACATGGTCTAAATAACTTTGGGCAACTTGAACTGCTGAAAAAGGATGAACCAAGGGCATAAAATGTGCAGCCTTGCTAAATCTGTCAACCACCACAAAAATTACCTCTTTGCCCATGGACTTAGGAAGGCCTGTTATAAAGTCCATGGAAATATCGAGCCAAACTTCCTGAGGTACTGGAAGGGGTTGTAAGAGACCAGGCTTTGCTGCAGCATCATATTTTGATGCTTGACAAATAGTGCAATTTCTGACAAATTGCCTAACATTAGTTGTCAAACCCTTCCAATAAAACAAACTCTGAACTTTCTTTAGAGTCCCCTCTCTTCCAGAGTGGCCTCCTTCAGGTGAAGCATGTTGCCACAGTAATATTTTGGACTTTAGTGTGTCATCAGGTCCAACCACAATCTTGTGAGACTTTCTGAGTAATCCATCCAGCAAAGTATACCCAGGGACAGCTGTGCCTTGCTGTAGTTGTTGAAGCAATAACACATAGTTGTGATCTAGTTGATAGCTGGCTTGGATCTGAGTACTCAAATCGAAGATACTAATGAAATGGCCATACACAAAATGTCGGCTCCGGGATACTCTTGACGGGGCATCTGCAAAGAAGATTTTCCTTGCCACTTTTATACCGTATCTCATAATTGAACCCCATCAATTTTGACGGCCAAAATTGCTGGAATGGAGTAGACACCTTTCGTTGTAACAACCATTTAAGACTCTTCGATCGGTCTTAATTATAAAATGATTGCCACTCAAGTATTGTTCCCATTTTTCGGATTGAAAAGACAATTGCTAGCAATTATTTTTCATAAACTGATAACACTTGCCATTTAGGACCTAAAGTCCTGCTAATAAAAGCTATAGGATGGTCATCTTGCATTAACACAGCTCCAATGCCAAACTTTGAAGCATCTGTTTCAATGACAAAATTTTGTCAAAGTTAGGAACAGCCAAAACAGGAGCAGTAGTGAGTGCTTGTTTTAACTGAGTGAAGGCATTTTGTGTATCATCGATCCAACGAAAGCTCCTCGTTTAAGCAAGTTTGTTAAAGGTTTGCTAATAAGTGCATAACCTCTGATAAACTTCCTATAATACCCTGCCAGTCCAAGAAAACTCCTCAATTCTTTAACATTAGTTGGAACAGGCCAACTAGAGATTGCTGCAATCTTTTGAGGGTCAGTTTCTACCCCTCTTCCAGAGATAAAGTGGCCTAAATATTCCACTTTCTCACTAGCAAATGTGCATTTACTAGCCTTCACATACATCTGATGAACTTCCATGAGATGAAAGACTTCATCCAAATGCTGCCAATGTTCAGCTAGTGTACTACTATACACTAGAATATCATCAAAAAAGACTAAAACACATTTCCTCAATAATGGCTTAAAAGCCTGATTCATCCACCCTTGAAAAGAAGCAGGGGCATTAGTGAGGCCAAATGGCATCACTAAAAACTCATAGTGCCCTGTGTGTGTCTTAAATGCAGTCTTATACACATCTGCATCATGCATTCTTAGTTGATGATAGCCTGCTCTTAAATCAAGCTTACTGAAAACTTTTGCTCCAGATAACTCATCAATCAACTCCTCCATAACAGGAATAGGGAACTTATTCTTTATAGTTCTCCTATTAAGTTCCCTATAATCTATACACAAACGCCATGTTCCATCCTTTTTGTCTACTAACACAACTGGTGAAGCAAAGGGACTGCAACTATTTTGTATGATTCCTCTGTCCAACATTTCCTGAATCAACTGCTCTATTACATCTCTTTGCTTCAGTGGATATCTATAAGGCCTTATATTGACAGGTCCTTTACCCTCCTCCAAAGGCACCCTATGATCAAAAATCCCTCTGCTTGGAGGTAAATCAACGGGATCTTCAAAGACCCTCTTATACTTGTCCTTGAGATTCAAGAATTCAGGACAACACACAGCCTTGCCATGATCCACCTTAATAGACAAAAAAGAAACATCTGCTACTTGTAATAAATAAATCTGAGCTGCTGTATTGAACAGTTTTGCAGATGGCTCTCCTTCTACCACCTTGAGCTTGCTAGGAGGAATTCCTTTAAGTAACATCTTTTCATTTTCCCACATAAATGCCATCATTAAATTCCTGAAATCCCAAGTAATTGCTCCTAGTGTACTAAGCCATTGCACCCCTAACACCATGTCACAACTCCCTAATGATATGATTAACACATCAGTCTTGAATTCTCTACCATTCATACTCCAAGAAAACCCTTTACACATTTACTGACAAGCAATGTGATTTCCATCAGCTACTGTGACTGCCTGAGTAGATATATTTTCTAATGAACATCCCAGTTTCTTGGCAACAGACAAATCCAAGAAATTATGGGTGCTACGTAATCAACCAATATATGTAAGGGTTTACCATTAACCACACCCTTGACTCTCATAGTATGATAATTTTGATTTCCTGACAATGCATTAACAGAAATCAAAGGTGTCACAGATAAGGCAGCATCAAGTTCAACAGGTTCTTCCTCCTCACACCCATCTTCATGACTTCCTTCTCCTAAAAACTCCACTGTAAACAACTGAGTTTCTTTAAACTGGCATTTATGACCCCTTTCATAAGCTTGATCACAATAATAGCACAGCCCTTTAGCAATTTTCTCTGCTCTAACATCTGCTGAAATCTGCTTAAAAGGTCTAGGTTGATACTTTGTAAGGGTTTTATCTGTGTTTATAGGTGTGGGTAACAAAGGAGGTTTGTTTGTGTTTGAATTGTAAGGTATTGACTGAAAAGGTTTGGCTGAAAAAGGTTTGTAAGGTTTTGGTATGGTTACAGCTGCTGCTTGTTCCTCTGACAACCTAGCATATTCAATGGCTTCAGTTATGTTTTCTGGTTTAAATGCTTTAACAAGAGGTTTGATAGCTAACTTCAGTCCTCCCACAAAGCTAGCTAACACATAAGATTCAGGCAAGACATGACCACTTTGCAACAAGATAGCTTTCATATTCTCAAATTCATCTATGTAATCCTCCAATGATCCTACCTGCTGCAATCTATTAAAATCTTCAACTACATTATCAGTCTTGCTATCTTTAAATCTAGCCACCAAGTCAATGATAAAATCATCCCAATCCACATTGACCCTTAATGACAGATAACTAGTAACCTAATTTTCAGCTCTTTCAATCATATATAAAGAAGCTAGATTGACTTTCTGTTCATTAGGAATTCTACAAAGAGTAAAGTATCTACAACATTTCTTAATCCAGATTCTAGGATTAGACCCATTGAATTTTGGAAATTCAATCTTTGGGTTTATGCCAGGAATTCTCAGATTGTTACCTGGTACTCTTGGACTTCCTTCAGATGATGTGCTGGTATTGTTTGCTGATTCTTTCAATTCACGAATCATTTGTACCAAGCTTTGCATTGTTTTTGCTTGATCTTCAATTTTCTTTTCCAATGCTTTAACATGATCTTCCATAATTTGTCTTCTGGTTGCTGGCATAGGAACAAAGAAGATTTCTCTGGTATCTTTTCTCAAACACCTTACAGACAGAAATAATTCTAGGGTGTTTAATGAAGGTTTCTAGGTAGTTTAAATGGCGGAAGCAAGTTGTGAAGTGGGTTAGCTCTGATACCACTGATGCAGGAGCTAAGGTCCCTACTGATAGTAACAGTCTTAGAAAGGAAGGATAGGTTGACAGAAGAGAATTAGAGAGAGAGAGAGAGAGAGATAGAATCAGAAAGATAGAAATAGACAGAAGAAGATAATTGTGTTTAATTTCTTGGATGATCTTATTATTACAACTCAATGTACTATTTATACAACAATAGCTAACACTAATTAACAGCTTTAACAACTAACAACTTTAACAAACTAACTAACAACTTTTAACAAACTAGACTAACAACTTTTGGCGCCAATTCTAACCACCCATATCAACCCATATCATATCAACCCATATCAACAACTGACCAAAGAAATTGAGGAATTCAACAATGGCGGTTTCTTCTACTTCTCTTGTTCTTCTTCTTCTTTGTTTCATCACTCTTGTCACCGCTCTTCGTACTCCTCTTGGGTACTCTTTCTTTCTCCTCATTGTCGGAAAATTCCCAAAAAAAAAAAATACACTCGAAACAGTAGAACTTTGAAGTTTTTCAGCTACATTTTAGTTTTTACTTCGAATTTAACTTCAAATATTAAGTTTCTACTCAATTTTTGCTTTTGTTTCGTTACAAAATCTCTCTGTTTTCTCTTTTCTGTAATGGCGATATGCGAAAATGGAGGTTGAATTTTGTGCAATTTTTACAGGTCTGAAAAAACAGAGGAGTTACAACGCTTGAAGATTATAACAATGGCGGAAAAGTGAGTAGTATTAAAAAAAAATTTGGGTGGACATATGCCAAGTCAATGTCCACTTACATCACGAATTTCGAAGGGGCTTAGGGGAGGGGGGAATCGACGGGGTGGTGTGGGGGGAGGGGCGCGGCTGCTGGGATGGTGGGGGGGCTTTGGGGTGGTTTGGGGGGCTACTGAGGTGTGGGAAGGGTGGTAGTGGGGGTGAGGGAAGGTGGCAGTAGGTGGTGGGATGAGCAGAGGAGGGTTGGGGGGGTAAGGGTGGTGGGAGTTTTGGTTTACCAGTTCATCCGGTCATAATAGGTAAATGGAGTATTTTTGGCGGACCTCTCCAATAGTTGGGGGTATTTAAAAATAACCCATAGTTTGGGGTATTAAAAGCGGACGGGCCAAAGTTGGGGGTATTCTGATCCATTTTTCCTTTCTTTTTTGGTACATGAGTTCTATGTTGTTGCGCCTCCCTCATTTAGCAAATGAAGAAATTTATATGTGGTTCATGTGGTGTGAAGATAATAAGAATTAATATATAAGTTGAAATTCTAATCATTAATAACACCCATATACATAAAAAAAAGGCGTCAAATTTGTCGTGTATTCTAAAAGTTCATACTATTATTATAAAAAAATCAATGTTTGTAACTTATTTCTTGGGGCTTACATGCAACAAGAAAAATTATTATAGATGTACACGACGCTTACACTATAAATCAATAAACATACTTCCTCGGAATAATTGATATGAATAATCCAAGCTTTCATCCGCCACAAACTTTTGAATATTGCATAGTAATCCAAACTTTGGGAAGGGAAGAGCTTCTCAAAATATTTCAAACTGTTAATTTTATATGTATCATAAACCCAAAAAGGATTAACAAAGGTAGTAAAAATCAACAATTTGAATGAGAGATATTAGGATTATTGTGAAAAGATGGGTAAAAAGTTGAAATTATTTATATCAATTGAACATTATTCCTAATTTGTTGAGTTAAAGGAGCCTTTTTTATTTCTTACATATTTCTCTTTATTTTTTAATGATCTTCAATTCACAAATTTCTTTGATTTTCTTATTAATAGTAGATTCTAAACAAATATTGCTCTGAAAAGAAGTCTAATACGTCTTCAGTTCACATTTGATTTAAACGTTTGAGATGTTGCAGTATTTACTCACTTACATTTGACCATATTTAGTAATTTATATACAAGGCAAAATATAGTTATATGAAATCTTGTTAAATTCATCTCAATGTTTTACATACCTATAATTAGACTATTAGAGATGTGAAGTGTTAAACTTAAAGTTATATATTGACAAGCATAAAAGTCAATATTTTGCAACTAAAAGTGAATAGAGGAGGTATCATCTAATAAATTATTTGAACCATCTTCCAAAATTATCGAAGGTTAAAAAAGGAAGTCAATGTCAAACACACCAGCTACTGTCTACTGACTGTAACACAAGATCCTATCAGGTACAAAAATAATCCATCAGCTACCAACATGAGAGGGAAAAAAAATCACTACATCAAATAGAAACAGAAACGATCAGACCCCATCTTCTCATTTCTTCAGCCATCATATTGGCCCTCGGCAAATTTATTCTCCGGGTAAAACGTAGCCACGACTTCATTGCCACCAAACTTCCTTCCATTCATACCGACTCTGGCCTTTGAAGCACTCTCTAAATCAGCATACTCCAAGAACACCTGAAACCACGTAAAAAGCACAATGCATTGAGACACAGAAACGATCCTTCCCCATATAAGGAAAGAGCTCGTTAAAAGGAAGAAAAAGGTTATTTACCAAACCGTTCCCTACTATAAACAAGAGGTATGTTGACCCTTCAACCCTTTGTTTTGTGAACTATGGTATTCCCAATATGGGCAAAGAATATAACTTTACCTTTTCGTTATGTAGACCATTGACTAAATAGCCTTTCTCTTAGAGAAAGCATGATACGAATGTGTACGCCCTCATTTCATATAAGTTTCCTCTTTACTAACTTTTCTTATCCCACAGAAGTACATTTTGTCACTTCAGTCACCAACTTACTTATAATTGCAACTTTGCAAGTTCAATATATAAATGTAATTCAACTTGTCATGTCCAAATACCAGTATCATAACTAACAACTCCTAAACCAGTCTCCATAACATTAAATGAAACACCTATTTTGCAATAGCGGGAGTACAGACTTACAGTATAGTGATTCAACAGAAACAAGTAACAACTACCATAAATAAATGACCATGAGGCATTAGACAGAACTAACCTTTCCAAGCCCTGGTGAAGGCTCTCCATTTGGATGCGGTCTAGGGATGGCAACACTTAGTAAAGAGCCTATAACACAAGAAAAAGAAATATATTACATATATGGGTCTCAGCTCCCCCCCCCTTAAATGAAAACAATCAATGCACACAAGAATACAGAAAAATGTGTAACCTTTCTGCAAAATAGCCACAACTCCACAGTAGAATATGGAAATACAAAACAGCATTAACACACAAATAAAGATGTACAGGACAAACAATATAATTTACATCTATCTAGATCAGAAAAAAGTTATAAAGAAAGTACCAAATCTTGTCCCCTCCTGTCTCATGTCATCAAGGATATCTTCAAATTCCTCGTCGTCTTTGAGCTCATCGATATTTACACAGTTGGTTAAGCACACAATCTTGGTGGGAAGGCCACCAGGCTGCAATATCATTTTCTGCAAAGGTAAAACAGGCATGTCAAGAACTTTATCTTTTTTGAAAAAAAACAAGCAGTAAAATAGAAAATGTGACATAGTTACAAATATGATCAGAACAAACAACAACCAATATGGAAGAATTGCCACAATACACTGGCATTTCATTGACACTGCCGCTAAACTACAAGGGTGAAATAAGCCATCTCACAAAAAATCCCACTTTACAAGCTCCTGTCTTGAGATATCAACTTAGCTACAGCAGCAGCTATTCGAATTAATATAATAAATAGAACATGAACCACATATCACCTGCAGTGCAATCTGCTGCTGAGCATGCATGTACACGCTTTCTTGCTCCGGCTTTGGTTGCTGAGCACCCTGGTTTGCACGCCTAACGGTAAGGGTTTTATCTCCCATTTTGATTCCATTAAGTGCTTGACAAACAATATCTGTAACAGACAGATCTTGGTACACACAAAATGCATAGCCTTTTGAATTTCCAGTTTCTCTGTCTTTGACAAGATCAAAACCCCGAAGTGCTCCAAAGGACTCCAACAACTCCCGCACTTGAGCCTCAGTAAAGTAATAAGGAAGCCCGCCCACAAATATCCTGTCAGGACCCTCAAGACCACCGGCAGAACCTGGTGTCAAGCCAACAGCACCTAGATTCAGGTTTGGATTAGGCTGACTTGGACCCAGTGCTGCAGCAAGGGATGGATTGTAGTCACTGGGTCTCCTCACCTTAACCGGAGTCCCCTGCAAAAGCAAGACCATAGAAATATTATCAAAAATAACATCACTATTTTTATTCCACACACACCGGCCCCCAAAAGTTAGGAGGACACACAGAGAGGCACATATAGATCAAACCACACAGGGATCCCAGAGTCCAGACTTATTATAAAAACCGTGAACCAAGAAATGAAAATAATTTACCTCAAATGTGATACCGTCTAGCGCCATAGCATTACTAGCTTCCTCTACAGATCTCATCTCCACAAAAGCGAACTTCTTTTCATGGTTAATATATACATTGACAACAGCATCACCTGAAATGCACAAGGTATAACACAATCATTTATGATTTATCTTAATACAACACTAACAACCTGTATACAGCAATTTCATAAAGCTTCGTGCTCCTACCCGGGCCTGCAGTATTTCCTCCAATTGCTGCCATGACATGGCTGAAAAAGGTAGCGACAGACTGTGGCAGAACATTTAAGCCAAAAATTATCAACAGAAAAAAGGTAAAATGATACCAAGGGGTAAAAAGGATGAACAATATGACGATAATAACAATTAAAAACCTGTTCATTAGCTGTTGGGGGTAATCCTCCTACATAAACACGTCGAGCGTGCCGAGTAGCCTGTAAATTTCATATCAGCTATGGGAATTTTGATGTATAAAGATGATGATGTATAAACTAAAGAAGAGATCCTAAAGCAAAATATCATCTCAGTTAACCTGCTGAGTCATTGCTTGAACAGGCATGACAGGAAGAGTTCCAAGCTGCATCCACAAAACAAGATAACATGAAGGCCTAATGGTAGAAAACAACAAACAATAGCATAAACCATACAATTAATATACACATACCTGCCCTGGTGTCAAGGGGAAAATGTTGGGAAACACCCCAGGAACAGGAGTTGTTGTAATCGGGGCTGTATAGAGTACAAAATTGTCATATTTCTATAGAAGCACCAAGTACATTGATGCTCAAAATGAAAGACCCACATCCTTATTAACCTTTTTCAAGATAAAATCACACATCCTATTTCGTTTTAAGTAAATATACGAATCCTTTCAAGTAAAAGATTTTCTTTGGTCACATATTCATCGGATTTTCTAGATATAATTGATCTCAACTAGATAATGTACAAGGCAGTTTGCAGGGATTAATTAGAAATACTACAGAAACACACATTAGGGGCCAGTTAAAGATGAACAAAACCCAACCTGAGCACTCGTTCTTCCTTGTACATTAAAGCTACAGAAGTCGGCTCACACCCAATTTCAGCACAGTGGGGCAAGTAGCCCAACATAACCTTCTTACAACAAACAAAAGACACAAACAAGAAACAAACACCAAAAGACAAGAACAAACGAAAAACTTCTTTCAGTTCCAGAGTTATTTGACTGAATAAATATAATGAGAAAAATAAATAAAAACTACCGTCCATCTGCAAACACTCCACCAGGCTCAGTAAAGCAAATAAGAAGTGGATGAATAAGCTTACCCAATGAAAGCATGTAATTTGATACGAACTTTCCACACTAAAGCAAACAAAAAAAGAAGCAGTAGTTATAAACACAAATCTATGTTCAGAGTAAAGGATAATAGTCAGACCTCCAATGGTAGGAGCCGCAGCAATCATTGCAGTTGGTGGGGCCATGTCAAACCCGCTTATCCTTTTACTGCTAGCACACAAGAATAGTCAATCGAAAAAGACATGATACCATCAGAGGTAACAATATACGTAACTATCAGTAACAAACTAACAACTAACAAGTAACAACTTCATAAAGGATCCCCATGCTAACAAACATATTAAAAATTAACAAGCCAAAAGAGAAGTGCTCAAAAAGATATTCTTGGACAAATTAAATCCGAAAGCTAAACGAGCACGAACATGGAGCAGAAAAACTGAGGACCATTTGCAAAAACAGGCGGGAATCCCAGATCAATATAGAAATTGAACAACAGAAGCTCACAGTATTATATTTACGAATTAAACACAAGGCATATGCCATCCATTGTATAGAACTCAATAGGATATAATAATTTAATATGTATAACATAAGTCACCAATAGAGGACTTATCATGAATTGTAATCACCCTTAATAGCATAGAATTATCATTTTTCCATATAGCATATAATTATCTAATAATCAATACACAAAACCGAAAATTTGGTTGGACAAAGTTAGGTGAATAACCAATAATAACTTTAGAGATACACTTCCTCTATAATATATCAACCAATATCATTTATCTTCAAGCAAAGGGACCAACTTCCACCACTTTGATGCATGCTTATTCTCTGAATTCAGATTGCTCATGGACAATCATATGAAATTAGAGAAGATAATACTCAACCTTAGACCGAAATGCTGAGAAAGCCTAGTGAATTAGGACAGATTACACAAGAACAGGTATAAAACATTATCCAAAACATATGATACTGACCGAGTTACCTGTATAAATCACAAACACTATGCAATATAATATCAGCACATCTTACCACCAGCTTTAAAACGATTTTAGAGAAGAATATGAAAAGATCGGTCAGAGATTAAAAATTTTACCTCTTAGAACGAGAACGTGATCGAGATCTTGACCTCGAACGAGAACGTGAACCTGATTTATGATGAGATCTGGCCCTAGAATGAGATCGAGAACTACGTCTGTGCCTGTCCTCTCTGTCTTCATCATAATCCCGCCGTCTAAATTAGGAAAACGCATCTCAAACTCATCAGGAAAACAAGGGTGGAACCTTATACTTTTTGACATAAACCAATAAAAATCAATGTCCAAATTCACAAACAAAAACTCAGCGTAAATAAGTTGAATATTTTAACACACGAACCTGTCATAATCTCGGCTACTATGGCGATGATCATCATCTTCCACGCCCCTGCTCCGCTCCCTTCTCTCACTCCTTTCTCTATGTCGGGAGCTATGGCGATCACGCTCTCTATCCCTATCCCTATCCCTATCCCTACTCCTTTCTTTGTCTCTATCTCTGTCCCTACTCCTTTCTCTGTCTTTATCTCTGTCTCTATCTCTATCCCTGTCCCTCTTCCCTTCTTTGTCTCTGTCTTTTTCTCTTTCTTTTTCTCTGCTTCTTGTAGACTCTTCATGACTTTGTGAATCATGCTGCATGATATGTTGTCATAAGCAAGGTTTCGAACAGAACGTTTAAAAAGAAAAGCATAAGAAGAGCCACAGACCATCGGGATATGTGATCATATCCCATGAACACCGTCAGATTGACAGACATTATCAACCAATTATAAAGTGAAATGGCACTTAACTTAGATAAAGATAGAAAGACTCAAAGACACAAGTGTGACCAGACGATGGAAACTCACAAAATCAGAAGAACGATAATTCAATTCAATACACTCATTACTAGTGCAGCATCTATACATCCACTACTACCAATAATGTTTTGCCATCTTAGTCAGTAGGTGCTGTTCTCTTCAACTTCAGGAAATAACAGTGAGTAAAACCAAGTTTAAGCAATAAAATTCAATTTTAATCACTAAAACTCAATAATTGCATATATGGAAAACAGCAGCAATTCAGTAACACTAGCAATTTCAATTAGAAAAAAAAACAGTTTTATCAAGTGAAAATCATTCCAGTACAGTAAAAATCAGGCGACAGAACAGGCCTTACTATCGAAACACAAAGAACATGCATTTCCTCAAATTAGAAAGTTGCAAGAAATTTTGTTTCACCTATTAGTATCAGCTTTCCAGTTAATTTTCCGAATGTCTACAGAATTACAGAACTACGAGCCGCCTACTCAATTAGCAAGTGAGGTAATCAAGACAAATCATTCCAAAATTACAAACAAAACTTTCTCTTCTCTCTCTGTCCATACACTATGTGCGAGATTTTATCCTTGTACTCAATGATTCCACTGTCCACTCAAACAAAATCAACTTAAACCCTGTTACCTTTCTCTTACTCATATAGTCATATCCCACTGTTCTTTAAATTCCTTTTTTCAGAAAAGTTATTTCTTTGGTTGGTATAATCTACTGTATATCACAATCAATTATGCTCATCCAAGTTTATCACCTTGATATACAAGAGAAACATATCACATATAGCGATTTTATATTCAACATTCACGACTGAATGTAAAGCAACTACGATTGTGTGTGTATATATATAAATACTTCCTCCGTGTTATTTTCTAATCGCTACAATTTGACTTTTGCACTATTCATGTTCTACCACTGACCCGAAAGAAAACCCTAATCAACAAGCACTAAAATATGGACATAATTCGTCGACAATTGCTAAATACAACTTCGTTTCATTCAGTGAAATAAGTAATCTAGTGCAAGCAATTAAACTAACATTAAAAACAAGCTAAAACCCTAAAAAGTATGTGAAGAGCAAATTAGGCGAGAAAATAAGGTCGAAGAAATTAATTGAGAAAAGATAGGGAAGATCTAAGAGGAGAAAAAATACGCGTGATTTGGAGTCGTGGTGATTATCTGAGGCATCGACATGAGCGTCGCTGGTTTGCCGCGGCGGCGAACCGTGTTCCTGACCGTTATCCTCGTATCTGTCGTCGTACGACATCGTTTGAGCTTGTATTTCTTTGTCTCTCTCTGTCTTCCGTGCGCGTAGCTGTTCTAGAGAGAACTTCCTGGTTTCTACTTTCTTGCCTCCGAAACTAGTAACGCAGAGGCTAAAGCCTAAAGGGTTGTAGCTAAGTGTTAAGAAACGTGCTCAGCAATCAGCATCTATGCCCTAGAAGGCTAGAATTAGATTGCGGAAAATCAATTTTAGAGCCCGTTTATGTGGTAGAATTATATTTATATGTAATTATGTGTGATAATAAGTAGTTTAAAATCCAAATCTAATTCGGATTCGAATTTCCAATATATAAAGAATTCAAGTAATAAGATAAACCTGGTAGGAGGATGATCATAAGATTAAGTTATCAAATTCATATTCATTTATCAAAAACTCCTTATATATTAGTACAATTCTATTTTTTTTAAAAAAAAAGAAAAAATATATATGTAGAACTCTATTTTCAAAAAAAATTTAAAGTAAAAATTAATGATATGGCTCTGTCGAAAAAAAATAATGATATGGCAATCCTATGTGGCACGTTCTATTTCATAAGTTGTAGATTTATATTATAAATAGATCTTATTTCGAAGCATATTTCGAGCACTATCCAATGGTACAAAAATTATAATATTCCGAATTATGTAGCAAAAGTTATATTCAATTTATATAATATAATATTTTGGGTTGTTCCTTCAAAACCAAACTCTATATATATATATATATATATATATATATATATATATATATATATATATATATATATATATATCATATCATATCATATCATATAACTAATATATAAAGCAGAGTACAAAAGTCAGCTCACGAGGTCGCGACATTTGGCGTTCTCATTGAACGCCATTTGTCGCGCTCATTAGGTGCCATGTCATTTTTATTTTTTTTGAATATAAATAGAGTTCTAAATTGATCAAAATACAAATAGATTTTAGGATAAGAATAAATAGAGTTGGGTTCACAATGAAAAACTTAAATATACTAAATTGATTATAACTTTTAAATACCAATGGAAATTGTTTAAAAAGTACTTTAAAATAAAATCAATTTATACTATATTTAAAATTTTATATTAAAGTAACATATAAATGGAAATATTGACTATACTAACGTATTAAAGTAACATCCGCAATTGGAATTAGCGATTCAATTAGAATTAGGGTTAAAGTATTAAAATAACCTCTTCGCAATTGGAATTAGGGATTCAATTAGAATTAGGGTTGGTCGCGATATTTGGCGTCCTCATTGGACGCCATTTGTCGTCTTCATTAAGTGTCATGTCATTTATTATTTTTGAATATAAATAGAGTTCTAAATTGATTAAAATACAAATAGAGTTTAGGATAAGAATAAATAGAGTTGGGTTCACAATGAAAAACTTAAATATTGTAAATTGATTATAACTTTGAATATATAGTTCGTAAAATTATAATTTTTGTACCATTGGAAAGTGTTTAAAAAGTACTTTAAAATAAGATCCATTTATAATATATTTAAAATTTTATATGAAAATAATATATAGTTTTTGCATGATAGAGTGAATGTCAGAATCATATAGTGAGTTTACGCATGATATAGCGAGTGTTAAAATGATATAGTGGATTGTTTAGAAATGATGTAGTTTCTGCATGATATAGTATGTTTTTGAATGATATAGTGAGTTTCTTCATGACATATAAATTAGAAACCAATGTCAAAGTAATGACAAAATCATATTATAATTTTTAGTTGTTCTATGTCCGACAAAAATAACGGTAAAAAATAGGGGTGTAAATATTTAAAAACTCTACCTCTTATTCACGAAAAGCACGGGCATTTGCGGAGGTCCCAATACTAATAATAACTAATATATAAAGCATAGTACAAAACCCAGCTCACGAGGTCGCGACATTTGGTGTCCTCATTGAACGCCATTTGTCGCGCTCATTAAGTGCCATGTCATATTTTTTTGAATATAAATAGAGTTCTAAATTGATTAAAATACAAATTGAATTTAGGATAAGAATAAATAGAGTTGGGTTCACAATGAAAAACTTAAATATACTAAATTGATTATAACTTTTAATATATACTTCGTAAAATTATAATGTTTGTACCATTGGAAAGTGTTTAAAATGTACTTTAAAATAAGATCCATTTATATTATATTTAAAACTTTACATTAAAGTAACATTAAAAGGAAATATTGACTATACTAACGTATTAAAGTAACCTACTGCAATTGGAATTAGCGATTCAATTAGAATTAGGGTTAAAGTATTAAAGTAACCTACTGCAATTGGAATTAGGGATTCAATTATAATTAGGGTTGGTCGCGACATTTGGCGTCCTCATTGGATGCCATTTGTCGCGCTCATTAAATGTCATGTCATATTTTTTTTTTAATATAAATAAAGTTCGAAATTGATTAAAATACAAATAGAGTTTAGGTTTAGAATAAATTGAGTTGGGTTCACAACGAAAAACTAAAATATAGTAAATTGATTATAACTTTTAATATATAGTTCGTAAAATTATAATTTTTGTACCATTGGAAAGTGTTTAAAAAGTACTTTAAAAAAAGATACATTTATACTATATTTAAAATTTTATATTAAAGTAACGTATAAGGTCACGATAATTGGCGTCCTCATTAGACGCCGTTTGCCGCGCTCATTAAGTGCCATGTCATTTTTTTTAAATATAAATAGAGTTCTAAATTGATTAAAATACAAATAGAGTTTAGGATAAGATTAAATAAAGTTGGGTTCACAATGAAAAACTGACATATAGTAAATTGATTATAACTTTTAATATACGGTTCGTAAAATTATAATTTTTGTACCATTGGAAAGTGTTTAAAAAGTACTTTAAAATAATATCCATTTATACTATATTTAAAATTTTACATTAAAGTAACGTATAAAAGGAAATATTGACCAATTACGTGAACTAAATATTATAGATTTTTAGCGGTCAGCTTTGCACATTGAGTTCTTCCCCAAGGTACGGTTTCTAATAAATATACTCCTCATATTTTCTTTTCCTTTGATAAGAAACAAATCTTTGCATCTTTCTTCTCCTACAAACATGAATGTTGGATAAGATGGGACATGGTCAACATATTAGAAAGAGGGTTGATATTGTTAATCATATTGGTCTATTGAGGCTTGAAGGGCACCGCAGCAACATACCTTAGCAACATACCGTAGCAATATTACCAATCCTTCATAATTTAACAAATTGTTTCATATTTATATGACAGGTGCTTTAATTTGATTTGTAAACACAATGAGTACTAAATAAAGGTACTCGTTTTTTTTAGATGTAGCAGATTGACTTTGGGCACTATTCATCCAATACACTTTGACCACTAATTGTTATTTATACATAAGAAAAAATATAGTCATGTGAGATCTTGTTTGATTCGTCACGGTATACACTTTCCAAATATATATTTTTTATAATTTTTACTTTTATACAATTAGAGATATTATCGGTCAAAGTGGTGCCTCGACAAATGTGAAAAGTCCAATGTTGCATAAAAAAAACCGGAGGGAGTAAGTTTTATCTTGAACTTAGAACATATACTGATGGCTTAAGCATTGGAACAAAAAATAAATTATGTGCTATGCTATTGTAAATAAAAAGGTCAAGGATATCAAATGAACCAATCAGGTACAATTTGATCAAGGATTTGAGCAAAGAAAGGCAAGATTGGACTCTGAAAGTTAGGGTCACCAGAATGTGGGATGCGATAAACACGAAAACCAATCTTTTTTATAGGTGTTGAAACAATACTTGCAGATGAGGAAGTAAGCCCCACTATACAATTAACACATAATCTATTTTTGTTTTATTTTGATATAACCTTGCAAACTAAATGGCCTACTAAATAGGGAGATCACATTCAAGACTCTATAAGAGGAGATGATGCATCAGACTACAAACGCACGTTCAAGGAGGGGAACATCTACATAATTAGAAACTTTAATGTGACAGCCAACAAAGAAGGGTATAGAACTGTCACAAATAAACACATGATATATTTCAACTTCTCAACCTGTGTTCAAACTCTAGATGAAGACAAACCCAAAATTCCTAGACACAAGTTTGAGTTGGGAGACTATGAGTTGATTCAAAAATGATGTGACTCAATTGTGCAACTCACATGTACTCCTATTTCTTCATTATATAGCCTTTATATTTAAATACATGTTACAACTTATCTTTAATAATTACTATTATTATATGAACTTTATATATATATATATATATAATTATATCCTCGTGCAAATATAATAGGACAACTACGGGCCATTGGTAGACTGACATAGCGAGCAAGAACTGTACTAAGGGAAATCACATTGGAGCATACAAGGTTAATGTTCTTTATCTCATAAAGAATACTGTTATTATTCGTAGTTTTACAGAAATATTATTTCAGCTCTTAAATTTATTAATTATTTGCAGTGGACAAAACTTTGTCGTAACACTATGGGGAGAAATTGGTAAAACACTTGAGCGATGATCTCAATTTAGACGACTCGGTACCAATTGTTCGTGTGAACATTTAGATTTGAAGTAGGTTGTGTAGTATATCGTGACATGTGCTTTAACATATAAAAATATGTAGTTTCTGCATGATAGAGTGAATGTTTGAATCATATACTGAGTTTCTGCATAATATAGTGAGTGTAAATGATATAGTGGATTGTTCATAAATGATGTAGTTTTTGCATGATATAGTATGTTTCTGAATTATATAGTGCGTTTCTTCATGACATATAAATTAGAAACCAACGTCAAAGATAATGACAAAATCATATTATAACTTTTAGTTGTCCTATATCAAACAAATAGAACGGCCAAAAATAGGAGTGTAAATATTTAAAAACTCTACTTTTTCTTCACGAAAAAGCCCGGACATTTACCCGGGTCCCAATACTAGTAACTAATATATAAAGGAGAGTACAAAAGCCAGCTCACAAGGTCGCGACATTTGGCGTCCTTATTAGACGCCATTTGTCGCGCTTATTATGTGTCATGTCATTATTTTTGAAAAGATACAGAGTCCAGAATTGATAAAAATAAAGTTTAAGATAAGAAGAAATAGAGTTGGGTTCACACTGATATACTTAAGTATAGTAAATCAATTATAACTTTTAATATATAGTTCCGAGAATTATAATTTGTGCACCATTGGAAAGTACTTAAAAATACTTTAAAACAAGATCCGTTTATACTATATTTAAATTTTATATTAAAGTAACGTATAAAAAGACATATCAACTCACGAGGTTGCGACATTTGGCGTCTTCATTGGACGTCGCAGGTCACTCTTATTAAGTGTCATGTCACTTTTCCTAAAATAAATAGAGTTTCAAATTAATAAAAATACATGTGTATAGTTGAGGATAAGAATAAATAGAGTTGGGTTCACAATGTAAAACTTAAGTATAGTAAATCGTTTATAACTTTTAATATATAGTTCCGAAAAATACAATTTTTGCACCATTGGAAATAATTTAAAAAATACTTTAAAACAAGATCCATTTACACTATATTTAAATTTTATATTAAAGTAACGCATAAAAAGAAATATTTTCTATAGTACGTATTAAATAGAGGTGATCAAATAGCGGGTCGGGTCGGGTTCAGGCTGGGGAACCCATAAAAAAAATGTCCATTAGCCGGACTGGGCCAAAATTCGGGCCATTTTTGTGCCCAAAACCCACTTTTTCGGGCCAAAATCGGGACGTGCCGAAATTTAGGCTAAAATGTATTTTCGACTTGCCCAAAACCCGTTCCAAATACTAAAAAATTGGGGGGACAATTCTGCCCAAGTCCGGGCATTTTTCGAGCCGGCCTGGGCTACCATTGATCAGCTCTAAAATACGTTACAAACTGCAATTAGCATTATTAGGACTTCAATAAGAATTAAGGCGCAAAAGTCAGTTCACGAGGTTGCGACATTTGGTGTCTTCATTGGACGTCATATGTCACACTTATTAAGTGTCATGTCACTTTTTTAAAACAAATAGAGTTCCAAATTAATAAAAATACATGTATAAAGTGTAGGATAAGATCAAATAGAGTTTGTTGGGTTCACAATGAAAAAAATGAAGTATAGTAAATCGATTATAACTTTTAATATATAATTCGGAAAATTATAATTTTTGCACTATTGGAAAGTATTTAAAAAATATTTTAAAATAAGATCCATTTATACTATATTTAAATTTTATATTAATGTAACTTAGAAAAGAAATATTTTCTATACTATGTTTTAAAGTTACAAACTGCAATTAGAATTAGGACTTCAATTAGAATTTGGGTTTTTCTACAAAATCTATTCATGTTAGAATTAGATTATTCAAAGTTATTGCATTATAACTTTTGTTGTTGTGTGTCGGACAAAAATTACGGTCAAATAGGTTATGTGAAAATTTAAAAGTCTACATCTTCTCCACGAATAAAACGGGCATTTGCCCGGCTCCCAATACTAGTAACTAATATATAAAGCAGAGTACAAAAGTCAGCTCACGAGGTCGCGACATTTGGCGTCCTCATTGGACGCCATTTGTCGCGCTTATTAAGTGTCATGTCATTTTTTAAAATATAAATAGAGTTCTAAATTGATTAAAATACAAATAGAGTTTAGGATAAGAACAAATAGAGTTGGGTTCACAACGAAAAACTTAAATATAGTAAACCGATTATAACTTTTATTATATAATTCGTAAAATTATAATTTTTTTACCATTAGGAAGTGCTTAAAAAGTACTTTAAAATAAGATCCATTTATACTATATTTAAAATTTAATATTAAAATAACGTATAAGGTCGCGACATTTGGCGTCGTCATTGGATGCCATTTGTCGTCCTAGACACGAGTTTGAGTTGGGAGACTATGAGTTGATTCAAAAACGATGTGACTCAATTGTGCAACTCACAGGTACTCCTATTTCTTCATTATATAGCTTTTATATTTAATACATGTTACAACTTATCTTTTATTATTATTATTATTATTATTATTATTATTATTATTATTATTATTATTATTATTATTATTATTATATGTACTTTATATATATATTATTATATCCCTCATGCAGATATAATAGGACAAGTACGGGCCATTGGTAGACTGACACAGCAAGCAATAACTCTACTAAAGGAAATCACATTGGAGCATACAAGGTTAATGTTCTTTATTTCATAAAGAATACTGTTATTATTCGTAGTTTTATAGAAATATTATTCTAGATCCTAAAATTATTAATTATCTTGCAGTAGACAAAACTTTGTCATAACACTATGGGGAGAAATTGGTAAAACATTCAGCAATCATCTTAGTTTAGACGACTCAGTACCAATTGTTCGTGTGAACATTTAGATTTGAAGTAGGTTGTGTAGTATATCGTGACATGTGCTTTAACATATAAAAATATGTAGTTTCTGCATGATAGAGTGAATGTTTGAATCATATATTGAGTTTCTGCATAATTAATGAGTGTCTAAATGATATAGTGGATTGTTCAGAAATGATGTAGTTTCTGCATGATATAGTATGTTTCTAAATGATATAGTAAGTTTCTTCATGACATATAAATTAGAAACCAACGTCAAAGACAATGACAAAATCATATTATAACGTTTAGTTGTTCTATGTAAGACAAAAAGAACGGCCAAAAACTCTACCTCTTCTTCACGGAAAAGCCCGGACATTTGTCCCATCTATTTATTTATATCATATCATATCATATCATATAACTAATATATAAAGCAGAGTACAAAAGCCAGATCGCGAGGCCGCGACATTTGGCGTCCTAATTAGACGCCATTTGTCGCGCTCATTAAGTGCCAATGTGCCATGTCATATATATATTTTTAAATAAATAGAGTTTTAAATTGATTAAAATACAAATAGAGTTTAGGATAAGAATAAATAGAGTTGGGTTCACAATAAAAAACTTAAATATAGTAAATTGATTATAACTTTTAATATATAGTTCGTAAAATTATAATTTTTGTACCATTGGAAAGTGTTTAAAAAGTACTTTAAAATAAGATCCATTTATACTATATTTAAAATTATATATTAAAGTAACGTATAAAATGAAATATTGACTATACTAACGTATTAAAGTAACCTACTGCAATTTGAATTAGTGATCCAATTTGAATTCCGCAACATTTGACGTCCTCATTGGACGCCATTTGTCGCGCTCATTAAGTGTCATGTCATATTTTTTAAAAATATAAATAGAGTTCTAAATTGATTAAAATACAAATAAAGTTTAGGATGAGAATAAATAGAGTTGGGTTCACATTGAAAAACTTAAATATAGTAAATTGATTATAACTTTTAATATATAGTTCGTAAAATTATAACTTTTGTACCATTGGAAAGTGTTTAAAAAGTACTTTAAAATAAGATCCATTTATACTATTTTTAGAATTTTATATTAAAGTAGCCTATAAAAGGAAATATTGACTATACTAACCTATTAAAGTAACCTACTACAATTGGAATGAGCTATTCAATTAGAATTAGGGTTAAAGTATTAAAGTAACCTACTACAATTGGAATTAGGGATTCAATTAGAATTAAGGTTGTTATAAGATATTCAATTAGAATTAGGGTTATTCTACAAAACCTATTCAGGTTAGAATTAGAATATTCAAAGTTATATATATAAGATTGACAGCGGTCAACTTTGCACATTGAGTTTTCTTCCCTATATTTTATTTCTACTTAAGCTAATTACGTGAACTACATAGTATAGATTTTTAGCAGTCAGCTTTGAACATTGAGTTCTTCCCCAAGGTACGGTTTGCACCGTAGCGACATACCTTAGCAACATACCGTTGCAATATTACCAATCCTTCATAATTTAACAAATTATTTTATATCTATATGATAGATGCTTTTATTTGATTTGTAAACACAATTAGTACTAAAGAAAGGAAGCCAACTCACGAGGTCCTGATATTTGGCGTCCTCATTGGACGCCATTTGTCGCGCTCATTAAGTGTCATGTCATATTTTTTTTAATATAAATAAAGTTTTAAATTGATTAAAATACAAATAGAATTTAGGATAAGAATAAATAGAGTTGGGTTCACAATTAAAAACTTAAATATAGTAAATTGATTATAGCTTTTAATATATAGTTCGTAAAATTATAATTTTTATACCATTAGAAAGTGTTTAAAAAGTACATTAAAACAAGATCCATTTATACTATATTTAAAATTTTACATTAAAGTAACATATAAAAGGAAATATTGACTATACTAACGTATTAAAGTAACCTACTACAATTGGAATTAGCAATTCAATTAGAATTAGGGTTAAAGTATTAAAGTAACCTAATGCAATTAGAATTAGGGATTCAATTAGAATTAGGGTTGTTATAAGAGTTTCAATTAGAATTAGGGTTGTTCTACAAAACCTATTCATGTTAGAATTAGAATATTCAAAGTTATATATACTAGATTATTAGCGGTCAACTTTGCACATTGCTAATGAATTATGGATTAGGGTTTTATTTTTAATGTTTTAACATGCAAGAAGATGTAGGTTGTGTAGTATATCATGACATGTGCTTTAACATATAAAAATATGTGGTTTCTGCATGATATAGTGAGTTTCTGCATGATATAGTGAGTGTCGAAATGATATAGTGGATTGTTCAGAAATGATGTAGTTCTTGCATGTTAAAGTGAGTTTCTTCATGACATATAAATTAGAAACCAACGTCAAAGATAATGAGAAAATCATATTATAACTTTTAGTTGTTCTATGTCAGAGAAAAATAACGGCAAAAAATAGGGGTGTAAATATTTAAAAACTCTACCTCTTATTCACGAAAAATCCCGGGCATTTGTCCGGGTCCCAATACTAGTAACTAATATATAAAGCAGAGTACAAAAGCCACCTTACGAGGTCGCAACATTTGGCATCCTCACTGGACGCCATTTTTCGCGCTCATTAAGTGTCATGTCATTTTTTAAAATATAAATAGAATTCTGAATTGACTAAAATACAAATAGAGTTTAGAATCAGAATAAATAGAGTTGGATTCACAATGAAAATCTTAAATATAGTAAATTGATTGTAACTTTTAATGTATAGTTCGTAAAATTATAATTTTTGTATCATTGGAAAGTGTTTAAAAAGTACTTTAAAATAAGATCCATTTATACTATATTTAAAATTTTAAATTAAAGTAACGTATAAAAGGAAATATTGACTATACTAACGTATTAAAGTAACCTATTGCAATTGGAATTAGCGATTCAATTAGAATTACGGTTAGACTAATATATAAAGTAGAGTACAATAGCCAACTTACGAGGTTGCGACATTTGGCTTCCTCATTGGACGCCATTTGTCGCGCTCATTAAGTGTCGTGTCATTTTTTTAAATATAAATAGAGCTCTAAATTGATTAAAATACAAATAAAGTTTAGGATAAGAATAAATAGAGTTGGTTTCACAATGAAAATCTTAAATATAGTAAATTGATTATAACTTTTAATATATAGTTCATAAAATTATAATTTTTGTATCATTGGAAACTGTTTAAAATAAGATCCATTTATACTATGTTAAAATTTTTATATTAAAGTAACGTATAAATGGAAATATTGACTATACTAACGTATTAAAGTAACCTACTGCAATTGGAATTAGCGATTCAATTAGAATTAAGGTTAGACTAATATATAAAGCAAAGTACAAAACCAGCTTAAGAGGTCGCGACATTTTGGACGCCATTTGTCGCGCTCATTATGAGTTTTAAATTGATTAAAATACAAATAGAGTTTAGGATAATAATAAATAGAGTTGGGTTCACAATTGTAGGCGTGTTTTTATTTCGCCTACGCGGGATGAGCGCGTATTAAATTTGACTACCCCCCTTTGTAAAGGTTTTATTGAAAATATTTTGAAAGATGTCGCCAATAATTCTTTTTAGGAAGAATCATAAATCTAATTGGATATGGGAAACCGTAGGGATAAATTATCCAATGTAGAATTCCCCGTCCTGACTCCATAGATGGTCAAAATGAACCAAAGATTGAGTTCGGGGGTGAGGGTACGAATATGGTCATAATGAACCACATTCGTCCAAAGTTGGCCTCTACTAAATATCGATTCATAACAGATTTTATGCCAAAGAATAATCATATAACATTTTAAGTACCCTAAAATATTTAGTCTAAATTGGTTCAGGAAACACATAAAAGACTATTTTTAGTGACAAGTTATTATGCAATCAATATTACAGGGAACTTAACAGGTTGTCCAAATTAATCTGATTAATGTTAGAATATTTATTTAGGTCTTGATTAACAAAAATAACATGTGGGTGATAAAAGCAATAAAGTAGGACAATCATATAATATGAACAGAACAAGCAGGCATATAATATACAAAAATAAATAAAAAGAAAGAAGGAGGTTTAGAATGTACAGTAGAGCGATTTTATATTAAAGATCTACATCATGAAATAAATGGTTAGTAACTTCAATATAAAAATAATTTATTCAAGGATCCTCAGGATTATACCTATGCGGCTTAGATTGAGGAGCGCAACGATCTTTAGGCGGAGCAATCGTGGAACCAAGAACGTAGTGTAATTAAGAATTGATTGAAAGTATTGAAAGTATTTGAGTGTTTGAGTATTTGAGAATTCGAAGTGTATTGTAGAGGTATTCGTAAGTTTTTGTATTCGTAAAATAATAATATTAAAAGCCGTTCGTAATTCATGAAATTGCGGATATTTATAGGGAAAAGGAGACGTGCGCCCCACACAAGACCTGCGCCTGGTGCAGTCCTACGTGGCAGGCGCACTGCCACGCGTCAGGCGCACATTGGTGTGCCTGACGCAGCCAGCTCAATCACAGATAGGCACGTGTAAACGCGTTTTGAAAAGATAGAAAAGAAAGTTGCGTCTCACACATAACTTGCGTCAGACGCAGGACTCTGTCTGAGTCACAAAATCTACGTGTTAGGCGCTCATTGGCTCGCCTGACGCATATTCTGGAATATTCGATCATATTCCATTGCGCGTATTTCAAATATACTTTTTTATCCCTAAAATTCCGGAGATGGAATTTTACGGATTAAAAATCTGATTTATTTATCAAAGATAATAAAATATTTATGAAAAATATCTATTAAGATAATAAATATTTAATTGGGCTTTTAAAATGAATTTAAAACATTTTATGGGCTTGAAATACAATTAATCATCATGAACAATTAATTGGGCTTTAGAATATCATTTCGAAACACATTTTAGAATGGTTCTTTAGATTGCTCTTCCGTTGGGTCGTGCCGACTAATCCCGCGGTATGTTTCATCATTGGATCCTTAAATGGGGAGACACGATTATGTGTCTGAAGCCCCCACTTTGGCGAGGTTCGGGAAGCCGATAGTCGAAGTATCTGTATCTCGGGACGGAGAACGATTCTAAACGCTCTGCGGTTTAGAGCGATCTATAACCACGGTCTCTCGCAAAACAAAGTTAGTATGTAGGACAATAACTACAAGCAATCGATTACACTGCGAGAAGAAGATGTTAGCGAGATAGGTGCAAACTACTCACATAAAGCACATAATGATGCAAATGATGCAAACTTAGACTCTCTAAGGATGCATGAGGCCTTAATACTAAGGATTAAGGTTATGCAAAGCTAAGGGATGACACGTCATGCAAGGTCAGGGTTATGCAAGACTAGAATGAATAAAATGCAATGCAAGGTCAGGGTTTTGCAAGGCTGCAATGCAAGGTCAGGATTTTGCACGGCTAGAAGATGGGTAGAACGATAGAATGAGCAGGACTGAATAGAAATGCATAGAATGATTTTCGAAAATCATTTTTAGTAAATGATTGGGGTCCGCAAATGAGGTCCGCGGATTACAACTTTTCGGGAGTTTGATTCGAATTGGAGGAACCACCACATATAGGAAGCCCCCACTTTGGGTGAGCTTGCCTTGAATTAGGCTTGAGCCTTGATTGAAATGTAGTTCATTTGATATTGAAGTGTAGTTGCTATGTCTTGAGCGTTGAAAGTTTTCCTTGGGGATTGTCTTGGGGATTCTTCTTTGGTATAGGCAAAGTCAAGTATCGCCCGAGAGATCATGGAATCATCGGAGAGTCTTTCGGGAAAAGGAGAGCTTGGATAAAAAAATAAAAGGTTTGAATTTGTGACTCAAATGCATGTAGGTGGGAAACGGCTTTAACGAGGCTAGGTTCAGACTCGAGTCTATGTCGGGATCTAGAAAGAACATGCTCCTGAACTCTAGAACATCAAATCATTAGACCTTGACTAATATTTTAGCGGTCGGACCTCGAGATGAGGATTCCTACGTATCCTTGCGGAATCAGACCATTCGTAGTTCTTGATCTGATTTTTTTATTATTTTTTTTTTGTGCCCTAACTTTTGCCTAGGCCGCCCTTTCGGGTTTTCAACCTAGCGGGTTTGGACATACCTTGAAAAAGGAGTTATGGTTGATGAAAGGTTGAAAGGTTAAAGGCTTTAGGTTTGATGAAGGTTTAATTGGATGGGCTTAGGTTTTGATGGGTTGAAGGATTTGAATGAGGGGTATAACTTGTGTGCAAGCCCCCTAGCTTGACTTTATATTTCTTTGCCTTTGGCTTTTTCTCTTTTTTTTTCTCTTTCCTTTTTGTCCTGTGCGTTTTCTTTTGTTGTTGTCTTTTTTTCGCACTTTGAACTTAGTCACTATTTTATTTTTGCCTGGCACTGATTTTTATGTAGTAGGGCTTGCACACAATCCATTGGTTTAGGGTAGTGGAAGGTTTGAAGGATATTTGTGGAGCTTTGATGTTGAAGGGATTGTTTGGTTTATGATCATGGAGATGATGCATGGTTTATGGATGATGGAGAGAAGAGGGGAAATAACTCATAATCCAAAGTATGTCCATTTTTATTTTCATTTTTCTTTATTTTTTTGTTTCAGATTTTCTTTTATTATTATTGGTCAAGTTCATTAGGTGATTTGAGTTTCGTCATTGAGTTAGAAGCATAAATAAAATGATGGAAGGCCAATGAAAATGAAAATGAGAATGAAATTCTTTTATTAATCAGAAATAAATAAAACAAGGCTTATTCGAAATAAAAACCTAAATACCATAGACTCGACAAGAAAGGAAATGAAGGAGCTTGGGGAGGGACTCTCCGACTCAACCTAGAAAACTAGCGTTAAATGACTAAGCCCCGACGTTATTTAGGCACTTCCCGAGGGGTTGCCCTATTGCTGACTTTTCTTTGCGGGCGGAATTGACAATCGTCGTCTTGACCATATCCTGCAGATGATTCTTTAAGGTCCAACACGCGGATATTCGGTGCCCATTCCCTTAGTGGTACTTGCAGTAGGCATTAGGATCCCACATCTTGGATTTATTATCTGGAGCAGGGTCTGGAGTAGGGCCAATAGGCTGAAGTGCTCCCTTTGCATGAAGTCTAGTGAAGGCTTCTTCTAAGGACATGCCTAAAGGTGAGAATGTTCTTTGAGGCTTTTGATAACCTCTCTTTTCAGTAGCTATGGCATTGACGTCATTGCTTTTGGAGCTATAAGGGCTATTGTTATTCTTCTTGAAAGAGTTGTTGTTGTTGAAACCCTTGTTCTTGTTGGCCCGTATCTCTTCTTCAATCAGCAGGCCTACCTTATAGAGCTTCGTGAAAGACTCTATTGGTTGAAATTTGATATGATCCCCATACTTTGACTGCAGGTTACGGATCACCAGGCGGACTTGATCCTCCTGAGATGGCATGTTAATCATTTGTGCAGCTTTATCCCTCCATCTGTTAAGGAAGGTGACGAAGTCTTCGTTGGAGTTTTGTTTAGTTAACTCCAACTCACGAAGGCCAATGGGAAGCTGAGTATTGTAGATGTATTGTTTGTGGAATTCTTCTCTGATGTAGTCCCAGTCATTCAGCTTGGCCTTATTGAGTAATCTGAACCACTTGGATGGATGTGCATCCAAGGTTAAAGGAAAGACATAAGCAAACAGGTCCTTGCTTATGCCTTTGAGAGCCATAGAGATGGAAAATGCTCTTAAGTGGTCATCTGGGTCTTCGACCCCCTTGAATTTTGGGAGGTCACCCAAGGTTACCTCTTTAGGGAGCTTGTCCCTCAGTTCAGGATCAATGATGTCATGGCCGTGGGCGACTCTCGGCGCGAGAATTGGCTGGATCAATTGCTCGAGTTTTTCGAACCGCAGTTCTGTGTTGGTTTTGAATGGTGGTGGAGTGACGCCTTGCTCATCTTCTTCAGTTAGCTTCTCCTTCAGTGCCTTAATTTCTTTATCTTGTTCCTCAAGACGAGAGTTCATCAGTGTGAGTTGAGCCATAATGACACTGAGTTGTTCATTAGTTTCTCCCATTGCAGATGATGCTTCAGAAGAGTCGGAGGATTCGTCTGAAAAAGTGAGGATGTGCTTGACAAGTCTGGGAGTAGGTCGACCTTGTTGCCTCTCTTTCGGACGTTACCAAGTTATAACCTCACGATCCGTCCTGAATAGGAATCGAATGGACCTCGTAAATTTCAAGAAATAATGTTTTCGAAATGAGAAATGGAGATGAGATTTGGGAATATAAATGGGGAATGAAAGTGGAAAATGATTTTGAAATGGAAATGGAAATGGGAATGAGAAATGATTAGGAATGGGTATGGTTATGGACTTAGTATGGGCTTGACCATTATGGAGCCATGGGCCTAACTATATGCAAATGCAGACATGGATTGGGTTTGGACTATGCAAGGGTTGGATTGGGTTTTGGTGATGATAGGAGAGACTAGACTTTAAACTTACGGGTGAGCAAGTAGGCTAGACTTTAAACTTACGGGTGAGCAAGTAGGCTAGACTTTAAGGAAGACTGGACAATAAAGGGAGACTAGACTCTTAACTTAAGGCAAGCAGGCTAGGCACCTAGACTTTGAACTTACGGGTGAGCAAGCAAGCTAGACAACTAGACTTCGGAACTTACATTGGACTAAGCGGGCTAAACTCGAAAATTGCCTATGGACTTATGAAATGCTATACTTTGAACTTACGGGTGAGCAAGTAGGCTAGACATTAAGGAAAGTTTGGACAATAACGAGAGACCAAACTCTTAACTTAAGGCGAGCGGGGCTAGACAACTAGACTTTGAACTTACGGGTGAGCAAGCAGGCTAGACAACTAGACTTCGAAACTTACATTAAACTAAGCAGGCTAGACTCAAAGATTGCCTATGGACTTAAGGAATGCTAGACCTTGAACTTACGGGTGAGCAAGCAGGCTAGACACAAAAATTGCCTATGGACTTAGGGAATGCTAGACCTTGAACTTACGGGTAAGCAAGCAGGCTAGACACAACAATGCCTATAGACTTAAGGAATGCTTAGACCTTGAACTTACGGGGGAGCAAGCAGGCTGGACTTTAGAGGAATTTGGGCTATTATGAACTTCTGAAGGAATTGGACTTGACTAGGGCCTACATGGAGATGCAAACTAGACCTAGGATATGAATTGGGCCTAAATGGACCTAAGTTTGGATTAGATTAACATATAGGTTTGATATAGACTTGGAGATGTATATGGACTTGACAGTGGAAATAGACTAGGATTGGACTCAGAATGGAATGGACTGGGATTAGACTTGGACTGGACTTGACATAGACTAGGGTTCACATAGAGATGCACATGGGCCTAGCTTTGACTTGAACTAGACTTATATGGGCCTAAGATGGACTCTAATGCTAGCGGGCCTAATATGCATGCATGGACTTGAATTAGATGGACCCTATATGAATGCAAAATGGACTCTAATGCACATGGGCCTAGAATGAATGCAAGTGAATCGGATTGATTGGATTGGATTCGATGAAGGTGTTTGGATTGGGCTTAGATTTTTCGAAATTCGTTTTTGAAAAGAACCCCTTGTTTTATCTTTTGTTAGGAAAAGATGATGGATTGACTTTGAAAATAGATTTTTTTTTAAATGTCGTGGTATGATGGTGATTAGTAAATGCATTTTGAAAAAGGTAGAATAGAAGAAGGTGCAGGATTGATTTTTTAAAAAAATGTATGTTTTTGAAATTGTTGAATATGGTAGGGTAAGAATGGTAGGAAAGACTTGTTGAACAGCAGGGAGGAAATGGGAAGAGGTAGACATGCATGACAACTCTAGCTCTACAATGACCCTTTAGATGCATTTTTTTTAGGACATACTCGATCTTGCATGAAAAGAACTTTTTTGAACGTTTGATTAGGTGAGACCTCTAATTAGACCATGTATTACGCGGATGCAGATAGCCAAACATAGGACTGAACATAGGATCGGCAATTACGACGACTAAATTGACGAAAAGCGTGCGATGCACAGACTGCGTGCCGCGCAGCAATAGCGTGCATCTGGCGCGGGAATGGTGCGCCAGGCGCAACTTAATGCGCTTGGCGCACTACTCCCCGACACGTTTTCGGGGATTTAGGCGGCAATTGGCCGATTGATGAATTTTTCTTGTTTTTAGACGCGGTTTTAGGAACGACGCATAATGATGACAATTTGACAAAATAATAGCAGACAAGAATTGCAATCACATGCAAATGTCATATAACATGGATGCAAAAGTTCCAACCTAAAGTACAGTTCTATGTTTGAAACTATTGGTCAGGTTTAGGTTCAGTCTGAAAAGGGTCCATGATTAAGAGATTGATCCCACGCTTCGTACCCCTGCTTAAAGAGGTGGCCACGTGTAAGACGCACTCCAGTCTCAAGTCAGGAACAAGAGAACAATGCCATGGTTGGGTAGGTTTGCTTATGACTAAGAACCAACACTATCGCTCAGGAAGCTTTTTGGAAGGACAAAGCGCAAACCCCCCGGGGGTGACCTCACACATAGAACATGTGCTAATGAGGCAAGGTAGATTGTCCTTATGGTGGCTGAGCAATAGCCATGCATATGCAAAACAATATATTATTCAAAAGCATAAAAATAAGAATGAATCGTATTTTTCGAGTTTCACCCACTCATTTAAAAAATTAATTTTTAAAATCCTCCCCAGGAGTCGTCAAATTGTAGGCGTGTTTTTATTTTGCCTACGTGGGATGAGCGCGTATTAAATTTGACTACCCCACTGTAAAGGTATTATTGAAAATGTTTTGAAAGAAGTCGCCAATAATTCTTTTTAGGAAGAATCATAAATCTAATTGGATATGGGAAACCGTAGGGATAAATTATCCAATGTAGATTTCCCCGTCCTGACTCCATAGATGGTCAAAATGAACCAAAGATTGAGTTCGGGGGTGAGGGTACGTATATGGTCATAATGAACCACATTCGCCCAAAGTTGGCCTCTACTAAATATCGATTCATAACAGATTTTATGCCAAAGAATAATCATATAACATTTTAAGCACCCTAAAAATATTTAGTCTAAATTGGTTCAGGAAACACATAAAAGACTATTTTTAGTGACAAGTTATTATGCAATCAATATTACAGGAAACCTAATAGGTTGTCCAAATTAATCTGATTAATGTTAGAACATTTATTTAGGTCTTGATTAACAAAAATAAAATGTAGGTGATAAAAGCAATAAAGCAGGACAATCATATAATATGAACAGAACAAGCAGGTATATAATATACAAAAATAAATAAAAAGAAAGAAGGAGGTTTAGAATGTATAGTAGAGCGATTTTATATTAAAGATCTACATCATGAAATAAATGGTTAGTAACTTCAATATAAAAATAATTTATTCAAGGATCCTCAGGATTATACCTATGCGGCTTAGATTCAGGAGCGCAACGATCTTTAGGCGGAGCAATCGTGGAACCAAGAACGCAGTGTGATTAAGAATTGATTAAAAGTATTGAAAGTATTTGAGTGTTTGAGTATTTGATAATTCAAAGTGTATTGTAGAGGTATTCGTAAGTTTTTGTATTCGTAAAATAATAATATGAAAAGCCGTCCTTAATTCATGAAATTGCGAATATTTATAGGGAAAAGGAGACGTGCGCTCCACGCAAGACCTGCGCCTGGCGCAGTCCTACGTGGCAGGCGCACTACCACACGTCAGACGCACATTGGTGTGCCTGACGCGGCCAGCTCAATCACAGATAGGCACGTGTAAACGCGTTTTGAAAAGATAGAAAAGAAAGTTGCGTCTCACACAGAACTTGCGTCAGACGCATGACTCTGTGTGAGTCACGTGATATAGTGAGTGTCTAAATGATATAGTGGATTGTTCAGAAATGATGTAGTTTCTGCATGATATAGTATGATTCTGAATGTTATAGTGAGTTTCTTCATGACATATAAATTAGAAACCAATGTCAAAGATAATGCCAAAAATAGGGGTATAAATATTTAAAAACTCTACCTCTTCTTCACGAAAAAGCCCGGGCATTTGCCCGGGTCCCAATACTAGTATATATATATATATATATATTAAGATTAAGATTACATTTTAAATAACAATCTTTCTTAATTATTCTTTCAATGATTTAACTATTTTTTTATTCCTCAATTATCGTTTTTCTATCCAGATTCGGATTCCATCCATATTTTTGTTAAAAGTGGCCCAAACTCGATTTTTCCCCATAATTTCATATATCTTCCACTTGAATTTTCTACAACTAAATCCTTTCATCCAACTAATTCAAAGACAATTTGTCAAATTTTCTAAAAACCCATCTTCAAAATGTGAATTAGGGATTTGGGGTTTCATTTGCTAAAATACATAGTCAGGTTCTTGCCAATTTTAGCCATTCAAGATAGTATTTAAGTTTCTATTTCAAAAATTAGAGTTCTTATAAATTGGGGATTTTTAAAAATAAAAGAATCGAGTTCTTTCGCAACCCCCCAATTTGCTAATACGAAGTTGAAACAAAAAGTCATACCTAGATTGGTTCAAATTCGTTTATTATCGTCTCCTTGAATGCAACAAAAATATCCCAAAAAATTGCATCTAAGGATTTTAGAGATTGTTTGAAAATAATTTAAGGAAAGAATAATGCTTGAAGAAGGAAGAATGGGTTGAAAGAGGAACAATTGTGGGATAGTTCCGAGAAAATGGGGAAAAACCCAGATGTGGGGTCCACTTAACGGATTGTTGGACGAAATATGTTACAAGGTCGCGAAACAAATAATTTTGGAGCAATAAAGGCAGTTAAATCTACAAAAAAGAGAGTTCTTTATTTCATAAAAGTGATATAAGATTGGTATAGTTAAAACCCAAAATATCCAATTTAATTCTCAATTATCTAAGGGAAAGTGGGAAACTAGTATGTAGTCGATAAAAATGAATACTTTATTTTGTAAATTAGCAATCCTCCTCTTTTAGAAAAAAGATTTAATTTTCAAGTACTCTATATATGCATATAAATATAAAAAGATTTAATTTTTCAAGTATTTTATATTTTAATTTTCAAGTAAGTGCTTATACATGATCGTAGATGTTGAACATAAATTTCGAAATATATTTGGCTTGATTAATCTAGGAGATTTGGGCATCCTCTCTAGATCACTCTCCCCCAAAGGCATAAAGTAATTGGATTTTTCATATTTTGAAAAAAAAAATAAAAAATAAATTGAACGATTTTATAAGATTTAAACTATTGCACGAAAGAAAAAAAAACTTCCAAAAAAACTATTCTCTCTTAAACCCTAACTTCCCCTATTATCTCTCATTTTCTTCTCCTTTTTTCTCCCTCTACGTCTGTGATGGGTTGGATGTTCTCATCCATGATAAGCCCCTTTTTCCCTTTTATTTTTAGTTTATTTTCCTGTTTTGTTGAATAAATTAGTCTTTCTTTATGAGAATTTATGGAGCCCTACTATGAGAATTTTTTTATTCCTAGTCGTGGAGGTCTCCTTATCCCTTATGGAAGTTGTGAGTCTTGTTTGTTTGTTTGTTTGTAGGTATGAGAAATTATTCTCATTGGTTGAAGTTCAAAACTATCAATATAAAAGTATTGGAAACTCGGATGTGATTAACATTATTAGATCAAGAAGGTTCTTCTCCAAATTATGTCAAAATGATAGACGGTGTCATTAATAGCTTTAAGATTCAGCAAATACAAGGGGTTAGCATTTGCGCTACTTTAGTCGATCTGTTTTATTGTAGTTTTATCGTAAACACGTTTGATTTAATCTTGTTTGATTATAACTTGTTTTGCTTTGATACTTATTGTAGATGTTGTTTGGCTTTCAATTCATGAAAATTTTCTTTCCAACAAAAACTGATGCGTGAAGGATGCATTATTTTTAATAACACTTAAAGGAAAAAAAGGTTGGGAAAGATAGGTTCAAAGTTAATAAGCTGCCAAATTAAGGCCAAGAAGTTTCAACTAAAGGCTATATGTTTCAATCACATATTCATATATCAGGCTGATTAATAGTAATTGAGAGTTAATTAATACTAGCACAGTTTTTTCACCAGGTACCCTTGAAGAGTTGAGGTTTCACGAAATGACGAAATGCACCAGATACTCCTTTTGTTTCAAAAATGTACCAAGTTCCCTTGTGGTTTAGATAAAAGGCATAAGATGCCCTTAATGACCAACGACATCAAGTTTTCGTTAGTCATCAAAGGCTAATCAACTTAATTATTCTGGATAACCCATAATTAACCAAATAAATGCTAATATAATCCTAATTAATTATAGTTAAACCCTAATTAATCCTAGTTAATTAAATCTACCATCCCAACCACCTCGCCACCATCACCCTTTGACCTCCAAAATCACCCTCCCCGCCCCTCGAAAAGCATGCCATCCCGCCACCCCCAACCCCTAAAAGGCTAAACCACCCCTCCCTTCCCTGACCCACGACCCACCCGCCCAGAAGCACCCTCCCCCTCCTCCCACTAAAACCCCAACAACCCCTTAACCCCCGCCCTTCGAATAATAGGAGTCTCGCACCATTAACAATAGTGACCGGGATTTGAGGAGGGTGGTCATCGGTGCGGCGCTTCACTTCGACTTGGCAACTCACTAACTCGGGTTGGTGTCATGCGCTTTTAGAACTTTGCATTGTGCTAAGAGAGTCCTATGCGTTGAACTCGAGCTTCACCTTTGACATGATTTTCAACATTCTTCATTTCGCCAAATGTCTCTCTCCCCTCTCGCACTTGTGAATAATGACATTGCTCTTTTGTCACCAAAGGCGGTGAGTGCGGAGGAGAGAGATGAAGATGGAGAAGGTGGTGGGTGATGCGGTGGTTAGTGCAAAGGAGAAAGGAGGAAGGAGAAGGTGGTGGGTGGTGCGGGGGGTGGTGTGGGGCGAGTGGTCTAAAACGGAAGAGAAAGAGATAGCTTGGGTAAACAAAGAAAGGGGGAGAAAGGAGAAAAATGAATCGTTCACGTAAACGACGGAAAGCTTGAAGCGTTAGCATTAGGGACATCTTATGCTTTTTTCAAAACTACAAAGGCACTTGGTTCATTTTTTAAACAAGATGAGTATCTGGTGCATTTCATAACCTTAGGTGGTGAAAAAATCGGAACTACTAATTAAGTATTACTCTTTTCATTTCTTTTAGATCCCCAAATTTTGTTCTCTTGCATTATTTACATATTCCACTTTGATTATTTTTTATGTTTTATACATAACGAAAACTATAACCATATCATATTTCATAAGAATTTGGATCCTACAACTTGAAGTATATATATGTCAATCTCATAAGCGTGAAAGTATACAAGACACAGACACAAGTTGGGACGACTTCCAAGTTCCAAGTATGATGTCTTAGTTTCCAATACCCAAACAATTTACAACTTTTGAAATATTTTTTGCGGAGACAGTGAGTATTTGGCTAATGATCGTTGAAAAAATGCAACTAGTTATCTGCAAAAGCTATATGAAATCATTACCCTGGGAACCTACAAGCAAGGGAGCTGGCTCCCATAATTTATCAAACTGGAAAGGGCGCAAAAGAATATTAAGCATCTTCTTTCACATCGACTTGAAGTGAGATTTGATCGGATAAAATTCAATAAAACCCACGGCCCACGGCCCACGGCAAAAGTTGTAGTTACTCCTATAGTCCTATTGACTTTGGTGGTTCACATTTAATGTGGTGCTTGAGTTGTCATTCCACCCTCAACAAGTGTTGCAATTCCTGTAAAGCAATTGAATTGAGAAAGTAATTTGGTTCTCTTACCCCCAATATGAATTCAACCCGAGCATTATCAAGTATTTTATCTATTATTTACTTCCTCTATTTCAATTCACTTGTAAGTTATAACGGACTTTATATTATTTGTACACTCCCTTTTGACTATTTAGTATAATTAATATGCAAGGTTAAACATAATCATGTGAGATTTATTAAATTAATCTCGATATATACTTTCAAAATATCTATTTTTAAAATTAATTTTTATATATAGATAATTGAAATTATTAATGATTAAAGTTGTGTATTAGGAAGTGTAAAAGTCCTATTGTTGATTAATATAGAGGAAGTATAATTATAATGTTTTGACTTTTACACTTGGTGATATATTTGTTTGACTATTAGTTTTTTAATAATATAATATAAGAGTTGATATTTTGAACATAATAAGTTGACACTAGTCAAACAACATATTACTATCTTTATTCTAATTTTTTATACAATTTGATTTTTATACTTGTCAGTAATAACTTTTACCACTAATATATTTAGTTATTTATATAAAAATTATAAAGAGTTGATATTTTGAAAAAGTTATATATATAAACTAAATAAAATTTGTCTAAACTGAATTGAATTAGTATTAATTTAGTCCAAAAGAAGAGTGCCTAATACCCTAATTATTTTGGGTATTTGGATTTAGCATCACCTAGGTCCAACAAGCGGTTAAAATATCAGTCGAGATGAGGATACTACTACAAGATAGGAAAGAAGATATAATTAGACTTTCACACAACTGCCACGTGTTGGCGCGTGTTGACAAGCATAAAAAATATTTCCACATCTAAGTTCAATTATCTCTTTCCATCTTTTGTTTTTTATCATTATTTCCCAAAAAATCTCTCTTCTCTCTCTCTCATTTCTTTTTTTTTTCCTCGTGGAAGACCAACTCATACTGTTGACAATCTTGCAGTTGCAGACGACTCTCTATTCTCTAATTTTCATTTCCCTCTCCAAATCTCTCATCTCATCTTCTTTCTCTCTCCTCCCCCCCTCTTCATCCTCGCCGCCTTTCACCTATAAACCTCATTTTCCGAATTTTATCCTCTCACTCTCTCACTCTCTCTCTCTCTTTGAATCTTTGCCTAAATATTCCCAAATCCAGCACTTTCAACCTTAACCATACCAAACAAAGATAAATAAATCCTGACCGTTGATTTCACTCGCCGGAGATTGATGAATTTCCCTAAATCAACTGTAAATATTAATTATGATTTTCCTTTTTTTGGAGTAATAATTAGAGTAAATTTCTTACCCAGTGTCATGTTCATCTAGTCAGAGAATCATCAGTGCAGGGACCAGCTGGTAGTTGGGAGAGAGAAAGGGGTGAAAATCAAAAAAAGGAAGTGATAAAAGCAGATTGACTGGTAGCTGCTGAAGAGAGAGAAAACACAAAATAGTGTGTTGTTGTTTGTGTGTGTGTTTTCAACTTTCTCTCTCCTAAAAAAAACCCTAAAAAAATCCCTCTTTTCCCCACTCATGCCGGCAGATTTGGATGATTCATCACCTAAAACTATGTCAAACAATACAGCTTCTGGAGAAGCTAGTGTTTCTTCAAGCGGCGATCAAATTGAACCCTTAAAACCTCCCACTAAAAAGAAGCGTAATCAACCTGGAATGCCTGGTATTTTTCTTTTTTCTTTTTATTTATCAATAAAGATATGATTTTTCTACTTTTTATTGATTTTATTTTTTGGGTAATGAGCAGATCCAGATGCAGAGGTAATAGCTTTGTCACCGAAGACATTAATGGCGACCAACAGATTTGTATGTGAAATATGTAACAAGGGTTTTCAGAGAGATCAGAATCTTCAGTTACATAGAAGAGGCCATAATTTGCCATGGAAGTTGAGGCAGAGATCGAGTAAAGAGGTTAAGAAGAGAGTTTATGTTTGCCCAGAAATTAGTTGTGTTCATCATGATCCTTCTAGAGCTTTGGGAGATTTGACTGGGATTAAGAAACATTTTTGTAGAAAACATGGTGAGAAGAAGTGGAAATGTGATAAATGTTCTAAGAAATATGCTGTGCAATCTGATTGGAAAGCTCATGTTAAGATTTGTGGTACTAGGGAGTATAAGTGTGATTGTGGTACTCTCTTTTCAAGGTTGGATTTTTTTTTTTTGTGATTGTTTTTTTGGGTGAGATCAAATTGTTTTGGTATTAAATTTTGTGGGGATTTGTTTGTTTGTTTGTTTTTGATTGACAGGAGAGATAGTTTTATTACTCACAGAGCATTTTGTGATGCTTTAGCTGAGGAAAGTGCAAGAAATCCTCGTTCAAGTGGTAATAATAACAATAATAGTAAGATGGAGGTGGACACAAAAGCTACAACTGTAATTGCTTCGCCGCCTCCACCGCCAACGCTATCGCCTGTGTCTCAGCAGATGCCTCCTCCATCACCAGTGCCTGCACAGCTACAGTCTCCACCTCCACCGTCGCAGCCGCAGTCGCCGCTTGCTATGGCTCCAGCAATGCAGCCGCCGCTTACCATGGCTTCACCAACTAATATGGTGTCATCCATTTTGCCTATTCAAAGTGCAGGTGAAGAACATATTCAACATTTCTTGAGTAGGATGACTAGGTTGTGTCATTTATTGTGGTGTCTGATGTGTTCTATAGGATGTGTTTTTGTTGAATTGAATGATAAGTTTTGTTGTCTTGTTTAATTTTTGTTTGTTCTTAATCTTGATGGTTTTTCTTTGGATTTAGTTTATTTTGTCTGTTATTGATTTTTTGTTTTTATCTGGGTTAGATTGGAATTGGATGCATATATATTAATGGTTGCTGACTTAGAGACTTTTATTAAAGCTACATTTTTTAGCTAAAAGATGACAACAGAGTGCTCTCCCCTGTGGATAATAGATTCAATGATTTATTTATCTTTTAAACTTTCATTAAAGGCAAGATCTAATTGATTCAAAAGTGGAGTATGGGAGAGTTGGAAAGAAGGGGGGAGATGATAAAAGAGACCATGATTGAATTTGACTCTTTTCACTTTTATCTAAAGCTCATTTTTAGTGAAGAAAAAGCCATTGCTGTTGAGTGAAGAAACAATTTTTTTCACCATGTTCTTCTTTTTACAGTTCAACTCTTGCCAGAAATTCCAACTCCAGTCTCAGAAGATGTTCTTCCTCCGGTCTCCATAGTCGCCTCTGAGTTAAAGGGTAGCAGTAGCAGTTGTTGCAGTTCTAGTAGTGGTGCCAACACTAGTGGCAGCAGTGTGTTTGCTACCTTATTTGCTTCTTCCTCAACTACACCAGTTAGCTTACCATCCCACCCAAATCCGGCTTTCTCAGACTTCATCCAATCCATGGCTCGACCTGAATGCCCCCCACCAGAACTCCCCCCTTCTGTATCAACAGAACCCATATCGCTTTGCCTCGCTACGAATCATGGGTCATCCATCTTCGGGCCTGCTGGCCAAGAACGGAGGCAGTATGCACCGCCTCCACAGCCAGCAATGTCAGCCACTGCACTACTTCAAAAAGCTGCTCAAATTGGTGCTGCAGGAAGTGGGGGGTCATTACTTCGTGGGCTCGGGCTTGTCTCATCGACTTCATCTGCTGGGCCCTCGGAAGGTCTTCAATGGACTTCTCGGCAAGTTGAACCTGAGACGAGCCCTGTCCAATCAGGCCTTGGGCTGGGCCTGCCTTGTGACGAAGGGTCCGGATTGAAGGAACTAATGATTGGAAGTTCTTCAATGTTTGGCCCGAAACAGCCCACCCTTGACTTCCTCGGGTTGGGAATGGCTGCGGGAGGAAGTTCAAATGGGGGGCTCTCGGCATTGATCACATCGATGGGAAATGGCCTTGATGTGGCTGCCGCAGCGGCTTCGTTCGGAGGAGCAGAATTTGCTAGTAAAGACATTGGAAGGAGCTCATGATGTAAGAAACAAAGAGAGAAGCTAGATTGTACAGGGCATCTCTTTGATGTTGCAGAGAAAAAGTCAGGTATAATTGTAGGTGGGGTTATTATATGCAATTTATGCCTGAAATCTAAGACTAGAGGCAGTTAGGGTCTTTTTGATAATTCTGCTGCCTTTATAATGAATGATAAAGAGGCTATAAAATATGTTGTACTATTGTGTAATTCAACTACTTCTGGTTAGAAACTTTAGTCAAATCCATTTCCCCTGCCTAAGTATGTAAAAGGGGCGTTAGTAAATTCATGAATCAATCTAAGTTTTACAAATTCGCCATTGTCTTTAGCCTGCTACTACTTATTTATTGGTTGCTGTCTTGTTGCAGTTTTTATTTTATTAAATCTAACTTTTTGTTTGAGTTGTAGTTTATTCGGCTACTAGACCTAAAGATAAGATTTGTCATAAAAACCAAAGCTTGGTGTAGTGGTAAAGATGTGTATCTCATAACCTCGAGGTTGTGGGATCAAATCTTACTAAGGGCACTTTGCGGGTGTGGTTTCATTTATCCTTTCCCCCCACTATCAAGGAGCTTTGCTTGTTAAGTTGGATCTTATGTGGGCCAGCCAACAAAAAAAGCTCACTGTTTATCAGAGCTTCACGATAGCAAGTTTCCTTCGTGAGGTTTAAAGGCAGTGGCATATTCACTATAGAGAGCTTGATGAAACCTGGTTGATTGCAACACAATCACTTGGTGAAGTATTGTTGCGAGATGGCTCTAACATTTACGCTTTTGCAATTCTCCATTTCCAGAACTGAGTTATTCTTTTCTTTCTTACTTTTTTCTTTTTTTGGGAAAAAAGCAGTGTGTTTTTCTAAGAGGGGCCTCATTTGTAAGATAACTCATCCAAAGCCGGTCTTGGTACTTTTTTTTTTGTCGCAACAACAAATGTCTTTTTGCACAAATATTATGGAAAGAGGAGAGAGTAAAATTTGATCTAATTGTTTATGCTTTTTGCATGTGGGGTAGGTAAATTGAGGATAAAATGGTTAAGTGTTACAAAACCTTTACCAAGAAAGGAAATGTTGCATCTAAATAAAAGCACTTAAAAATAGAAATTGTCACAACTAAAAAAAAAAGAGGAAGTATTATCTAATAAAAAATTTAAAAGAATATTCGAGGTAGTGAATGGTAGTAACAAACTGATAATTTTTTTAATTAAAGCTAGTTATTGTTTGTGTTGTTTTGTGTAACTTTGCTTGTTATCTTCTTAAGAAATTGAAGAGATGTATTTGATCTTTCCAATCACTTCTTTAAGGTTATTGAATCATTAGTATTAAAGTTGTGTATTGGCAACATACAAACTAAATATGGTTTTAGAAACACAGGATATAGTACTCTAGGTGATTTTGCAATATAAAATTATTAAAAATGATAATTTTTCTTTTCTCAAGCAGAATTTACCATGTTGATAGTTTGATACCATTATACAAACACTCTCACAAGTCACAAGATAACAGGTAAGAAAAAAGATATAGTAAAATGTAGCTATAAATGGATTTTATGTAGTAACCGTGCAGACTGCAGTGGACAGTGGTTTCCATATGAAAATAAAATGTGTAATGGTAATATGGTATTATGGCCTGTGGGTCTGGGAATAGCGTTACGCCGTTACGTAATTTGAAAAGAGAACCCCGAAGGCCTAAACAAACTTGTTGGCACTCTCATCTTGCTTTCTTGGTAATCTTGGATAAGAGTTCTCTTTTGTTAGATGACTAGATCCAGTCAAAGGCAAATTTTAAGTTGAGGTAACTGACGAATGACACTGAAATAATTTAGGGGTTCCGACAGTTTGATAAGTTTGCATTTAAAGCTTGCGTACCCCAAACAGGAATGCTAGTTTGTTTGCTTTCTTTCGCCATCTCTACATGTTTCGACTTCTTAATCACCGATCACTGCCTCACTCATGTACAATTCTTTAAATTACAAGGATTTATTCATATTGCATTGTTTTGAGTTTCCATCTAATACCAATCATTTTGGTTCTCTACCCTGTCATGATTCTACGTATACTCACTGTGGAAAAAAAGTTGGTAACTATGCTTTCACACAAGCTTTATAAATGTGATCACATTATAAAAGACTGATGGCGACCTTTTGTCAAAACTAACCCATACTCTCAAAACTTGATTGGAATTATTTTATTTAATTTACACTTTACCAGATATTAATTACATTGATCTGATTTGAGAATTAGTAGGTAAAATGATAGCTAAAAATTAATTATATTAGTTAATTTGACTAGCTAATAGCAGATTATGTTCAAGCATATATAGCATTTTACCTGAACATGTTCAATCCTCTCTCACTAGAATGCTCCTTCCATCAATTTTTCAAAATTAGAATTTTAGATTTAAATAATTCTTCGACCATATGTTTACCAAACACTAATAATATTAACGGATTCAATTGGTCAATATGCTAAAATGGATCAGAATCTCTAAGTCCTGATCAACCCTTAAATTATCAGTGTTTCTGCCTAGAAACTGTCAAAGGTGAGTGTGGTGTTGAGAGTCTTGAAATCCCGAGAAGGTCTGAAGAGACGAGAAAGAGGTCTCTGATAATCCTGCAAAATACAATGAAAAACTGGCAGGTGTTCGGGAAGCCCACGCTCAGTCGGTTGAGATTGAGGTAGGAGAAAGTGAGAAATGTAGAGAGAGATCTTTCTGGTTTTTGTTAGGTGAAATTATATTGTCGATGAGACAACCTTATTTATAGAGGATGAGGCCCGATAAATGAGGGCATTTTAGTCATTCCATGGTGGAGGATGTCTTCTGATGCGGGGTATTTTATCGTTTATAGATAGTTGGTCAAGAAATGCCCAAACAATCAGCAAACCCATTGTCTGATTTTGACAAGATTTTTTTTTAATCATATCTGGCATGAAATTTTATCTCATAGCATTTACTTCTTGTCCTACTAAGTTAGCAGACTGTATGCGGCCCGACCTTAATAGAACCCAACGGACACGATGACAATCTAGTCATTTGCCGACTTTATACTACTTTTGAGCTGGATAAGAAAAGATCTAAGAATTATCCTAAACAGTTCAAAGAGGATATTTTCCATTTTAACTGCGCATATTGGGGCATAACATGAAATAGTAGTCTACTTCTTCACCAATCCAGCAATCACCATGATTAGTATACTCCTATAATAATGCGTTTATTCTACTTAGCACTTAAGTACTATATAGTAGTTGCTTATCAGGTTCCAACTTTGACGTATGAGAAAGAAACAGTGCTGCAGAAATTCCTCACTATTGACATGACCAAAGTTATCAATTGTGCCTATCAATTATAAATGATCATCAGGTGCGTCTTATGTTCATTTCTATATATATATGTTAATATGTAGGAGTTGATTCCGATTTCTAAAGTTATTTTTCCCCATTTGAAATTAGTTTTTTTAATAGGAGAGATAATTGACTCAAGGACCAACCCGTGCTAAACTATTAGCATGTAGGGCCTTCACCAATATCGATGATTGAGTACTGAAGCTTAGGCATGTTCGGTTCACCTTATTTTTCTTATTTCGGATCGGATCGGATCGGATCGATCGGATCGGAAAAAAATAAGTTCGAGATCGAGATCGATTCGGATCGGATCGGATCGTTGAATCGAATCGTTCGGATCGGATCGGATAAGTTCAGATTATGCTTATATTTAAAAACTTATTATTATTATTATTATCATCATGATTATTATGATTATTAGTATTACTAATGCTATTATTGTTATTGTAATAATTATTATTGTTGTTGTTGTTGTTGTTGTTGTTGTTATTATTATTATTATTATTATTATTATTATTATTACTTTATACAATTACTATTACTATTAATATTACTATTTACTAGTACATTTGTTCAAAAAGATTATTATTATTGTCGTTGTTGTACTTATTAATTATTAATATTGGTAATTATTACTAATGTCGTAGCTATTATTATAAATGTCATTGATATCACTATTTGAAGCTATTTGTGTTCAAGAAAAAGAATGTTATTTTGGCATTTTTAAGTGTTCTTTTTTATATTTATTCTAATTAATAATTTTGATATGTGATGTTCTTTTTGATGTTGTACATGTAACGAACATGACAATAGTATATGATGTTTATTTTTTAAAACAATTTTGGTAGAATAATAATAATAATAATAATAATAATAATAATAATAATAATTATTATTATTATTATTATTATTATTATTATTATTATTATTATTATTATTATGTTATCTATATTATTATAATAATAATAATAATAATAATAATAATAATAATAATTATTATTATTATTATTATTGTTGTTGTTATTATTGTTATTATTGTTATTATTATTATTATAATATTATTTATATTATTATTATTATATTATTATTATTATGATTATTATTATTATTATTATTATTATTATTATTATTGAAAGTTGTACATAGTAATAAAATGATAGTAATAGTAATACTAGTAATGAAATACAAAGTAATAATAATATTAGTAATAATATGTTTTTTAAAAGATAAGTTCAGATCAGATCAGATCAGTTCGGATCGTCAGATCGTCGAAAAAATAAGTTCGGATCGGATCGGATCGAGAAAAATAAGATCAGATCAGATCAGATCAGATCAGATAAGTTCAGATCAGAAAATTTCAGGTGAACTAAACATAGCCTTAATAGCTTAGAAGACAATATGCCAAATTTCCAATGCCATCATAAGAGAGACAGTCCCGAACAAACTGCTAGGATGAGGATTCAAACCATAGACAAAGTCTTATAATTCGGAATGGCATTTCACTGATCGATACCACATCTTCCTCATTTGAAATTAAATTATTGATCACAATTTTCTGACTTTCAATTTCAATTGAATTATTTAAATTATTTTAGGAAAAACTTGAAGTTTGAAGAGTCTTCCATATTGTTCCATATGTCTTAATTTATAAGTGATATTCGCTTGGCTAAATGGAGCAAGACACATTTTTTTTTATTAACATACTGAATTTGTCAATTTCAGATTTAGACCAATATGAAAGGGTATCATTAAATTTGAAATTATTTGTATGTAAATCAAATAAGTTGAGAATTATTACTAGAAGACAACCCAAACTTGACATATGTATTGTCAATTTGTAAATTACTTGGTTTAATATTTATTCTATATGTATTCAGATAATAGTACTCCTCTAATAAAACAATAAAATATATATAATACTTCTATATATTACTCCATTCGTCTTTTTTTAGTTGCTAAATTTATTTTGTCACAGTTTTCGAGACACAATTTCAAACATTAATATATTTAACTATGTGCATAAAAATTATATATTTGGAAAGTAAACATTGAGACAAATCTCTATTATATAAGTGAAGGGGGAGGAAGATGGTGTCCTCATTACAAAAAGTCTGATATACCCTTAATGAAGTTAAATTGCCACATATATTAAATAATATTTTCTTCTTCCTACTTACCAAATTTATTGAACAGGTTAACAATGGAATTGAATTTGAAATTTCAATTAAATATTAAATTAAGGATAATGATTTCCTCTTCTAATATATGTGTGAAAAACTCTGACCAAAAATTTAATTGACAATATAACTTGATTGACACAATCAGCAGAAAAAATAAAAACTTTAATTTCATATTAATAATTATACTAATAATATTTTAAAACCTAAATGTTGATTATTATTCGATAATATCTATTATATAAATCAAACTATTCTCAACGATTGAACCTGATACACAAATTCTTCCACTTTATTTGAACACAAGCAATCTTCTGCTTTATATTTCCTTCTCTCAATACTATATTTGAATAATGATGAACAAATAACTAAAAAAACCAACAAAATATTAATTTAAGAAAAACATATAAAATTAAAAATAATTATAAATGTCTATTCAAATCAAATTTTTTGTAACACTGATGAATAACTTATTGAGAAAAAAACATTAATATGACACGCACACATAGCGTGCAAAATATGCTAGTCAAATAAGATCCAACTTATGAGTCCGTTTTTGAAGAGACGGTCTCACGTTAGTGCTAACGTGAGACCAGCTGATGTCATGCTGACATCACGCGCGTGCATCAAACCAGCACCAGCACCAGAATTAGTTAAGCGCTTGAACCTATTAGTTATGCTAGCCTTAAATTGCTTCTGGATGATTTAGTTAAGTGCTGAAGTATATTAATTAAGCGGTGAAGTACATTAGTTAAGTGGTGAAATATATTAGTTAAGCGCTGAAATATATTAGTTATAACATAAAAACCAGATTATAACGCATTTTATTTTTTCAATCACAACAATACCACAAATGTACATGTGCAAAAGGTGGACTAGATTTGCAAAAGAGCGAAGTGTGGAAAAGAGAAATCTCCTGGAGCGGTTATAAACAACGTAACCTCGGGCGATATGAAACCGAAAGAAAGTTCTCCAATCTCATTCTCAAAAGTCAAGATAATGAAGATGCAAGAAAGTCATATGAAAGTCTACAAGACTATTGCTGCAAATATAACCAAAGTCTTAACTACAAAATCAATTATAGAAGAACAATGCTCATCAAGTACAACTATATTCCGAACGTGCAAAAACAAATTAATGAGAAGAAGTGTAAGGAAGAAAAGTAATTTTAAGAAGACTAAAAAAACAAATTCCAAGAACCAAAATGAAATTGGTAGAATTACTCCAAATGCTAGGTTATTTTAAGTTCTTTTTTTCAGATTGTCTTTTGTATCTGACATTTTAGATTTATAAAAAAGTAATTTTTTCGTTTATATTGGAAACTAAATAATGCTCAATAGATCTTAACTAATTATAGAACAACACTAACTAATGTACTGGATATGTTAACTAAAAAATAATGTAAGTCTATATATAGATTACCAACTCTAAACAATTGTTCTAAAATACTTAACTAATTCGCCAAAAACATTAACTAATTCGCCAAAAATATTATCGTGAGAACTTGTGAGACACGGTCCGTTTTTGAAAAACATATGTTTTAGATTTGGGCAGGTCTCACGTTAAGACTAACGTGAGACCGTCTTTTCCAAGAATTTGTGCCAACTTATCTATGTTATTTCTGTAGGTACATAAATTCAAAGTGAGTCAAAGTTTCCATATAAATAATACTCATAGGCATAAAATGTAACAACTAAAAAAAGGTGGACGGAAATATGCAACCGACTGAGTATATTGTTTATACTACCATAATCTATAGTTATTGTAATTGAGTCGGTACCGGTATTGACTTCTTTCCTCGATTCAAATATTTAAATTTACATCTATTCAAATATTTAAATCTACAGTATGAAAATATTCAATAATTCTATGCTAGTACTATTCTAACTCTTCTCTTTATTTTTTAATAAAGTAAGTATATTTTTTGGTAGGATTTGAGAAAGTTCAAGGAAGACAGTTTTGAGACATAAACTACGTTATGTGTGGGGGCTGTAACCAAGATTGAAGTGATCAACCACCTGCTTAAAATATTGGCTTAAATTGTGGTTGAAGTTCATGAACTCAAGAAAAAATCAAAAAATGGCACACATTCTTAAACCCTGCCAAAAAAATGTGTAAAGGCAAAACCCGGCCGTGCGAAAAACTATGAAGTAGCAGAAGAAAGGCTCAAATCCAAATTCCACGAACAATAAAGGTGCATTAAAAGGTCAATAACTTGTGAGCAGTTCAAGAAAAATACGAAATCTATTCTTGTTGTCCTTTTCTCATTACAATTATGCCACGGTCCACGAACTACTACTCTTTTGTTTAATTCCTGCTAGTATATATGCATACATTCATACGAACTGTAATTTATGTGATTAATAACATGGTTCATGAATCCCTAATGAAATCATGGACTTGATTAATTCTATGTGGACCTGCATTGTACTTGTATGATTTGTTTACGCAAGCTTACAAGATTATGAAATTGTGTCGCGTTCACATCACAGATCAAGAATATCTAGCTAAATCCATGTCAAAAAAAAATATCTTAAATCTTTAGCTAACTAAATACTCCATCTAATCCATATTATAAGAATCTTCATCAACTGGACAACTGGTCGATGTTAAAAGCCACATGATAAAAAAGAGAAGAGGGGAAGATCCGGGATAGACAGACAACAGAGTAATTAAATCAAAGTGATTTGCATAGTTTATATATGTGTGTGCGACTACGCGCTTCATAAACAAGCTTATAAATTGGGCGAGTTTGGTTGAAGTACATAAACTCGTTCAATATATGGTCAAGGTTGGGGATTTAATTTGTATAATTTACTTGTTAACTCGACACACACTACACACTAACCAAACCATTTGCCAGTTTTAGATGTACGTGGACCACGACAACACTAAAAAAAAGGGGATTGATGGCCTCAACTTTGAGTTGATTTAGAGTAGAACATTATTAAAATTGATTTAGGAGGCAATTTTTGGTAACAAAAAGGAGATTTTGTTTCAAGATATCTTACGTTATACTGACTACGTACCTCGGGTTCAAACTTTGCTTTGCCCATGTTTTGCTATATTTTTAGGACTATCTTACTTTTTTTCTAGTCATGGAAAAATACAACCTTTTATTATTTTTCAAAATTCTAGATGTCTAAAGATATTAATAGTCGAAGTTATCGATGGTAAACGTGGAAAGTAGAAGACCAAAAGTGTAAATAAAATAGAGAAGTAGAATTTTGTTATTATCTTTTACAACAAAGATACCTTCATGTTTATCCATGTTCGTAGGTACTTCAATTTTTTTTGTAGTTCAATTTTACAATTTATGATTCATTGATGTAGACTTATAACCATATGATTTAAATTAGATAGAATAATATCATCTTGATTTTTTTTTTGACAATGGTAGGCAAAGAAACAAAGCTAAATATTAAGGGGGGAGGGGAGGTGAATCCTAAACAAGTTCTAGCACTATTTTTTGCCAAACAGTGTGCAGAATGAACTTGTTGACGATTCACCTTTAATAATAGGCACCATTGAAATTCTTTTGCAAGTGAAAGAATTTGACAAATGGTCCAATAAACCGAGATAGGAGCCTTGTTTTTGTCTTGAAGGACAACCACAAGGTTTGAGCAGTCCGTGTGGAAAGGTATACGCTGCAGCTGCTGTTGATTAGCCCAGGTCATGGCGTGGAAGAGTGCAAGGGCCTCTGCATGAAAAGCTGACGTAGAAAAACCATAAGATGCACCACCACTAAGTTGATGCTTGGGATGGTTATCAACCATCCACCCAAAACCTGAGACCCTAGTGTTTTTATTCCAAGAGGCATCCATTTGAATGGTGCTAGAACTAAACCCAGTTTGAGATTTGCCCAGATGAACTGCAACAAAACCAGGTGGGGAAGATAAGCTGTCTTCTGGAGGGTGAAGAAAACGAAGACATTGGAAGGCAGACAACTCCTTTAAACAGTCATGTTGCTGTTGGAGCAACAAGATTTGTTGAAGAACTTTGAAAGGGTCAGCACTGTCATTTCTAAAGAGTCTATGATTCCTATGCAACCAAATGCTCCAGAGAGCCCACACAAACTTTAAGAGTCGTGGGTTGACATGTCCATCCTCACTGTTGAAGAGCAGGATATGTGTAATAATCCAGTATGAGCAAGACATTGAATTATTTTGGGTTTGAATAGTGAGCTGAAGTGCAAGCCAAACCTGCTTGGCAATAACGCATTGTCGGAAAATATGTTGTGAAGATTCTACTTGTTGATTACAGATATCACATGCCAAAGAGAGATGAATACCCCACATTCCTAGCTGCTCTTTTGTAGCTAGACGATCATAAAGTAGTTTCCACAAGAAGAATTTCCATTTTTGCAAAATGGGTAGGTGCCAAAGAGTCTTGAAAATTTTAGGAGTAACTATGTTGGAAAATTGTTGAGTACCCTGTTGAGAAGAGTCAAGAAGAAAAGCATAGGCTGATTTGGTAGAGAACTTTCCACTTGGATGAAATTTCCAATACATGTAGTCATCTTTTTCTTCAAGAGGTATTTCCATGGAAAGTATTTTTGTTGCATCAACATATTGAAAGAAACTTCTAACTAGACTTGCCTTCCAAACATGAGAATGAATGTCTATAAAATCTTGAACTTTCGAATCTTGAATGTGCGAGAGAGGGATATTAGCATTTGCCACAGGAACACTCCCTTCAACCCAATTGTGCGAGAAAGAACGAAGCTTATTTCCATTACCAAGCTTCCAAGCAGCACCTTTTAGTGATAATTTTTCGGCACCTTGTAACCCATGGAAGCCCCATAATAATATCATCTTGATGAAGCAGAATATCTATATAAATCTCTCAAGTATTTTGACAAACTTTTTTCAATCCATAACGAAGGGCCAAAACCCTATTGTGTATGTTGGTGATGGGTTTTCAATTTATGTTCTTAAAACATTATTTAAAATTAAAGATTAGCTTTAGTTAAAGTATTGGGATAGACCGTCTGATACGGGCTGGCCCAAGTTCATTACAAAGCAACAAAAATAAAGGAATTATTTCTTCTCCATCACAACCTGCAACTCCATGCCCTCATTCATCATATTCGAAACCCCGACGACATCTTCGATCTCGGCCTCGACCCACCCACCTCCTCCGCCTTCGAAACCCACAAGTACATCGGCTACACCCTCCTCCCCCTCAACTGCGGCGCCGCCACCTACTACTCATTCCCTATCCCCGGCAATGCCAAACACAAGAAAGCCCACCTCTACCGCTACACCCCTCTCCTCGACGACCTCCACACCTTCTGCAACTAGAGCGGGACCCACCTCTTACAACAACACATGATATTAGGAGAAAATGGAGGAGAAAGAGAAGAGCAAGCCGACGAGAAGGGAGAAGAAAGAATCGCAAGGTTTGATTTTGTTGTTGCTTCTTCTATCCTCAGTATATTCATCTACAAAGCTTTTATCTTGCAATAAATATCTGATATAATACATTAAAAATCCGAGATAATACATCGAATAGCTCAGATGAGACATTGAATATCTAATTTAATACAACTAGGAATATTACGGATAATAAAAATATGATAATATCTTTATGTTATATTATTATCTTAGGGAAATATTATCTTAGGAATATTTTCAATAAATATTTGATTAGTATTAGGAATAAGATATGTTTTAGAGATTGTTTCCTAGTAGGAGTCCTTTTGTACTCCTATATAGATTGTACACATAGTTCATTATTGAACACACATCAAGATAATATAAACTCTTATTATTTTCTCCCTCTCAAACACTTAACATTATTAGAAATATTATGGATGATAAAGATATGATAATATCTTTATGATATATTATTATCTTAAGGAAATATTATATTAGGAATATTTCCAATAAATATTTATTGGAAATATCCTAATATAATATTTCCCTAAGATAATAATATATATATCATATGTTTATTATCTGTAATATTCTTAATAAATACATTGAATATTTGATACAATATTTGAAGTAAAAAACTTATATGGACCTAGTCCACACTAATTTAATGTGGATTTAATGCTAATTCATGTGATTTATGAAAAAAAAGTTCACTATATAAAGAAAATAGATATAAAAGATAGGGAAAATTCCTCAGGTACCCCTGAGGTTTGGCGTAATTCCAAAATTACCCCTCACATTTGGGGAATTCCTCAAATACCCCTGAGGTTTGTGTTTGTGCTCAAAATACCCTTACTCTTGACAGAACCCTTACGCCGTTAACTTTCTCTCTCCCTCTCTTCAGATTTCACTCTTTCCTCCCACCATTCTCCATTGATGAACCTCCAAACCTTCAAGTGTTCTCTCTCCTCCCACCTCCATGCCTTTCTCCCTCATCCCAATCTTCATCTTCCTTCGTCCATCGATTCTTCGTCCATCGATTTGTTGATGATTCGATGTACTTTGCGAACCACCAACACACGACCACCACTAGAGGTGCGTGGCAGCACCACCAACGAATCTGCAGGGGAAAGGGAGAACAGAACGCAGCAGCAGCACCGGTGGTTGACGCAGCAGCACCGGCGGCAGACACACGCGAACAGAGGAGGGAGAATCCGAGTAGCACGCGCAGCTTCGGCGGTGGCTGCAGCAGCGGCGAGAGAAGAGGAGAGAGCAGCAACACCAAGGGAGCAACGACGCGGAAGAGGAAGAATCTCCGGCGAGTAGCACAGGCTCCGGCGAGCTCAGTGGTCAGCGAAAATGGAAGCAGAGGGAGGAGAAAAGAGAGCTGCGAGGGAAGATTATTTTTGAATTAATTTAACAAACTAAATCTGATTTTATTTTGTTAATTTAACAAACTACTCGAAAATTGAAGAAAAATAATAATGGAGGATGGTGGGAGGAGAGAGAGAAAATTCTAAGGTTTAGAATGTCACAAATGGAGGATGGTGGGAGGAGAGAGAAAGTTTGGAGGTTCATCAATGGAGGATGGTGGGAGGAAAGAGAGAAAACTGAAGAGAGAGAGAGAGAAAAAAAAAGTTAACGGCGAGAGTAAGGGTATTTTGAGCACAAACACACACCTCAGGGGTATCTGAGGAATTCCCCAAATGTGAAGGGTAGTTTGAAATTACGCCAAACCTCAGGGGTACCTGAAGAATTTTCCCTAAAAGATAAATAGATATAAATTGTAAAGTTTGACTATGTGGAAAAAAAGGTTACTATGTCACAAAGTGAAAATATCATTATGATAAACTAATGTAAGATATAGTGACTATATTTAAAAAAACGATCACTATGGTAGATCGTAACTGCACAGTGTAATTTAAGATTTTAAAAGGTTACTATATGAAAAAAAGGGTCACTATGTTAAATAAGTGGCTTTGGCCCACAATAATATTAGTGTGGACCAGGTCCACGCAAGACTAAGTCCCTGTTCTTTTGGACTTATTTTCAGTTCAGTTCAGTTCAGTTTCTCTCAGCAATTCAGTTCAGTTCAGTTCAGTCCAAAAGAACGGGACTTTACTCTACTTTGAATATGTTATATCAGACGCTGAATATCTGATTTCAGACATTCAATTGTGTAGGTTAGGTAACGAAAAATTATGTCAAATATTCAAATTTTTATATTAGATAATCAAAGTTTCAATTTATATATTCATAGTTTTCTATCAGATTTTCAAATATCTACTCGTAGACGAATTTTACACACTATCTTCTCTAAGTTTTATTATTATTTACTACAAAATAAATTTATCATATTAGAATTTGTTTGTCATCAAATTTATATGTTTTGGTAGTATTACATGTGCTTTAGTTTTATTGTAGACTCCTATCAATTAGAACGAGAGTATTGAAAGTGGTTTAGTAAAAGAGCAACTAAAAACTTTGATAGTTTACTAGTCAAGAACATATATTTGACATATTTTATGAGAAATTAACTCAACTTATGTTTGAGCATTTAGCTAATGGAGAAGCTGCTGAGCACTACAACATTATCATGTCACTTAGGAAAATTTAGTGCTTTGATTTTAAGTATGACAGACGCCATATTGCTTATGTATGACTTCATAACGAGGAAAATATAATCGAATGTGCATCGCAATTCTATTTTAAGCTACTGTAAGTCTGTAAGTCCTTGATCGTGTTGATCTAGTTATCTAATCGTGTGTTTCAACTTTCGCATTTGTTAGCCGGTAATGATTTTGGAGCGGAGGAAGTATTAGATAGAGTAACAGAAAGCCATAGTGCGATTTGGCAACAAACAAAGAAATTCAACAAGATACCAATTTCAAATAAAAACAACTTATAGTATTATTCCATAATTGATACGTAGCTTCTTACAAAATCAAAGCGTGGATTATGCACTAGGGTGCACAATGCTCATTGTGCACCCAAAAAGAACATACCATTTATATAAAAGAACACAATCAACTTTTCTACTTTAAAAAAGAACATACGACTTAAAATTAAAGAACATGTAAATCTATATTTATAAAAGAACATAGGTTATAATGAAAAGAACATATAGTAAATGAACATATACACTTAAGGTAAAAGAACATGTACCTTTTAAATTTAAATTTAAAAAAGGAATCTTTAGTTGCAAAATTTAAGGAAACAAATAACAATAAGTTTTTAAAATTATAGACTCTGAAAATGATAAAACGACGTAGTTCAGAAGAGGGTGCACCATGCTCTACATGCACTTGGGTGCATCAGTGCATGTATTTATTTGCGTTACAAAATGTCACAAACTAAACAGAAGTACATAATCAAAGATTGATAGTATATAACATCAGACAAATGCATGGATTCATAATTTTAAGCAGAGATATCAATAGACTTGACCTCAGGCTTCTTCTCCTCCATTTTTGGAACAGTGAGAGTTAAAACACCGTTCTCCATACTCGCCTTAATCTCATCCATCTTCGCATTCTCCGGCAGCCTAAACCTTCTCAAGAACTTTCCAGAACTCCGCTCAACACGATGCCACTTGTCGTTCTTCTCTTCTTGTTCCCTGCTTCTCTCTCCGCTGACCTGGAGCACTTTACCGTCTTCCACCTCAACTTTGACTTCCTCCTTCTTTAACCCGGCTACATCAGCTTTGAATATATGGGCCTCCGGAGTCTCTTTCCAGTCCATTCGGGCATTCACAAATGCTCCGGTTTCGCCATCGTTGAAAGGGAAACCTTGCAATGGGTCCCACAAATCAACGGAGAATGGGTCGAAGATGTTGCTTCTTCGGTTTTCCAAGAATCTTGGTATCAGCGACATTCTTGAATTGATTTGATTGTTTTTTGTTTTGTTTTTGTTTGTTTGAGGGTTGATGATTGTTTTTTCACACTTTCGATTAGAATGGAAAAATGGGAGGAGTTCGATATTTATAGATGAAACTTGAAAGTATGGGAGAGTTTCAGAGTTCTGGATTAATCTTGAGAATTTCTCTTCTACTTCTTGAAAAGACGAGAAGGAAACAGAGAGGTTAGAAGATTTCAGGAATTTCAAGAATGGTCTTGTATATTCTAGGAACTTCGGCTCTGTTCTTTTGGACTGAATAAATGGAAATTCAGTTCAGTTCACATCAGATCAGTTCAGTTCACATCGGTTCGGTTCGGTTCGGATCGGACTTATTCGGTTCGGTTCGGATCGATCGGTCGTACTACAACTTATTAATTTTATTATTATTATTATTATTATTATTATTATTATTATTATTATCATCATCATTCTGATTATTATTATTAATATTATTATTATTATTACTATTATTATTATTATATTCTTCTTCTTATTATTATTATTATTGTTATTATTATTATTACTATTATTATTATTATATTCTTCTTCTTCTTCTTATTATTATTATTATTATTATTGTTATTATTATTATTATTATTATTATTATTACTATTATTATTATTACTATTATTATTTTTATTATATTATCATTATTATTATTATTTTTATTATTATTGTCAAATATAGTTTTGTATTTTTTTTAAAATATATGTCAAATATAGTTTTGTAAATATAGGAGTAGTCAAATGTATGTAAATATAGTTTTGTATTTTGTAAATTAGGCAAGTCAATATTCTGTTGCTTAGAATTAGGAGTCATGCATGCTATTGTTACTATTCTACAGTATTAGACGTGAAACATGCTATTGGTTTTGTATATATTGACTTGCAAATAGCAATCTTGGAGGAAAATATTATATTAATAATATTATTACTTCATATCATTATTATTCTACTTGTTATTATTAATATTACTCAATTCATAAGAATATTATTATTATGCATATTATTAGTATTAGTATTAGTATTAATATTATTATTATTATTATTATCATTATCATTATCATTAATATTATTAATTATTATCATTATCAATGATGATAAAAATATTACTCTACATGTAATTATTAATAATACTCAATTCGGATCGTTCCGTTCGATTCGAATCGGATCGGTTCGGTTCGCACCAGTTCGATTCGGTTCGGACTTATTCGGTTCGGTTCGAGACTTATTCATTTCGGTTCGGTTCGGTTCGAGACTTATTCATTTCGATTCGGTTCGGTTTAGACTTATTCAAATTCAAAAAAGAACGGCCTTCGTATCGTGAAGGGTTGGAGTTGGAGATTAACAGAAATACAAGTTGGGCTTCTGCTCTGGGCTACTCATAAGTACTTCTCTTGTTGGACTATCCAATGACTATACTAACTGTTTGTTCTTCTTTTTTTGGGTTTCTATAATCAAAATCTTAAGTTTGTTCAAACTTAAGTTTTCATCAAGATTCCGTATTAAAATTGATGAACACTTAATCTGAATTATGGTAAAGATGATTAGAAAAGTGTTACTTTAATGGAACACGTACAAGATGAGGAGTGAATTGTACTTTGGAACTTTTAGCAAAGTTTCTCGCGGAATTTTAAAGCTATAAAGAAACAATGATACGAGAGGCAGAGAAATATAAAATTGAGGAAACTTATTGAACCTTATCAAGAAGGGAAAACCTCAAAAACTATATTATTGCAATAACTCTATTACAATCACTCTCTACAACTTGAGTTCCTCTCGAACTCAAGTTCCCACAGTAATCCCCTTTGATTACTGGAACTCTTCTCTCTCTTACTTCTACTCCGAAACCTACACTCACTGACTTAGCTCTAAGTCTTTACAAGAGTCACTCAACCCTTGAACCCCAAATTACAACTCAATTTGTGAAACACACTAGAAAATATATTGAACTTAGATATTTAAAGAACTTTGGAACACTTATTGAATGCAATTGACTTTTTATGAAAACTCTTAAGATTTAGAATTAGACAATGTGTTTTCAGTTGGTAGTTTGAAATGAGAAAGACTTCTCCTTTTATAGTGAAGCCTACTCATGTTAGTTACACTTATTCCTCAACTAAGTGTGAAGCAGTAACCCACGTAGAATTATTTTCCCACGTTCACACTACTTGAGGACACAAGCAAAGACATTTTCAAAACCCACTAACAGTAAGTGGTTTAGTGGTTGAGAAATATAAGGAAAGACTTTAGGAAATTCATTTTTACTTGTTCAATAAGCAAAAAAGTTTTTTATTTAGAAAAATAAAAACCGTTTTATTTATTTACAATATTTCCTAAAAACTCTCAGTTAAATATTTTTCAAAATCACTTGTTGCATTTAATAAAACTAGTTTTAAGCCCTCCCTATGTCTTGAGAAATTATAATTTTCATTTATTAATTTTTATTAATTTAAAATTATAAGACCAAACATTACTTGGTTTAGTGGTTAAGACTTTAGTATATAAGCTTGAGGTCATGGGATCAAATCTTACAAATCAAGCAAGACTCCACATAACTATATTTTTTCCTATATATGAATTTTTTTAAAGATTTTATACTGTTCTAAATAGTGCCAAAATTCTAATTAGAAACAGAGGGAGTATATATTTTGGTCATATTTATTAAAAGTTGATCCCAAATCTCCACATATATTCTTTTTGATCCGTGATAGAAGATTAACTCTTAACTTTTGAAATTAATATTAGATTTTTGCAATTTCCTCAAATATATATGACAAAGTAGAAATTTACATGAAATACTATTTCTACAAAAAATACCGCTCAAAATAAAAAGAGGAAAGTGTTGCACCAATCCACAATTGGACCTTGCAATTAAAGCCATGTAGACATGTAGTCCATGACATTTGTCTGATACCCAACTTTAAACCGGCTATAACCACATAAGATATAAATTGCGGTGTAGAGAATGGTGAAGTTTAGTTCATTTTACTTGACAGGCCCATTCATCAGTTTAGACGATTTTAGCCTTTAAGGCTAAGCTTCCACAGATGTGGGTTTCCTATATTGACATCGAACGAACAGTATATCCAATTCTCCGCCTTTTCTGCTCCTTCCAAAACCAAGGAGAGAGAAAGAAGGTGAGAGAAAACTAAAGTTCATCTTTTTTTCTCACCGGCGGCAGTCTCTACTTTATTTCTAGGGTTTTATTAAACCTTCATCCATACTTTTCTTCCGACATTTGCAGCTAATAATTTCAAATTAGGTAAGCTTTAACTTTGACTTTCCATTTTTTGCATCGCATTTCTTTGTTAATTACTCCAGAATTCTTGGTATATATATCCTCTGATTAGTTTTTAATTCAGCTTTTTGCTGTAATTTTCTTTCATTTTGCTAAAATATATTGTTTTTTTTTTAATTAAAAAAATTTCCTCCTTTTTGTCAGGTAGTTGATTTCTGCCTTTAAACTTCCAGGTATACGTGTTGCAATTCTTGAAGAGAAATTGATGAATTGACGTTTGTGTTGATATAAATAAATGTATTGATTACTATTGTGGAGACTTGGTAGCATTGTTAGGTTTTGACTTTTGCTATTGGGGACTCTTTTGGTAAGGGAATGATTTGGGTTTCAAGGGTTTAAAATGCAATTGGTGTCTCTGTGGAAGCTGAATACTGCTTGTGGTTCGTCCCTTCGAAGAGTTTTGATCGGACGGGTTAAATCGAGGGAGCAGGGGAATTTGGTTGCACATTTATGCTTTGAGAGTCAAGTTGTTAATCAGAGTTGTAATTCTGTGAGGTTTTATAGTAGTCATCGGATAAATCAGTATTTGGTTAACCCAACTGCCGCGTCTCTCTGTTGTCGTGTTATAAGGAATCCGATGGCAGCTTCAGGGTCCCAAAGTGTTGCTGGAGATGTGTGTGTTGATACCTTGTTTATGGGCTGTGGTAATTTGAGTGACATTGCGAAGCCTGCTGCTGTTTTCTTTGGTGATAAAAGTGTTAATAGTTGTCGAAAATCTAGTATTAGTTTGGCAAATCGAGAACCCCCTTTTATGCGTCTAGTCTTCCCTGGTTTAGCCTACAGGAGTTGGGATTCCAGATCGTTTCTTGGAAAATGCTTGAGGCATTACCGTGCATCATCTTCTGCCAGTTGTTCTGATGGAGCTGCTGCTGATGTTCCATTTGACTTCGCTCCTAGGGATGTGCCGCTTGAAAATCCTGCAGATACATCTGCCTGGTAAGCCCTCCCCTTCTCCAAATATTTTCTGTTCGAAATGGTTTCAAGTATACTTGCTTTGGTTGGTAAATTGTGCTGTTACAGTATCTATGAACGACCGACTATTATGAGCTGAAATGATCTAGTGACTTTAAATGAGTTACAAATTTGAAAGATGTGCAGAACCAATTTTAGCTATTTAGTTGGGTGAATTGCCAAAGAGTTCTGACATAATGTACCAATAATATCTTTGTAAATTTTTTGGGGGAGCTTTTGTCTTTATAAAATGCCCTACTTTATGCTCTGTCTATTCATATAATTTTTAAGGGTAACAGCTATTTGCACTACATTTGTAAATAGTAACAGGTAAATTGAGAGTAGAGGAAATGTTTCACCATTCTCTCTTACTTTTAGATGGAAACTTATATATTTTAGTGCATGGGTGCTTAGTAGGAGGTAGCCGAATTATTGCATATTAACTACTTTATAAATCCGAGAAAATCTATAAATATGTTATTTCATTAGACACATACGGCACTTCTAAGAAAAGTCCTGATGTTTGAAACTTCTGATTTGGGAAGGTGACGGGCTGACAAGTTCTATATAGTGATCAACTTTGCTTTCATTCACTGCAGTAAACAAGTAGTCCAAAGAACCTTAAAGCTTCATTCAGGATCATGTTATCTGCCACATCCTGACAAGGTAGAAACTGGAGGAGAAGATGCTCACTTCATATGTGATAAAAAACAAGTGATTGGTGTTGCAGATGGTGTTGGTGGTTGGGCAGATGTTGGTGTTGATGCTGGAGTTTATGCTCGACTACTCATGTCTAATTCTATGACAGCTATACTGGAGGATTCCAAGGATGGAGTGGACCCGGCAAAAATATTGGAGAAAGCTCATGCTGACACTACAGTTATAGGTTCCTCAACAGCTTGCATAATTGCTCTCACAAAGCAGGTTGGTACTTTTGCTTATCTTATTTGATGATAGTAAATACAATAATATTGACGTTTTTAAAAAAGTTTTGTAATTAAAACTCAAGATCTTGCAGCTCTTTTGGGCAGGCCTGTTTTTTGTTCTTTGTTTGGATAATTCTGTTGACTTAGACTGACCGCCTTAGTTTTGTCCTTGATGTTTGAGAAGCCATATTTCTCTCTAACTCTAGTTTTAAATGAAAAGACAGACTAAATGAAATATAGTTTTCCCCATATATGTTGTAGTCTTTATATCATACTGTTGGGGGATTATCAATGAGTGTCCACGTAATTTTATAATTTATATGAAACATAGAACCATAATTGCACACCATGTTATGTGTAGGCAATAAATCCAAGAATATATTAGGAGTTACATGTGTTCGCTGATTTATGCCTTTATCTGTGCCTAATTGGCTCCAGTAACTCAGATTTAAGCTTGGTCACATGCCTCAAGCTGTCAGCTCTGTGCATTTCTTTTGGATTACTTGAGATAATGTCTTCCATTGTTCAGGACTACTAAATGATGTTGCGTCTTCTCATTAAGTAGAAAATTCATTGTAAAGTTTACCAAGTGACTGCTTTTGGCAGGGGATCCATGCTATTAATCTGGGAGATAGTGGATTCATAGTAATCCGGGATGGAAGTACAGTTTTTCGGTCCCCTGTGCAGCAGTATGGTTTCAATTTTCCGTATCAGTTGGCAAGTGGCACTGGAGGTGATTTACCCAGTTCTGGTCAGGTACATCTTCTGCTGTTAGCTTTAATGGTCTTTTCTACTATCTGCATCCTATGATGACTTCTGTATTCAAGGTTGGAATCACTTTTGAATTCATTTGATTTTGTGCTTTTGATATATACATGGGCAATAGTGCAGAGGCTTGTGATAAAGTTCTCTGCAACTTTTCACTTCCTTGCCGACATTCGAGCACTGTCGTTTATCCTCTAGTCTCAATATGCTTTGTTTGAAATCATTTGTATTCTCCAAAATCCGGGGAAAAGGCATGGAATGTGAAAATAATAGAGTAATTAGTTATTGTAATATCACCTCTCCTGAATCCAGATGTAAATTCAAGGCTGGGGATGGAGGGAGTGCTTTCATGACTTTTACGATTTTTAGTCCAAATTACCTAAATCGCTCCTCTATTGCCGTAACCACCCCTGAATATAAAATACCGTTTTAAAGTATTTTTGTCTATTCAAATCTACCCTTTTAACAATTTTCATTCAAAGCTATTGTTTTTTCGCGCAAGTCTGAGCTTGGTTGGACAAAACATTCTATGAAAGAAACATTTTCCAAGGAAAATAATATTATAAGTTGGTTTTTCTTTGTTTGGTTCCGTACAAGAAAACTTAAGTGAAAAATAAGAGATGAAAATGGTAAGGGGAGGATAGACTTCCAATTCCAACTCTGCATGTGATTTAAAAGATTTTTGGAGCAAGCGAGCTTAATCCCTGACTCTAAGAAGGATCAGAATACTTTAAAACAGGGTATGCCCGTGTCTATCTGATGTGCTAGGTAAATTTGCCACTGCATTTGTCTCTCCTCATGCTCACCACCATAGCCTCCGCCACACCAATACCCTCGCCTCTTCCTTTCTATTCACCACCCAAACCCCATAACCATCACCAAACCCCCCAACACCCCCTCCCCCCTTCCCCCCTTCCACTGTTGCTATCTTTATGGTCGCCGTGGCAAGCAGAGGCATAACAAAGGACATGAGGACAAGAGGTGGTAGTGTTGTTGTTGTTGACAGATAGAGGGAGTTGTTATATAAGCAAGTTTTTACCATTTTAAAAATCCTTAAACCTATACCTTTATATTTTAATTTTTATTATATTACCATAATTTTTTTTTTTTTTTAATATAAACCTTTTTTTCTTTTCTAACTAAAATAAACTTTACTTTAAATTTTTTTAATATTTTTTTTAAAATTAAACCCTAACCCAAAACCCTAAACCAAACCCCAAACATAAAAAAAACCCAAAACCAAAACAAACCCAAAACCCCCAAAACACAACCCCCACCCCCCCCCCCCCCCCCCCCCTCCCCCCCCTCCCCCCCCCCCTTCCCCCCCCCCCCCCCAACCAAGATTGCTTCATTTTCGAGAAACATGGTAGAGTTTTCAGTGGCATCTTTGGCCATGGTACATCGGCAACAACAGAGGAAGGAAAGGGGAAGGCACTAGGGTTGTGATGGGGCTGCTTGTTGTGGTCACGTTTGTTGTCAGTGAGGGGCTCGGATGGTGGGTGGTTGTGGTGGACTGGTGGGTGACTGAAGAATGGAAGGATTCAATGGGGCCAGGGGTAGTTGTGGTGGGGGTGAGAAGTGAGAACAGAGGGAAGCTTGGATGGGGGAAAAGAGAGATTAGGGTGGCTTCATGTGGCAGTGGGTTAGGGGGTTAAAAGTGACGATCATTACAAGAAATGTGAGGGAGTGGCGGAGTCGACCAAATAGTAGCTACGTGTAATTTTCAGGGTGGGTTTAGAAAGAGAGATCTATGTAGGTTGGACTCCAAAATATTTAATGTGCGCTGTGTCCAAGTATTTGAAAATACTACTACGTAGTTACCATGAGCTTTTCAAGAATGGTGCAATTTTGCATCCTAACAAATCATACATCTGAGATTCTATATAATTGGGCCAATGTCCTGCTCAGGATTTAAGCCTTTATCAAAAAATAAAAATCAATTATAGCTAAATCAAGTTGTGAGAAGCCAAATACTGGCAAAACCGATTCTGGACCCTCCTAAGTGATTTTAGGTCAAGATCTGATACCCAACTAGTCGGTATCCAGTAGACCCTGAATTAATGATCTGAACCAAACTTGGTTTTTCTTTTGATGCAATATGCTCTTTGTTGCGGAGCTCGTGAACATTCTTTTTCCCTCATTTTAGTTTAAAGTCGTTGAATTAACATACTTATCCACCAAGTGCTACATTCCATATATCAGATGAAGTGACGTAATTTTCTATAGCAGGTCTTCACATTTCCTGTTGCTTCAGGAGATGTTGTAGTTGCTGGTACTGATGGATTATTTGACAACTTGTATGACAATGAGATCACTGCTTTGGTTGTCCAAGCTAAGAGATCGGGTCTGGAGCCTCAGGCAACAGCGCGAAACATAGCTTCTCTAGCACAACAAAGAGCTCAGGATCGTCATCGACAGTCACCATTTGCTGCAGCTGCACATGATGCTGGGTTTCGTTATATAGGAGGAAAGCTGGACGACATCACTGTTGTTGTATCTTATATCACTGGTGAGGATAATCAGTGAGTTGTACCTTTTGATTGTTTTTATTTTATTTTTCTTATCATTCCTGCTCACTAGAATGCGATCAATATAATGGTTAAATTAACATTGGTTTTGCATCATGTGCCCGATTTTGCTTCTAAATTGTGTATCCGCTTCCGATTCTCCTTTCCTTTCATCGTTGCGTTTTTTTAAAGCAAAGGATCTCTGATTGTGCACTATGTTTGCATAATACTTCTAAAGAAAAGGGTAGGGAAGGTGAGTGGAGGAGAAAATTTCTACTACTTTTCTTTTGTTGAGATAGGTTTTCTTTCTAATTAGGTTTTGTTTTAATTTGAAAATTATAAATGTTCTAGTTTAATCTGTAAAACTAAATTACACAATAGCAACGAGGGAGGAAGTGGCCTTTGCTTCCAACCTGGTTTCTCATGGTCCTAACTTGGTATCACCAAATTTCAGAAAGTTAGAATAAATTATATGACTATGCTTTATTTTACTATTTCAATTCTGTTACTCTCACAATATAAGCATTTGCTCTTTTCAACCTATATTTGCTAAACTCAACTTAATTTTGTTTTCTCTAAAATAAAGCTCTTTATTTTGCTTTAACTTAACTTAGTTTTGTTGACTTTACTTTTTTTTTTTGTGAACTATACTTATATATCGCTTAACTTTGACTTTAATTGGCTAAACTCATTTTTGTTGAACTTAACTTATATTTGCTTAACTTACTTTTACTGAATCTAACTTATCTTAGCTAATGTTAATTTAATTATGCTAAAACTTGTTTTAATAAGTCCAGGAAAACTGGAAAACACATCCTAAGTCATTTAGATGAAATAAACAAATACTCTAAATATTGGAAATGTGGGAGATGGGAAGTTTAAGAGGCTTTGTCATTGCAAGCATGTAATTACATAATTGAGAAATGCGATTACAACTGTTCTCCGGGTGACTTGGTTTGTGTTTGCCAGATCTAACACCTTACATATTAGGCAACATTGAAACAAAACGCAAACATGCATATATATTGTCAAGGTAACTAGCTACACTTGGCATGATGATAGGTAGGCAGCTCCAAGCACCAGTTCAAAACTTATTGGAGCATTGAAGCTACTAGCTAACTTCTGATACCTTCGTCGTACGTCTAAGAAATCTCCTTCCTTCTTCTCTGCTGCCTCCTTCACTTTCATACCTCTCTCGTCTTCTCCTTGCTGCTTCTTCCGCTTGTCTTTCCCATTCCCTTCTTCTTTCTTCTTCCTCTCTTCTTGCTATTTCTTGCTCGGTTTCTTCTTCTTCCCCTCTTCCTTTCTCCTCTCTTCTTCTCCATTCTTCTTCTTCGCGTCTCCTCTCTTCTTCTTGACGTCTCTTTTCTTTTTGCCTAGCTGCTTCTTCCTCTTGTTCTTGTCTTTGCCTTTCCTCTTCTTCCCTCCATTGTTGCTCCTCTCGTTCCTCCCTCTCTTCTTCTTGTCTTTGCCTTTTCTCTTCTCGCCTTCGTTGTTGTTCCTCTCGCTCCCTCCTCTCTTCTTCTTGACTCCTTTGTTCTTTCTCCTCTTCTTCTCTCCTCCTTTCTTCTTCCTCCTCCTGCTGTTTTTCCTCTTCTCTTCTCCTCCTTTGTTCTCCCTCTTCCTCATGCCTTCTCTGCTCTTCCTCCTCTCTTTGCCTCTCTTCTTCTTCTTCTTCTTCTTCTTCTTCTTCTTCTTCACGCTTTCTCTGTTCTTCCTCCTCTCTGTGCCTCTCCTCTTCTTCTTCTTGCCTTCTCTGTTCTTCCTCTCTTCGCCTCTCTTCTTCTTCATGCTTTCTCTGTTCTTCCTCCTCTCTGTGCATCTCTTCTTCTTCTTGCCTTCTCTGTTCTTCCTCTTCTCTGTGCCTCTCTTCTTCTTCTCTTTGAATTTCTTCTTCTTCTTCTTCACGTTTTCGCCGTTCTTCTTTCTCACGCTCCTCTTCTTTCCTCCTCCCTTCTCCTGGCCTCCTCTTCTTCCTTCCTCCTTTCTTCTTCTTCTTGCCTTTCCTTTTCAATTTCATCTTCCATCAGCATTTCCTGTTCTTCAGCACAAGAAGTACAGTCCAATATGATTGCTTCCTCTTGAGCACCGAGCAGCTGCTCAATTGTTGTGTTTGACACATTAAAGGAGGCACCTAAAATAGGTTTGCTAAGTGTCTGTAGCACCGAAGCCTTTCCTATTAGGAACTGAGGATGGTTATTCTTCGTTGTGGTGCTGAACCCCATGAAAACAAGTGAACCATTGTTGAAAGATGTTTGCGCCATTGGATGAAACCTTGGGACAGTGTAAACATCACCTTCCTCGATTCTAAACCTCGAGTTTTTGCATTCTTTGTTTGTTAGTGTACTTGGACAAACCACACGAACCATTCCTTCTCCTTCCAAGACTACTGAAACCTCCGTGGCCATGGGGTTCCAGTGAGGCCCCATCAGTGAGCCCTGGATTTCACAACAACAATTTTGTCAAATATAGAAAGCTTCAAGTTTTCTCTGGTGAAGAAATTCAAGTTTTTTGCAACGTTTTGTGGTCTACAGTAAGTGATACTTCCTCCAGCTTTTCAGTTACAACACTTCCCTATTTTGGATGTTTTAGAATAGATGCAACATAATGACACAATTCTTTTGGTATCTGCGTTCTCTTTCTCTCTCCTATCATGGACACTTTGTCATATCTCTCTTGTGTCTTATCACATTGGTCTCCTAAAAGACAAGGTTACAATTTTGAGGATTTGGTACTCATTAGTAAACGTCTTGTGTATGAAGATATTTGTAATTTTTTTCACGCAAGGAAATATTAAATTCAGACTTATGTGACAAAAAAAGGTCCTGAAAGCTCACTAGTGAGATACCACATTTAGAAGCTCATTTACTCTGCAATTTAGACAAAAATGGAATTGTGAGGCTGGCATCTTGGGTAGAACAGGTGTAATTTTGGTAGGTAAATTAACGCCTTAGATGGCAAAAGAATCTTTGTATGCCCTTGAAGATAGTGCATCCCACTATGTTGCAACTACAAAACGGAGTTCATACTCTTTATTCTAACTATCAAAGAGGTTGAGCTTATACTGATTTAACTAGGAATTCTGGTAGAGGCTCACCTTTGTTAGGTTCACCATGAAGACACCGATATGGGAACCATGTAATGCATCTAAATTGTGCTTGGTGACCACGGTGCTCCATCCGTTGCAGTTCTTGAAATCTGGGTCTTCCTTGAAGAAATTGAATGTCTTAGTCTGTTTCTTTTTGTTCTCAGAGACTTGCTTACTGTCCCTCTGGATTCCTAGAAAAGCATTGATAAATAGAAGCTCCTGCTGCCAGAAATTCTTCCTTTTGGGTTCTGCATGTACTATTGCTGGTGTATCAATTGCACTTGTTAATTCTTCTATTACTTCTTCAGGTACCTGCAGTAGAATATTATCGTAGTAGTGTTAGTAAGATGAGAGAGAAATGAGGGTATTGTTAAACATTTACAAAGATATGGTTCTTCCTCTTGTAAGATGAGAATAAAATGAGCAACCTGGAAAGCAGCCTGAAGAACGCGTTTATCAAAACCTCGAACAAGGTCATTGATGCTCGAGTATGGTCCAATTGATGGCCCCTATATGAGGGAAAAAATTGAATGATACTTTAATTTCAACGGAGAAAAATAGGAAAAGGAAATAGAAAAAAGCTTAGCTGAAGATAAAATCAAATCCCACATACCTGTAGTTGCTCTGCCTCTGGATTGGCAAAAATAGCTATAATTCTGAGTCTTGGCCTTTCAGCTTCTAAACTGCTATGAATGTAGAAGAGGGCACCAGACCTGAGTCTGTAGACATCTCCGCGCTGCAAGTTAACTTTATATTTTTCATCGCTATTGGTCCAGCTTATCTTTCCACCTCCTGCAAGAGGTACAAGATTTTGTATTAGCCATTGCTAAAGTTGAACTTGAGAGGTTACACAAATTTAAGCTCAATCATGTGCTGATGCCAAGACTTGACTTGAGCTTAATTTGTTTAACTTAAATTGAATTTAAAACATTTTCCCTTAACTTATTTGCTTGATCTTTAACCTAGAGAAGCGTAAAAATTCATTCGAGTCCAAATCCAGTTCAATCCATTAGAGAAGCCTAAAAATGACATACTCATGAGCCTTTTATCGCAAAAGTACCATATATGTACAACTTTATCATAGATTTGACTCATTGCTATGTGTTTAATTGCTAAAATTTATTCCAAGAATAACTCCACTCATCCCTGTTGCGCACCTTAGTTAGTCCCTAAAAATAGCTCCATCTCTTATGTACTTCCTGTGTCTTATTTATTTGCTACATTGTCGTGGGCACAAATATTTAGGAAAGAAGAAAAAGTGTGGTGAAGGACCATAACTTTTATAGGAAAATGACAAATATTTGTTATAGGTAGAAAGATAACAAAAATACCAGAAAATATTGGTATTTTTTGCGGGTCATGGTTATATGGTTATCCAATAAAGAAATGTAGCATGTGAAAAGGAGACATCAATTAAAGGAAAATATAACAATAAAAAAAAACTATCTATTTATTAAAAATGTAGCTAAGTAAAAAGAAAGGAAGGGAGTAGGTGATGTGATTCGACAAGGCCATAATCACTCTCTACTTTTTCTCTTACCCCCACACAAATTACAAATTACAAATTACATCTGTCTTCTGAATCACAGCACTGCACAAAAACATGTTTGAACAAGGAAATTAAGGAAGTCAATTGAACTAATCTAAGATACAAAGTACATTGAAGTAAATAATACTCCAATAAACATGTAATGCAAAATTTCCAAACATGGAATAACATAATGAACTTACTAAAAATAAAAATTCTAAAACAACTGTAGTCTATTTCTTTTCTGAAATGTACAAGAGAATATGATGATAATTGAGAAATACCTGTTTGAACATAGAAGACCATGTCAGCATGAAGAAGAACAGGAAGAAAAAGTGAGTTGGGCTCCAAGGTTATGAACTGAAGGTGGTAATTGTGCTGCCCCAATCCGGTACCGTCGTCGATTTCGACTGCCGATATCTCACCGAATTCCGTCGCAACAACTGGCATCCTTTCTTCCTTCTTCACCAGCTTCCCCACTGTCCCTGTGCTCCCACTACTCACTGATGTATCCTCATGAAAATTCAAACTTCCAGAAACACACTTCATTAGTAGCAGTAATTGTAAACTAAAGAAGAGAAAAACACACCAAAATGATTTCATATCGCCTGATTTCTTCCCCATTCCTTTGAAAAAACAGTAAACACAATGTCGCTGAGAGTAGATAAAAGAGGGTGGAGATTTTTTTTGTTATAGATTGTACAAGAATAAGAAGAGAGAGATAAAAGAGAAGTTGAAAATGCATGCAGATGACACACGTAGCTGTTGAAAGTGGAACGTGGCAAGTGAAAGATTCTTTATCAGTTGAGAGTTTTTTTGGTTGTATATACTACGTACTACTGTTGTCTGTTTTTTCTAATTTTGAGGATGAACTTTTTTTTTAAAATAAAAAATGAGTACTGAAATTGTTTTGTTATCGGATTCAAAATAGCTATTTGTTAAGGTTTGGAGAATTTAGAGAAAACTCCTCACCTGATTTCATTAAACATTAGAGTATATATACAACCTAATAGGAAACCATATTATACTAGAATTCCTAACAACGTTGTAGATAGGAATACATACTGAACTACTGAACTAACTGAACTAGACTCCTTATTAACATAATATTTCAATACTCCCCCTCAAGTTGGAGCATGAATATCACAAATGCCTAACTTGCGGAGTAGAAAACCAAACTGACCCTGCCCAAGGCTTTTGTCAAAATATCTGCTAACTGATGACCCGTAGGAACATAGGAAGTAGACAAATTACCAGAATTCAATTCATCACGAACAAAATGACAATCTACCTCAATATGCTTCGTACGATCATGAAAGACTGGATTCTTTGAAATATAAATAGCAGATTGACTATCTGAATACAAACGCATAGGCTTAGGATGCAAAACACCAAGATAAAACAACAAATACTTCAACCACTTCAACTCACACGTGGTAACAGCCATAGCCCTATACTCAGGCCTCTGCAGATGAAAGAGCAACAGTAGGTTGTTTCTTAGTCTTCCAGGAGACAAGAGAACGACCCAAAAACACCAAATAACCAGTAACAGAACGACGAGTCAAAGGATAAGCAGCCTAATCACTATCACAAAAAGCAGTAAGTTGCAGATTACCCAAAGGGCGCAACACAATGCCCTGTCCTGGACTTCCTTTTAGATAACGCAAAACACGAAGAGCAGCATCCCAATGACAAACCTGTGGTGCAACAAATAATTGAGATAAAGTATGCACAACATAAGTCAATTCAGGACGAGTAACAGACAGATAGACCAGGCGACCAACAAGGCGCCGATATCTGTCAGGGTTCGTAAATAGTGACCCTTCGGCGGAAGCGAGACGATGATTCTGCTCCATAGGCATGTCAATAGGTTTACAACCCAACATGCCTGCTTCAGTTAACACATCTAACGCATATTTGCATTGTGACAGAAAAATTCCATCCTTGCTCCGAGCAACCTCAATACCTAAGAAATATTTCAATACACCCAAATCCTTCATATGAAAACATGAACTCAAATATTTCTTAAAGTGAACAACATCATCACTAGAGTTCCCTGCAATAATCAAATCATCAATATATTGTAACACCCTGATCCTCAATACCAGTATTACCAACCATAATACAATATTCTCATGATTTGGCTCGAAATTTCGAGAGAGTTTCCTCTAAAATATTGGACAACCCAAAATGGAAAATAATTAAAACCTGCTTACAAACTCAATAAAATATTATATTCTCAATCTCAAAACCTAAACCGTCGATGCTTTTGCGGAAACAACCTCAAGAGGGAATCAAACCCAATGAAACTAATCAGTATTACAAACCAATCTAAGAAATCTTGAATCAAAACCTCAACAAGAATAATATAACCAATACATATTTAAACCCAAGGATAATCTACATTTGAAAGTCTTTGAATAGAAAGTTCCTCTATGAATTTCCGTCTCACCTTAAACATCGCGAATCCAACAAGAAACCTGCTCTAGTATCAACTGCTCACCATATACTTTGTATATGGGTCATCACAGGTTCAACCCCATAAGGGAAAGAACAACAACCACAAACAAAAACAAATACAACACACGTCAGCAAAAGCTGAGTGCCAACACTCCACATTAATTAAACAACAACAAAAATTAAGGAAGCATATTTGGACAACAAACACTAATTCTTTAAATCTATACGTATGAGTAACTCGCCTTTCAATAATCAAGTATAAAACAAAGAACAAATCTCATTTATTATCAGATCCATAGATTAGTCTTATATTTTATTAACTTTCTGAATTAAGAGTCTAAGTTCTTTTATTTTCATAATCATTCAACAACAAGCCATATCACATTGGTAAACCCGGGAGACCCTGCTAGTTTACTAATTATGATATGCCAACTCCAACATCAATTCATAAACCTAAGTAGATCCGGGAGACCCTGCCAATCTACTATATAAGTGATAGACCCGAGAGAGCCTGCCAGTCATATCAAATGTAAACTCGAGAGACCCTGCCGGTTTACTAATCTAATGGCCATAAAATAACCTCTAGTGTGCACACCCCCAACTCTAGCTTTTCTATGGTGACCCGGGAGCCCCTGCCAGTCACACTAAAGTTAGGGACGGTTCGAAAATCTTGCCACATACGACGAATATCAATGAATAAAACTTGGTGGATCCGAGAGCCCCTGCCAATTCACCAATTAACAATGATAGGCCCGAGAGCCCCTGCCAGCCATATCATAATATCTTCCCTATTCCGGCGAAGATAAAAGAAATAAACCACCAATTCTCTAATAGGTATTTCATATAATCTTTCACTTTATGATAGTAATGAATTTTAAGAAATCAACAACAACAAGGTTACACTCTTTCTTTCAAAATGATCCAATAATCAGCGATTTTTCTAAATATTGACCAAATCAACAATATTCTCAAGGTTCACGAATCACATAGCGAATCCATTTCTCTAATGATATTATAGTTCATGCTATGTATTTCACTCCAAATCAATTATATATAAGTTCATAATCGTTTCAAGTAAAATAGGAAATAACTAAGTCAGAATTCAATCCACTTAGTTTTATGTCCACCTTGACAAGTATATTAGTTAATAGGATTCATGCATAGTATCATCATTATGAGTAATATAACTCAAACAATTTTCATAATCATCGGACCATGTACAAAATCCCGAAATTGAACTGAAACTATCATCCTCCAATATAATTCAAGAGAAATAAGAACTAAGAACTATTGACTCTAGAAAAGATTTCATGTTTTAACCCCAAATTAACTGATATAGGACATTGTAAAAATTTACACAAGCAACCATAATCACTCCACATCTTAGGTAACTTCTAATAATCCAACTTTGACAATAATGCTTTGCTATAGCCCCATAGTTATAACAAATTTCACAAGTCTGCACGAATTAGGTGTCAAGGAAACTAGGATATGACTCAATTTGTCATAAAAGATGAATTGATATATTTATTGATTATTGAATCCGTCGGGACTGACGGGGCTCGAACCCGCAACTTCCGCCTTGACAGGGCGGTGCTCTAACCAATTGAACTACAATCCCCGGGAACTCAAGTAGACAGTATCGACTGTTTAGGACGCACTAAGTTTAAGACGCACTAATTGACGTAAATTATTGACGCGAACAGTGGTCAGAAGACCAATTTGCATGGGACGAAAAGACTGCATGTCACGCAACAGATGTGCACGGCACGCGGGTTTTGCGTCTGGCGCAGGAGTGTTGCGCCAGGCCCAACTTAATGCGTTTGGCGCAATGCTCTGCGGCATGGATATTGGTAATTTGACGAATGTTTGGGCGAAAACGACGACAGTTTTTAGACGCGAATTGTATTATTTTTAGGCGCAACACATATCAACATGTTAATAAAATATGATCAGGCAAAAATTGCAATCACATATAAATGTCAAGTAACATGGATGCAAAAGTTCTCAACCTAAAGTCCAGCTCTACATTCAACTATTGGTCAGGTTTAGGTTAAGGCTGAAAGGGTCCATGACTAAGAGATTGATCCCACGCTTCGTACCCCTGCTTAAAGAGGTGGCCACATGTAAGACGCACTCCAGTCTCAAGTCAGGAACAAGAGAACAATGCCATGGTTGGGTAGGTTTGCTTATGACTAAGATCCAACACTATCGCCCAGGAAGCTTTTTGGAAGGATAAAGCGCAAACCCCCCGGGGGTGACCTCACACATAGAACATGTGTTAATGAGGCAAGGTAGATTGTCCTTATGGTGGCTAATAGCCATGCACATGCAAAACAATATATTATTCTAAGGCATAAAAATAAGAGTGAATCATATTTTTCAAGTTTCACCCACTCTATCAATTCAAATCCTGGATTTTAGAATTGAGAGAGTTATTGAGAGAGATTAAGAATTCTCACTATTTCTTAGATTCATGGACCCAATTCAATTCAGTGGGATCTTTCATTCACATTTTTTTCCACCAAGAACGTTTTTTAAAACTCTTTGACCTCCGAATTTGGAGTATCCTACTTTCACGCAATTCACAGGGTTCAACAAGCAATCGATATGAACATTTAGGTGCTCAAACTATCAACCATAATCCATAACCAAACTTAATCTCCTCGAGGCAAAGGCATTTCACACTTTAAACATACAACACTCGATCAAAACCTTCATTGTAGTTCAAGGTACTTTCTAAACTTAACCATCTAAATACCCATAGAAATTCAATTAATGAAAATTCAATACTTTAAACCCAAAAATCCTGAATTTTAACAAAATTTTCTCTGAGTAGTCCCATGAACGTAAGACATAAATAAGTACTCTACTCATAAACCCAATTCCACCAATGGTGTATACTCGAATCTCCAATTCACCATCCAAATCAAACTCATCAAGACATTTATGATACCACAAAGAGATAATTGTCAGCTAACCATAAACAAAATGTACATTAAGCCTCATAATTAATCAACAATTGGCTTTGCTCACCATAATACCTCGGTCATAAAGGTGTAGGAGTTTTAATACATAGCTATAAACTTCATTAGCTCATCATCTAATTGAAATAGCTCAAGATATGACAAAATAACTTATGAATTAATGAATTAACTCTGAATTATAATAACTAATTATTTAGGCCAATTGCATGCACAACTAGAATCGATTAGCTAATAAAACCCAATCATTCAAAGCTAATTCAACTTAAAACAATTCAATTAAACAACATAAACTGAAAAGAAGGAAGGAGGTGAAGTGGGTCGCGATCAAGCAACATCACCACACAACAGCGGTGGCGGTGGAAAAGCAAACAACAGCCGCGACAGCACCACCAATTCGCAACAACACCAACAACAGCAAATCGAGCAGAGGAGAGAGAAAGGCAGAGAACAGCACCGCTAGCTTGCGGCGGCGAGAAGCTCCGGTGAAGGTGGGAAACGGTGGAGGCGGCAGCACGCCGGCGAGCCAATGAAGAAGTACGAAGAGAGAGAAAGAAAATCAAGGGTTTGGGGTTTTTGAGAAATGAAAACCCGAGATAGGAAGAAGTTCTAAGACTCCCCTTAGAACCGACTGGAGTCTTAGAATTTTGGGTTTTTTTTTCACCATAATCCAAATATTTACACAACATAATTTAGTAGCTTACTTCTATAAATTCTTACAAATATGCTAATACTAACATATAACTATATCCAATTAAACCCCAAATTATTCAAACGTATAAATAAAATACAACATCGACACCAGTAAAATAACATAAGATCATTAGTAAATATAAAAGTCATATTCCAACTTAAATATAATAAGAATATTCCGTATATAATTTTGACTAATAATGATGATTAAAACACTTTTAAAAATTTGGGTTGTTACACATATACATGAACATGAAGATAAATATGTCCCTGAATGAAACTGAACAAAGAATAATCTGCAGCAGACTGTTTAAAACCATATGACTTCAATGCGTGAGAGAGCTTTGCAAACCACTGTCTAGCTAGGTGCCTGTTTCAAACCATACAACGATTTTCTCAACCTACAAACCTTCCATGGAGGAGCACCACGATACCCAGGAGGAAGTTTCATATAAACTTCTTCATGCAAATCACCATATAAGAAAGCATTATGGACATCCATCTGATGTAATTCCCAATTAAGAGAAACATCAACAGCTAAAAATAAACGAACAGTACCCATTTTCGCAACAGGAGCAAAAGTTTCATTATAATCAATACCTTCAACCTGGCGATTGCCATGAACAACTAATCTACCTTTCAACCTCACCAGTTGAAGTGTATTTAATACGATACACCCAACCACTACTAATAGCCTTCTTACTTGGAGGAAGATCCTCCAAACTTCAAGTACCACTACGTTCAAGAGCAGCAAGCTCCTCCTCCATAGCCTTGCGCCACCCAGGCTGTTTCACAGCTTCCTGAAAACTTTGAGGCTCCATACCCTTAGTAACAGCTGCCAGAAAGCCTCTATGTTTAACAGAAAAATTATTACAATTAACATAACAAGCTATATCAAAGGGCGTACCTGAAGAACGAGACGGAGAAGGAGACGGAGTAGACGGTTTGGAGTCTGTATTTTCACACACCACAGTATGAGTCACAAAATCTCGAAGCTTACAAGATTGAACTTTAGTACGATGACCACACCCTAACAAGGCACCAGACGAAGACGACGAACTCCCCCTCAAATCAAGAGGCGTGGAGGTGTAGCAGAAAACGTCACCAATACGCACATGAGTCGGAGAACCATCACCAACAATGCTTCGGGTGGGGCGTGGAGTTGTGGTGACAGGTCATCCACAACCACTCCAGCACCATCAGGTGCACACACGACACCATCATCACCAATAGGCTGCCACATCCCACTGTTTTTGTGCCACATCCGAAAGAACAGTAGGATAGGGAAATTGATCCTCAAAAAATGTTACATCCCGACTCACAAAAATTTCAGAAGTTTCAAGATCATAAAGCCGCCACCCTTTCTTACCAAACGGATACCCAAGAACCAAACAACGACGAGATCTAGAATCAAACTTATCCTTCGCACGAGAACGATTAACAACATAGCATAGACACCCGAACACACGAATGGCATCATAAGAGGGTGTAACACCAAACAAACATTCATAAGGGGTTTTTCCTTTCAAGACAGAAGTAGGGGTAAGATTTATGAGATGAACGACCGTAAGAACACACTCCCCCCAAAATGATTTTGATAATTTAGCCTGAAACCTAAGAGCACGAGCTACATTAAGGATGTGTCGATGTTTACGCTCCACCCAACCATTTTGTTGTGCAGTATCAACACAAGATGTCTGATGAATAATACCTTTATTGTTAAAGACAGAGGCAAGACTTAGAAACTCCTGTCCATTATCACTCCGAATCACCTTAATTTTCTTATTAAACTGAGTTTTAAGTACCATAGCATAGAAGTCTTGCAACAATTGTTTTGCTTCATATTTTCCAATCATCAAATAAACCCAGGTAGCACGGGAATAATCATCAGCAATAGTAAGAAAATAACGAGCATTATCAAAAATTTATGTAGCTTTATTAATACTTATAGGAAAACTATTTCTAGGTTGTTTACCCTTAAAACAAATGTGACAATCAAGAGAACAACCCTTATTAGAATGTTTACTACTAGATACACCAGGAAAAGAAGAAATAGCTTGCATAGAGGGGTGACCTAAACGCCGATGCCATAGTATACTCAAATCCGGAGCCTGAATGGTATTAGCTTGCAAACTACGAGCACGAACAGGTGTGAAAATATAGACTCCATCAAACCACGTCCCCGCTCCAATCAGGTTCTTCATCGAACAAGTGCGGTCCTGTATGACACAAAACTTGTCAGTAAAAGTAACAAATAATTTATGATGCTCTAAAAGTTGTGAAACAGATAATAAACTGCAAGTAAGAGCTGGAACATAAAGAACATGATCCAATACAAAACCATCCGACAAGATAACTTTTCCTTCCTTAGTTGCAGTAGTTTGTTTACCATTAGGCAAACCAATAGGAGATGAAATAGACACCAAATCCGAAAACAACTCTAAATTACCAGACATATGATTTGATGCGCCACTATCAATGATCCAATCACTAGAATAAAACATACCTGAAAAGCTTTGTGAAGTTGCAGACACCTTTGAAGACTTTAAAGCGGCAAGCAATTGTGACCATTGAGCATCAGTTAAGGTCGACATACTAGTACGATCGCCATCCCCAACATCTTGAGAGCTTCCAGTACGAGAGCTCCCCACACTACCAGCAAAGTTACCACGAGACCCACGACCTCCTTGTCGACCACCACGGCCACCACGGCCTGACTGACCACTTCAACCACCATGAGTACCACTACCTTCAGACCACCCAACAATCTCATAACATGATTCCTTCTCATGTCCACGACGCCCACAGTGAGTACATTGGCGAGGAGAATCCCCGACCGAAACCGAAGAAGAACGGGTGGAGGACACACCCGAGGCAGCAAAACCAACCGAGTCGGGGAGCGGTGATTCATGAGCTTCGGCAACAGTTTGTTGTCTCTCATCAGAGACAATTTTAGCATAGGCGACATTGAGAGAAGGGAGGGGTTCCATCATAAGTAAAGCAGAAACAACAGTACTGAATTTCTTACTGTCTAAACCAATGCAAAATTGATGAAGTAACTCAGTTTCTTGGAGTTGAACATAAGCAGCAGCAGCCGAGCAAGTGCAAGCAGGAAGCTTGCAATAACTTAATAATTCATCCTGCAAACGCCGTAATTTACCGTAATACACATGCCGTCCACGTTGTTGACAATCTCGAATTTGTTTTTTTTAATTCAAGAATACGGGGTCCGTTACCAAGAGAATATCGATCCCGTAAATCATCCCATAAAGACTTAACATGATCAGGAAAACGCATTGTAGAACCAACAGATACATCCAAAGTATTAAAAATCCAAGCAACAAGCATAGAGTTTACAATACCCCATTGAGCGTAGTCGGGAGATTTAGAATCGGGTTCTTGAATTGTACCGTCAATGAAACCAAGTTTGTTTTTTGCACGTAGATTATTGCGAAGTGATCTGGACCACTCTTCCTAATTGTCTCCCTTGAGAAGAATCGGGCTGATGACGGCACCAGTGCCTTCACTTGGGTGAAGGTAGTACTCGGTGAAAGGCTCATAACGCGAGCCATTGGGCGTACCCTTAGCAGCAGCTTCAGTCATGGCAGAAGATGGCCACGACAGAACAGAAACAAAGAACAGAAGCAGCAAAAGACGGTAACAATAGGTCACAAGATCTAAAAAAAAAGCCCTAAATTAGAGAGACTGTGATACCATCTTAAGGTTTGGAGAATTTAGAGAAAACTCCTCAACTGATTTCATTAAACATTAGAGTATATATACAACCTAATAGGAAACCATATTATACTAGGATGCCTAACAATGTTGCAGATAGGAATACATACTGAACTACTGAACTAACTGAACTAGACTCCTTATTAGCATAATATTCCAATACTATTCGATCGGGCAATGCTGCATGTTTTTATATTTTAAGTATCTTTTATGTTTTATTGGAACATTTGTCAATTTTGCTTTATCTTAAAATGGTGGATTTGAATGGTGTTGGTGACTTGTTTGACGTGGTGTTGAATCTCATAAGAAAAGAGTGGAGTTCGATCAGAGCAATTTAGAAGTGTGTATTTGACAAAATTGATAAGTTCTTTTCTTACATAAGGTTACTAGTTCAAATTTAGAACAATCAGGTGAAAGGAAAAAGACATTTACATGAATGTATAAGAATTCAATAGTTCTAACACTTTGTTTGTATAGAAAGAAATGGAGAGCAAAGAAAGGAAGGAAATGGGAGGGGATAAGTTCCATTTTTTTGGATAAAAGATTGGGAGAAGGAAGGGGAGGGAGAGGGAATGAATGATCAATTTTTCCTTTTTCTTTGATAATCATCCCCCCAAAATTGGAGAAGTTTGGAGGGAAAATGGAGCTCTATCTTCCTCCTTTCCTTCTTTCCCCTCCCCTTCCTTTCCCTTCTATATTGTGAGTGTAACTGAATGAGACATGTGATTGGATGTCATGTATGGCAAACGGTTTATTAAATATAGGGTAGATGTGAATTCAAGCTTCTCTTGATTGGATGCACGTAATTATTTATCAGCTTTAGTGATATGGGCCGGGTAATAACCGTTGTATTGATTGAGAGTTGTGATTACATGCTCCTTTGAACTTGGGCTTTTGTTGGTTTATCACTCCCTAATGAGTTTCTCTCTTGTGAGATTTTGAATAATAGTGACCATTATCTTCCATCTCTTTAAGATTAAGAATTTCTTCTTAACAATAGGTGTCACCTAAGGTCATCTTCATTTTATGAGTTAATCAAGTCGAAATAAAATTCGATATATATGATGCAATTTTTGAATTATAGTCCATATGTAATTTGAATTTCAACTAAGTTCAAAGCGATCTAGTACAATCTTGAGCTTATTACTTCATATTTATTCCGTGATCCGAATTTTTAAAGCTTTTCATTAGGTTGAATGGATTCTTCTAATAAATAGACTAAAAATCGTCAAGCAAAGATAATAGACTTTACAAAACACGTTATTTGGTCTATTAACTTGAAACTTGCGTTTGGTGGCGTGTACTCGTGCTAACCCCCTATCCCGCTCAGCCTTGCCCGACTCTCGAAGCTCATCTTGGCCTATTATTTTTGTAGTGGGCTCAAATAGCTTAATTTTATTTTAGGGTTTGGACTCGGTTCGAATCAAACCCGTGGGCCAGCGTGCATAATAAGTCAGTCTATATTTCCCATTTCTACTAATTAGAAAGTTTTCTTTGGCAGTTGTAGACACATAATCGTGTCTCCCCATTTAAGGGTCCAATGATGAAATATACCGCGGTCTTAGTTGGCTTGGCCCAATGGAGGGGCAGTCCGAATAACTAGGCAATATGTGTTTTAAAATAATATTAAAAGCCCAATTAATCATTCATGATGATTAATTGTAAGTTCAACCAGTGAATTGTTTTTTAAGTCCATTTTAAAAGCCCAACTTAATATTTATTGTTTTAATAAATATTTTCTTAATATTTATTATTTTAATAAATATTTTCTTAATATTTATTGTTTTAATAAATATTTTCTTAAAAGCTTTTATTATTATCTTTTACCCATAAATTATTTAATCCGGAAAATTCTATCTCCTGATTTTTTGGGATAAAAATGGCATCTTGAAAGCACGCATAGAATATAAAACGAATATTATGGAATATGCGCCGGACGCGGCGGGTGCGCTCAGCGCGCCACGTGCGTCCAGTACATTGGCCAAATCGCGTCAGGCGCGCCAATGAGCGCCTGACACGTGGACTTGTGACTCACACAGAGTCCTGCGCCTGGCGCAAGTCCTGTGTGAGACGCAAGTTAAAGTTTTATCTTTTTTGAAAACACGTTTCCACGTGCAATGTTCTAACTGGACGGACCACGTCAGGCAGGCCAATCTGCGCCTGACGCGTGTCCTCGCACCTGCCACGTAGGCCTGCGCCTGGCGCAGGGCTTGCGTGGAGCGCACGCTTTGTTTTGCCTATAAATACGGGCTGATTTCCCGAATCAAGGACGGCTTCGAATTATTATTTTTACGCGCACATATACTCTCGAATACTCCGAAACATACTTCGAATACAAAACACTCAAACACTTTTAATTTTCGAAATCAATTATTGTTCTTGATCCTATTATATTCCTGGTTTCAAGATTGCTTCGCCTGAAGGTCATTACGCTCTTCGATCTAAACCGCATAGGTATAATCCTGAGGGCCCTTGAATAATTATATTTATTTTATTGAAGTTACTAACCTTTTCTTGTCATGATGTAGATTCCTAATTAATAATCACGTCCTTTGTAAATTCTAACCTCTTTTCTTATATTTTCTGTATATAATATTCTTGATATCATGATTGTCCTGCATGCCTTTTTTGTCACTCACATATTATTATGCTAAATAAGACCAAAAGAACTGTTCTAATTAATTCAGATAATTTGGACAACCTGTTAGGAACCTTGTAAAATGATTGTATAATAACTGATCACTAAATAATTAGTCATTTGATGTGTTTCCTGAACCAACTTAGACTAATTATTTTAGGGTGCTTTAAAATATTGTTTGATTGTTCTTTTGCATAGAATCTGTTGTGAATCGTTATTTAGTAGATGCCAGCAATGGGCGATATAGTTCCTGACTATATTGTACCCTTACCCCCGAACTCAACTTTTGGTTCCTGACCATCTATGGAGTCATGACGGGGAAATCTACATTGGATAAGTCTCTAAGATGTCCCTTCCATTTCAATATCCAATTAGATTTATGATTCTTCCTCTAAAGAATTGTTGGCGACTTCAAAACATATTTTTAATAAAACCTTAACAATGGGGTAGTCAAATAAACGTGCTCACACCGCGTGTAGGCATTAAAGGAATGAAAAATCCACGCCTACAATATGGCGACTCCACTGGGGAGGATTTTTAAATTTTTTTTTTTTTTAAATGAGTGGGTGAAAATTGAAAAATACGATTCATTCTTTTTTTATGCCTTAGAATAATATACTGTTTTGCATGTGCATGGCTATTGTTCAGCCACCATAAGGACAATCTACCTTGCCTCATTAACACATGTTCTATGTGTGAGGTCACCCCCGGGGGGTTTGCGCTTTGTCCTTCCAAAAAGCTTCCTGAGCGATAGTGTTGGATCTTAGTCATAAGCAAACCTACCCAACCATGGCATTGTTCTCTTGTTCCTGACTTGAGAACTGGAGTGCGTCTTACACGTGGCCACCTCTTTAAGTAGGGGTACGAAGCGTGGGATCAATCTCTTAGTCATGGACCCTTTTCAGCCTTAACCTAAGACTGACCATAGTTGAACGTAGATTTGGACTTTAGGTTGAGAACTTTACATATTATTACCTTAATTGTGCATATTTAGGTGCTGCGTGTGTTTAATTGCTATATGTTGCGTAAATTTTTAGAACTAAAGTCATCAAGTGAATTTACATTATTAAAAAAGCAAAAGCGGACTTTCGTATTGCTTGCGCGTCGCGCGGTAGGTATGCGAGTGGCGCAGCATGCCAGCATCGGACGCAAGCAATTCGCGCTCAGCGTCTCTTCCTTTCTGCGTCCAGCGCTTCAAGCTTGCGTGAGGCGTAGTGACCTGCGTCAAGCGCGACTTCCAGCTCAGCACAAATTGCGTCCTGCGTCTTGATGTATGCGTCTAGTGCATCTAACCCATTTGTTGTGCGCTGAATCTTAATTTAGTTTCGTTGCCAACTTCCTATTATCCCCATCCTTTACCATACTATATCTCCTATCTTTTTCAGAATTCCATCCCATCTTCGATCTCTTATCTACTTCAAAAATTCTATCTCCACCTTTTTTTTTCAAAAAAAAATCTCTCCACCTTTTTCCTATCTATTTCAAAAATTTTATCTTCATCTTTTTCCAGAAACTATATCTCCCATCCTTTTTGAAATTTCATCCTCATTTTTTATAAAAATCATTCTCCTATCTTTTTTAGAAATTTCATCCCATCTTCAATCTCCTATCTACTTCAATAATTTTATCTCCAACTTTTTATCAAAAAAAATATCCATCTTTTTTCCTATCACATATCTTTTTTTCGAAAATTCATCTTTTTTCTCTATCCTATCTTTCTATGTATATTATCCATCCTTTATGTGCACATCATTTAGGATTCCTTTTAGTGTCCATCTTGTTGTAAAAGTCTCATCACCCGCTTAGGAATTCTAACTGCACTAGAAGTCCGTCTGACCAAAATGTCTAGATTCATCCAGTTTCATTTCATTTAGAGTTCTTCACCTCATCTAACTCCATCCATGATATGAGTCTTAACCCTGTCTAGGTTCACCCATCTAAGAAGTCTAGGGTCGTTAGAATTCTTGCCATCTTAGAAGTCTGTAATCCATAGAAATCCATGCATAATAGGAGTCTAAAACTGTTAGAATTTTGTCCATCTTAGGAGTCCAAATCCGTTAGAGTTCCGCCCATATTAGGAGTCCAAACCCATAAGAATTCCTTTAGTTTTAGGACTCTAGTTCCACTAGAGTCTCATGCACATTAGGAGTCTAGCATCCTTGAAAGTCCGTCGTCATTATAAGTTTATCAAGTCTAGGAATTTCATGTTTATTAGAACTGCATCCATATTAGAATCATTTTGCATTGCATAGTCCATCATTTCTACATGCATAACTAGAGTTATTAGGCATTTAGGAGTCTCATTGCATCCATACTCTTCATTTCATCTCATGCATTCCGCATTTAGTAGTTATTAGCCTTTATAGGTTCGAACGCATAGATTGAGTCATGCATACATGCATTAGGTCTAGGTGCATCCAAAAAAGTCATTCGTATATGCATTAGGTCTAGGTGCATCCAAAAATAATAATAAAAAAATCATCATGCATATAGGATATTCAGATTGTTCCTAGAAGCTCAACTTTTAAACAAACATACATTCTTTCATTCCATTTCTCTCTCTCCATCATCATTCCATTCCTAATCTCCTGCTGGATGATCCATTGTAGGAAATATACAATATGTCAAGCTCACCTCAAGAACAAGTTGATGAGTTGCAGGGTACACTCGTCGATCTTGTAGCACGTGTTGCCAGACTAGAAGCACGGTACAAGGCACCAGCTAGTTTTACCGCAATCACGATCGACCGACAAAGGATCAATGTATTACATGACATCACACAACATAGTCCACTGATAAACCCTTCCATCAAATCAATCCCTGAAAGCTCGTCTCGTTCTAGAGGAGGCGAAAGAATTATTAATGAATCACCTAACGCCCAAGCATCTACTGAGATACATTCCAGAATCACACCAACTCTTGCCATGCCTAGAAGAAAGCCTCAGGGGGAGTTCATATCTTTACACATGAGCTATGGTGCTATATTCGAGTATCTTCATTTCAGAAAATTGCTCTACCCTATAGGACCCACTCCAGATCCTAGGGAAGGCAGCAAAGGGCCAAATTGGGACAAAAATGCCTATTGCAAGTACCATAGAGGAAACGGACATAGAACTAACGATTGCTATAAGTTAAAGCACCTTATTCACCACATGATAGAAGAGGGAAGACTTCCAATTCTCTCAAACGAGGTCCCAAATAAGATAGAGGTCGCTGACATGGGTACAAGGGATCATTTAAAACCCCGACGGGTACAAACCCCACTAAAGATGACCTATACTCAAATCTTTCACTAACTCCGGGCTAAAGATGCAATTTCCCCCAATTGGACCCCTAGAAGACCCACCTAAAGAAGAAAGAAATCCGATGTGGGATGAGGGCTCCTATTGCGAATATCATAGGGGGAAAGGTCACCCTACCGAAAGGTGTATGAGCCTTCAGGCGATTATCCAAGACATGATCAATGACAAAAGACTACAATTGCCATCCGATCAAGACTACAAAGACGCGCCCCAGTCCCAATAACATATATTCATTAAAACACAAGGACTCGCCTAGGTCCAGTTGAAAAATATGCACCTCTTCTCTTTGCATTTAGAAAGAGACCTCATGAAGATTGAAGCAACGAAGCTGTCTTGTCAGACTTAGGGTTTCATTTTCTGTTCATCTCTTTTGTTTTTCCCAATCTGATATAGGATTTCCCTTTCATTCCATGTACTCATAACTTTCAAATAATAAATGAGTATTTCTTTTCTAACCTTGCACTAATGAGCATCGATGGAAATCACGATTGTCGCCTTAAAAGAAATGAATTTCTAATTCTCATGACTATTCTAATAAAGGCAATGAACAACTGGCATATATAAAAGAGGCATTCCCTCCCTTCACTATTCCTCCATGCATAACACCCCTCTCCCATTAACCTACCTCATGGGAAGTACATTTGACAACAATTCAATGTAAAGGGCAATTAAAAAAAAGAAGCAAAAGCAAAATATGACAAAAAGTAAAAAAAAAGAAGTGCAAAAATATCGAATAAAAAAAAGAAAGATAAGCCCGTCAATAGCTTTGTCAACTGTACTTTCTTTTACCTTTAACTTTCAACCTAAACCTCCAACAAAAAGGCCTTGACCTCCATAGCCAAAAATCATTACAAGCCAAATCATACCTCTATAACAAACATTCTCATAAGCAACCGACAACCATGCACATTGCATCCCAATAAGCCATAAAAGACAAACCCAAGCCCGCTAGGTCGAAAACCCATAAGGGCGACTTAGGCAAAAGTCAGTGCATCTTCTCATTTATTAGCCTGAACTACGAATGATCTGATTCTGCTAAAGATACGTAGGAAACCTCACCCTGAGGTCCGACCGCTTTAAACCAAACCCAACCTACATCATTATCCACCCTTGCCAAAGACCTCTTCCAGATCAATGCTTAATTCAATGCCTAATTCATTGCAAATGACTTAAAAGCAAAATGCTCGGCCACCAATTAAAAAATGTTAAGAGCTACGACTGGCCTGATTCCATCATGGATACGTAGGCAACCTCTTTTGAGGCCCGACCATTTTTAATTCAAAACAAAATTTTAAGGCTCGCCTAAGCCCATGAGAAAAGCGCGATCGCCCAAATCATGAATTTTCAATGCTCATCCCTACCCTTAGAACTAGACTGGGATTTGAACCGGCATCATTAGCCTACCTCATTGCGTGAGTCGATTCATGATGACTCCGCCTTTTCTTATTCTAATCACCTCCTTTTTCTAAGCCACATTATCGCTTCTAAGCCAACCTTAGCATAACTTTTCAACACTCAGCGTTATGACCGTGCCTCATCTTTTGAGTGTTCCTTTATCTTAGCCTTTCTTGTCTTCTCACCTTAGGAACCCTATATGGAATCTTCGGTCGAAACTTCTACTAAGCGTGACGAGATATCTTCAAAATGAAACAATCAAGCTGAGTACTTCATAAACTCCATCTTACTGGCGGCTTCATCACTGTTCAACACAGAAAATCATAGGCTCCAAGTATAGGCCTATTGTGATAAGGACTTCATTACGAATCCATACATGAAATCTTGGGTTTTAAAGCCCACACTGATACAAGATTGAACCGATTGTATGGGCTCACTTAGGCCCTTGGCATACAAACCTCGAAGCATATACAACTTCATAGGCTCCATGTGTACCTTGACAAGGACTTCATTACGAGTCCATACAAAATATTGTGGGCTCTAGACCCATACGAGATTATAACTGTTTTATGGACTCGTTTAGGCCCGTAACAACTACAACACATTTCGAATCAAACATAACCTACATGGATCATCCTTGGGGGCTTCCCATATCTTCTTCTTTCAAAAAACAGTTTTCTAAACAAAAATTTGAGCTTCTAATGGAACGATCACATCATCAAATCATATCATCTGCATTAGTGTCATATCTCTGCATTAGTGTCACATCTCTGCATTTGCATTACATATCTGCATCATCCAATATTGGTGTCAAGCATCGCATCGGTCGTCCTTAGCCATAGGATTCTAGCGTCAATAATCGAGTCATACACACACACATGCACACATATGCGCACACACGTATGCACACACGATAGCACCTTTAAGTCTAGAGTATTAGAGGTCACTCTTTATAGGTCAATTCTTTTCCTATCCATACACTAGCACCCACATCACGGGACACATGCATGTCCCCTAGTTGTTTGTCTGTATATCTGTGTGTTATTTGTATTCACAGGTACCTAATATTAGACGACTCTATACGAGTTATACTCTGCCAAGGTCTGCGGACCATTACAAATTAATTTCAAACGCCTACAATTTGGCGACTTCACTGATCATATAATGTTTAAACAAAACGCATAATACATATCAACATACAAAATATACATCATAACAAAAGTGCAGGGCACAGGTACACAAAAAACAAAGTAATGCAGAAATCTAAGATGAGGGCGGATCCTGCTCCCTCGAAGAGGAATCCTCCGGCTCCTCGACCCAGACCCCACTCGACTCACCAATATGATAGCCTATCCCAAGCTGCATGAAAGGATGCATAGGCGGAGTCGGCCGCAGGGGAGACATCTGCTGTATCCCCAACATCTGTTGTTGCATCTGCAACAACTGCATCTGCTGCATCCGCATCTGCTCCATCCACATCGGAGAAGGCCCAGGGCATGGATCGGGCCTAGCACCCCCCATAAAATCCATACTGCCAACACCAAACTGTACGGAAAACAGACTCATCGGAGGCCTCTCAGATGTCGACTCTCGAGGAGTATGAGTCGAGAGCCTGGACTGGGTCGATGTCCTCACCTGGGGACGAGGCCCACTCTCATGAGGACGACGCTGCACAAAATGTCACAAAGCATTAGCAAAACAAGTGCAACAAAGAAAAAACAGCGAAATCACAATATGTCGATCTACCTGGCAATGCACGTCGCTGCGGCGACAGGACATGCTCCTCTTCAGCTTGGCCATCCCATGCTTCAGCGAGTAAACCACTCGGAGAATCTGGACGACGGCCTCTCGAGGAACCTGGAAATAAACAGTGCATAAGTCACTACAAGCAAGATAGATAAATGAAAGTTCCTGACTTTCAACACTTACCGAGCTCACATGGGCCTGCATAGCACGAACAACGTGCTGCTCTGCCTCTGGGGCAACATCAATCATCTCCTCAACCGGACCAGAATCTCCAGTATACCGAATTCTCAGATCCGGAACGAAAGAGATACGAGCCGCAACAGCCTCCTGGCAAAAGAAAGCAATAACATTTAACACTTTGATCATGTCAAAACAAACAAAAAACAAGCAAATTCAATGTGCATACCTCGTTGAACATGACAGGAGGAGCCAAGCGAGGCAAGAGGGCAACCTGGTAATCGCGATCACGAAAAACAAAGTCGTGATAGCTCACCCGAAGCGTCGCCCCTCCCTCAATAGCCTGAACAAGAGCAGCCCTGTCCATCATTGTGACAGGGGGGTCATGAGGCACCAATAATAGCCTCGTCCTGTCGTGCTGACATGTCACCCTCTCACCCAGATACCATACAGGGTATGACTCTCCGTAAAAAATGACCCTCTCACGGGTCAGAGTGCGAGCTCTATGAGCCCAAACAGGCATCTCCGGAAACGACGCCCAAGGATAAGAAGTAACCTGAAGAGCAAAGAAAGTTAACATTTGCTACATACACCAAAGGACAGGTTGATTCACTATGATTACCTTATCGTCCTTGACTCGCCGGGTAGCCTTCCGGACACTCTCCACAGCGCCGTATCGCGTCTTCCCGCACTCCGCCCAAGAAAGGCCGGTAGGAAATGTGGGATCACGAACCCTTTCCGGGGCCAATCCAAGAAAGTACTCATAAAACCAGATCTGTAACAATAAGATCACCTCAGTTCTGATCGAGATAGCGAGACAAAAGACAGGCGATATGTACAATCATACCTCCAGAAGTCTCCATGGACCAAAACGATAGACTGGCCCACCATTACTCCACTGCCAGATAGCAGTACGCATGCAGTACAAAAGACTGCAATAGCCCAACTCGGCCCAGCCATAGGTCGACACCTGAGACAACTCCCTCAAAGGCTGCAGGTATCGTGTCGAGACGCGCGATCCCCTATCAGTGCACAACAGGCCGCAGACAGCCAACCACAGCAGAATGCGTACCTTCAGCTCCTCATTAGTTCCCGGAAGGGTGAGTCCTTTAGCCTTTTTAGACTGAGGAGCATAAGACGCATTTGGAGGAAGAATATCGGCAACCGGACCGATCAAACCTCGGACCACCGCCGACTTGAACGGCAGCGAATCACCTATCGGCACTTGGGTGCCGGTAAAAGACAGGCCGGAAATCAAAGAGAAATCCAACGGAGTAATGGTCAACTCCCCACGACGCGTGTGAAAGGAGTTAGTGGTATCCCACCACCACTCCAACAAGCCTCGGACGACAACCTGGGAAGAGTGAACCTCTCCCATACTCTCATAAACATCGAGAAAAGGGGCTAGACCGCTCTGCTCAATGAGGACAGCTCGATGTAATACTCCGTATTTTTGTGAGTTATTTTTCATATAAATAAGAAAATATAAAGAATAAAGTTAAAAGTATTTTTATAATTATATTATATTTCGATTTTGTTTTGCTTTCCAAATAAATAAAATAACAAATAAGAATTTGAGTTGGAAACAAATCCTATTAAACCTAGGTTTCTCATGCTATAAATAAGAGGAAAAAAACAAAAAAGGAATTAAAACCCTAACTTTTACATTATCAGCCGTTTTATTTACCCCAAGAACTTTCTCTCTCCTCCTTCTCTTCTCCTCCTACGTTCTTTCTTCTTTCCTCAGTCCTCCTCTGTTCTTCTGTCGACCTTCGACTGTTGCACAGAGGCTGTGGCCGCGCGCATCATTTACGCTCTGTGTGTGTGAGTCGAGGGTGTGCGGTGCGAGGTCGCGCTGTGCGTCGAGGGTTGTGCGAAGTCGAGTGTGTTCGAGGATCTCGTGCCAGAGGTTGTGCGGGACGTGCGTGCGAAGTCGTCGAAGGTCTGAGGGCGAGACTTCGAGGGGGTGCGTGTGGAGGTACGAGGCTCGAGTTGGACGAGGGTGCGACGAAGGTCGGACTGTGCGTGTGCGACGAGGGTTGTGCGTCGAGGCTACGAGAGCCTTGTGCGTCACTGCCGGAATCACGTCGCCAGTGATTATCGCCGGCGAGTCTATTGGTATAAAAAAATAATATATATAACATGATTTTCCATTTTAGTTTTAATATTATATAATCTGTTTTCTATTATATTAAGTTGTAGGTTAATTAAATTGTAATTATAGTAAATTATTAATTGATTTAAGTTGTAAATCTGATTTAAGGTTTTGTAAGTAAGTAAGGTGCAAAGTTAAGAAATCAGATTATTGGTTATAGTTAGAATGTTATAATGGCCTTGTTATTCAAATTTGATTTTAGTAGTATTGGACATAAGGATTTTTAAAATGGAGTTGGTAAAGGTATTATGTTATTAAGTTAACTAAAATCAGCTTTGCTCACTGTTATTGGCTCTTAAAAGACGCTAAGTTCAATAGAGTTATGAAGGAAAAGAAAGTTAATAAACAACGAGTTTAGTTATTTTTATACTCCGAAATACTAAGTCGATATAGATAGTCACGTGTTATATGTTAATAATATCAAGGACGTAGCACCAAGTACTTCCTTACTCGTTTAGGTCCCAATTTCATAAGCGGAACGTTTGATTAGGCGGCGAAAATTCTTCGTTACAAGGTACGTACGCGTACCGGTTCGATTGCAATTACTAGTATCATGTTAGGTTGTAATTTATTCTATTGGAACCTAGAACCATGATAGGGAAACAATTGTGATTCTTTGAGATTGTTTGGTAACATGATTGTGATTGGAAATCGATATGTAGTATGGTAATGCGAAATTCTATCGTATCATAAGCATGATTATTGAATTTGAATTCTTTGATCTATGGTGTAACAAGGATGTTACAAGAAGTAAAGATTTGAGTATTGTATCTAAGAAGGAATGTTAAATGATTACATGTTTAATGTGGTATGAATGTACAATACTAAGAAAGGATTTTGGCAATAAACTTGTAGTTGGACTCCCTACAAGTGATGAACAATGGGGGGAGTGTGGGACTTGTTCTACACTCCTACGCAGGCCTACTGTGACGACAGTAGTGTCCTTATAAATTTTGATAACTCAAGTAGGCGGAAGGTTCCGTACGATCTTGGGGGTATGCATACTAAGGTGATGGATGTGGAACGGAACGAAACCGTATTTACATTTCATCTAATAGACCAAGTTGTCTATTAAGGATTAAGTAGCCCGTATGATTCTAGAAAGATGACGGTGCCCGTTCGATGCCAAATAAATTGTAAAAACGGAATTTAATGTTTTTGTAGAATCATGTTTAGGAATTGTTATTATTATTCTGATTATGTTTAGTGTATTATGTAATTGATTATGTACGTACTCAGCATAGCTGATTGTTTGTCATTTGTGTTGTTTGTTGACCTGTGATGAACCATTGGTGTTTCAATGGAGAACAGATTAGGTATGCTGGTGATGCTGCATGAGTTCGGGATACGGGGGATACTTTTGATTATAAACTTTTAAATTATTTTGGTTGAACATCCTAGAGATTGTTTATGATTTACATAGTTAATGGTTTTAAATAAAAGAGGTCAGTAGTGATTCCCGAGTTGTAGTTAAGTTATCATTTTATTTCCGCTGTAATTTAGTTTTCATAATAAAGAGTAAGTTAGTGTTTTAAATTCAATAAGCCTTGCGTTTCACCGCGGCGGTAACACTCCCAAAGTCGATGCAACGTAGTTTAGACGTGTATGGAATTTGGGGGTGTTACAAAACTGGTATCAGAGCCAAAAGTTCCTATTTTCAAAGATGTTTCAAACAAATTTTAAAATGGGTAGTATGGGATAAGAGCATATAGATTACTTTTGCGTGCATTATATCATAGGAATGGTTTTATATGTAATGTGTTTCTTGCCGTACTTGTCTGATATGTTTATAGAAAGTATGCAAATGATGTGGAATGAATCAGATGTTCTGATTATATGAAATGTGGTGTGGTTTGCTTGATTGAATTGGTGAAAGATTCTTTGAAATCTTCGAAGTATGAATAGATTAGAAGGATGTACAAGGATAGGTGCATAAATAGTGATATTTTATAGAAGCACTAAGTTAGATATTGAAATATTTTATTCCCTAAAATTTCAAAGTAGTATAACATTCCAAAGATGTTTCAAAAAGGTATTGAAGTAAAACCTTATTTCGAATATTTTAGGAACGAACCATCTAAGTTGTTTTAAATATTTTGAGCTTGGAATTCTAAAATTGAACATAATCGTTTTACCTCTTATATATGTTTATATATAACGTATACTTAAAAACCTTTACTTCTCTGGAACTTAGACTATTTATTTCTTTTAATTCGCGAATAGTTTACGACCTAGGTCCTCAGGAATACCTGATGAAATACCGAATAGCGGAAGATTGGGACATCTGGGCCCATAAGATGAAAGCTGCTATGGATTATAAGACCTTACAGGGAGATACTAGACTTAAGACTGAAATGGAGAAAATATACTTTATACTGCAGTACGTCCCTAAGGAGGAACCCTACCTTTTCTACACCATGGATATGGGGATATATGGTCAGAAAATGGAGGTTTTAATGCAACCAAACACACTTACTGGAACCAATACCTTTCTACTGTAGGGCATTTCATTACTGATCTTAAAACTGTGAAAATGAGTGGAGAATTCGTGAGAAAAGAAGTTGGGAGCCCTCTACCTCATCACCTCCAGTTAAGGGAACTTATCATGAGGGAGAAAGCTCGGGAACTAAGGTTGTAGATGTGAACTCTGAGAACCCTAGAGTTAAAACTGAGCCACAAACGTCACCTAGAGCTGTAAAAAGAGCAAGATACCAAACTTTTGAGGATGAGTTCATACCCGAAGACTACAACATCGCGTCAAACCTTAGAACTGTTATCTATATTTCCGATGATGAAGGGAATAATAGGACATTCATCACAGTGATTGGGGAAGATCATGTTGCACCTATACTTGACTTAGAAAATGAGGAAGAGGAAGATCCTAATGAATATGAGCCTGCTGAAGGGGATCCAATTGAGGAAAATGACCAAGAAGAAGAAGAAGAGGAAGAACCCCTAGAGGAAGATGAACCTATAGAGGATGATGAGCCTTTTGAGGACGAAGCTGACATGGAAGAAGGAATAGAAAATCCTGATTCAGATGACGAAGCTCACCATTATAGTCCCTAGTTTCTTTTGATTATATAATTAGGATTAGAATATTATTTTATTCGTTTATTTCAGTTTTAATAAGGCTTGCATGCCAAATAGTAAATTAATATTCTTTATTCCTTTATTTATTCATATTATGTTTAGCTTGGAAACAATAAATTTTACCCTTTTCAATAATAATACAAATGGTTTTATTCTTTTATTTGATGTAACGTCTTATTTGAGATGTTTATATTGCAAGTCAATAGAGACTTAATGATTGTTCGCAATAAAAACGTGTTATATGAACGTGCCAATGTGTAGTAGTTAAGTAAATAAACAACTATGGGCATGTCGCTGAAACAGCCGTTGTGTCATTTTTCAGCGTAGAATGGTTCGTCAGGGCGGTACGCCTGATCCCTCTCTGAATGTCGAACAATCGATTCGTGATCTGGTGCAGATCACAGCTAACTTAGCCAAAGGACATAACAGGGATGGGGACTTGTCTCGAAAAGGTTGCCCGTAGGAACCCACCGATCTTGAAGGGGAAAGGGGGACGAAGAATTGGAAAACCTGGGTTGGGGAGTTTGATAAGCTTTTCTTTACCCTCTCCGTCCGGATGACAAGACGTGCCCTTAGCAAGCTATTACTGCAGGGGGATGCCCACTTTTGGTGGACCCAAGCTAAGGATAACCTCCTCAAACAACCTGACTTTGGGTGGGAAACCTTCAAGAAAGCCCTGAGGGATAAGTATTACCCACCATACCTCAAAAAGCAGAAAGCTCAAGAGTTTATGATGCTAGAACAAGGGAACCCGTGTCGTTTGAGGAGTATTACCGCAAATTCATTGAGTTGATGAGATTTGCTCTTGAAATTGCCCCTACTGAGGAAGCTAAGGCCTCACGCTTTGAATTAGGGCTCACTCTTGACCTGCAAGGGAGGCTGGGGGGGATACTTTCACCTCGTTGGACCATGTATTTGGCAAAGCTGCCCACTTATATGCAATAAGGAAACGAGAGGAAGGAGGTAAATAAGGTGAGAAGCGAAAGGAGAATCCAAACCCCGAGGTTCAAAGATTTGAAAAGAAACACAATGGGAACCATAACAACCGAGACCTCCCAAAGAAACTTCGATAAGGGACCCAACAACGATAACAATAACCACAACAATAACACCAACAACCGCACTCCGAGCGTGTGTACAGGTGTAAGAAGTGCTCATACAACCATCCCGGGAAGGATTGCCGGGGGTAATAAGGTGGAGTGTCATGAATGTGGGAAAATGGGGCATGAGCGTACGAATGCTATTCGAAGAATAAGGTTAACCCAAATGGTCAAGAAAGGGGGAACAATGGAGACAAGCCTAGGAATGAGAATGGAAATAGTGGAAATGCATTCAATGGGTCAGGGAACTCCAAACCACCAACCAATACAAATAATCAGGTACCATCTGGGAACAATGTGACCAACAACAATGATAATAAGGGCAAAGGGAAGCTGTATATGATGACGGCTAGCGAAGATGAAGCTCGTAGAGATGTTGTCACTGGTATTTTCTCTATCAACTCAATTCCTGTTAAAGTATAGTTCGATTCTGGAGCATCTTTGTCTTTTGTTGCCCATACAACTGTTAGAACTCTAGCAATGGTTGAGTCCGAGTCAATTTCTATGCCTATAGTTATTCCGTCTGGGGATACTGTTAATTGCTCTAAGAAATTCCTTAATGTCTCACTGAAAATAGGGGAGGACTTCTTTCCTTCCGATTTAATAGAGTTTAAGATCTGGTTACCATCAATTGAGGATTGTTGATCAAAATATACCTAAAACTGCCTTTAGGACTAGGTATGGACATTACGAGTTTACTAGTCTACCTTTTGGGTTAACCAATGCACCTGCTGTTTTTATGGACCTCATGAATATGATTTTTGACCCTACCTTGATAAATTCGTAGTCCTGTTCATAGACGATATATTGACCTATTCAAGGAGCAAGGAAGAACATGAGGGACATTTGAGGCTTATTTTACAGACACTTAGTGAGAACTAATTGTATGTAAAGTTTTAAACATGTTATTCGATTGCATAAAGTACCCGTAGCTCTTTCAAGGGGTAGGTGAGTTACGGGGACGTAACTTTTCTTTTAAGGGGGGAAGAATGCGATAGAATTTCACGCTTCTACCCTAAAGTTTGCTAAAGTCTGTTAATTATGTTATTTATGTGTATTTATCGCTTATGTGACTTACGAAAATTAGAAACACTTGTGAAATATTGGGGACTTAGAAGTGCAAAAGATCGTCGTTAAGATTGGCTACCTCAAAGTTTCGGGACGAAACTTCCTTTAAGGGGGGAAGCATGTAATACTCCGTATTTTTGTGAGTTATTTTTCATATAAATAAGAAAATATAAAGAATAAAGTTAAAAGTATTTTTATAATTATATTATATTTCGATTTTGTTTTGCTTTCCAAATAAATAAAATAACAAATAAGAATTTGAGTTGGAAACAAATCCTATTAAACCTAGGTTTCTCATGCTATAAATAAGAGGAAAAAAACAAAAAAGGAATTAAAACCCTAACTTTTACATTATCAGCCGTTTTATTTACCCCAAGAACTTTCTCTCTCCTCCTTCTCTTCTCCTCCTACGTTCTTTCTTCTTTCCTCAGTCCTCCTCTGTTCTTCTGTCGACCTTCGACTGTTGCACAGAGGTTGTGGTCGCGCGCATCATTTACGCTCTGTGTGTGTGAGTCGAGGGTGTGCGGTGCGAGGGTCGCGCTGTGCGTCGAGGGTTGTGCGAAGTCGAGTGTGTTCGAGGATCTCGTGCCAGAGGTTGTGCGGGACGTGCGTGCGAAGTCGTCGAAGGTCTGAGGGCGAGACGTCGAGGGGGTGCGTGTGGAGGTACGAGGCTCGAGTTGGACGAGGGTGCGACGAAGGCCGGACTGTGCGTGTGCGACGAGGGTTGTGCGTCGAGGCTACGAGAGCCTTGTGCGTCACTGCCGGAATCACGTCGCCGGTGATTATCGCCGGCGAGTCTATTGGTATAAAAAAATAAAAAAATAATATATATAACATGATTTTCCATTTTAGTTTTAATATTATATAATCTGTTTTCTATTATATTAAGTTGTAGGTTAATTAAATTGTAATTATAGTAAATTATTAATTGATTTAAGTTGTAAATCTGATTTAAGGTTTTGTAAGTAAGTAAGGTGCAAAGTTAAGAAATCAGATTATTGGTTATAGTTAGAATGTTATAATGGCCTTGTTATTCAAATTTGATTTTAGTAGTATTGGACATAAGGATTTTTAAAATGGAGTTGGTAAAGGTATTATGTTATTAAGTTAACTAAAATCAGCTTTGCTCACTGTTATTGGCTCTTAAAAGACGCTAAGTTCAATAGAGTTATGAAGGAAAAGAAAGTTAATAAACAACGAGTTTAGTTATTTTTATACTCCGAAATACTAAGTCGATATAGATAGTCACGTGTTATATGTTAATAATATCAAGGACGTAGCACTGAAGTACTTCCTTACTCGTTTAGGTCCCAATTTCATAAGCGGAACGTTTGATTAGGCAGCGAAAATTCTTCGTTACAAGGTACGTACGCGTACCAGTTCAGTTGCAATTACTAGTATCATGTTAGGTTGTAATTTATTCTATTGGAACCTAGAACCATGATAGGAAACAATTGTGATTGCTGAGATTGTTTGGTAACATGATTGTGATTGGAAATCGATATGTAGTATGGTAATGCGAAATTCTATCGTATCATAAGCATGATTATTGAATTTGAATTCTTTGATCTATGGTGTAACAAGGATGTTACAAGAAGTAAAGATTTGAGTATTGTATCTAAGAAGGAATGTTAAATGATTACATGTTTAATGTGGTATGAATGTACAATACTAAGAAAGGATTTTGGCAATAAACTTGTAGTTGGACTCCCTACAAGTGATGAACAATGGGGGGAGTGTGGGACTTGTTCTACACTCCTACGCGAGCCCCTCTTGTGACGACGGTAGTGTCCTTATAAATTTTGATAACTCAAGTAGGCGGAAGGTTCCGTACGATCTTGGGGGTATGCATACTAAGGTGATGGATGTGGAACGGAACGAAACCGTATTTACATTTCATCTAATAGACCAAGTTGTCTATTAAGGATTAAGTAGCCCGTATGATTCTAGAAAGATGACGGTGCCCGTTCGATGCCAAATAAATTGTAAAAACGGAATTTAATGTTTTTGTAGAATCATGTTTAGGAATTGTTATTATTATTCTGATTATGTTTAGTGTATTATGTAATTGATTATGTACGTACTCAGCATAGCTGATTGTTTGTCATTTGTGTTGTTTGTTGACCTGTGATGAACCATTGGTGTTTCAATGGAGAACAGATTAGGTATGCTGGTGATGCTGCATGAGTTCGGGCATACGGGGGATACTTTTGATTATAAACTTTTAAATTATTTTGGTTGAACATCCTAGAGATTGTTTATGATTTACATAGTTAATGGTTTTAAATAAAAGGGGTCAGTAGTGATTCCCGAGTTGTAGTTAAGTTATCATTTTATTTCCGCTGCAATTTAGTTTTCATAATAAAGAGTAAGTTAGTGTTTTAAATTCAATAAGCCTTGCGTTTCACCGCGGCGGTAACACTCCCAAAGTCGATGCAACGTAGTTTAGACGTGTATGGAATTTGGGGGTGTTACACTCGATCTCGGACCTTTCGAACTTTCCTGAGCCAGGCAAAGTCAAAAGTCCCAAAATGACGAGTAGTACCCTCGTCCTGCAAACGTAAGTACAATTAATAAAATGCCTAGGCTTTCATATAAAATGAAGTCGACATAACACGGATACTTACGACGCCTGAGAGCGGGCGGTGTGAAATATGATGCTCCGGATCAAAGTACAGCTGATCGGGAGTCCACCCCACGGCCTTCCACGCCCTCCTAGATCCTGAAGCTGCCCTACCTCGTCCTCCCCGCTCGAATCTTACGACGACATGCTAGTCGGATTGAACATCACAAATGAAACTAAGAATAAAAAAGTTCCCGACTATAAACTACCAGATTTCCTGAATCGGTAAATCCTAAAAAACCGCTTCAAAGCGTCACCACTACATGAGATTCCCAGAATCTGTTTCACACAGCAAAATAGATTCATTGCCTAAAACATGATTTCTACCGGCAGAATCATCACATATTCAAAGTTCCCTAAGCATGTTTCTAGGTTCCAGACTTAGAAGCTACGCTAATCCTGATTCTGAGATTCATGATCCCAGATTCATCACACATTCAAAGTTCCCTAAGCATGTTTCTAGGTTCCAGACTTAGAAGCTACGCTAATCCTGATTCTGAGATTCATGATCCAAGAATCATCACACATTCAAAGTTCCTAAGCATGTTTCTAGGTTCCAGACTTAGAAGCTACTCTAATCCTGATTATGAGATTCATGATCCAAGAATCATCACACATTCAAGGTTCTCTAAACATATTTCTAAGTTCCGGATTTAGAAATTACATCAAGCAATATAATTCTAGATTCATGATCTAAAGAATTATTTAACAAAGAACTCACATGAAACGAGTATCAAACTCGTGAAGAACAACAAAACTGCCCTGAAAACTCGCCGGAAGCTCGCTGGAGCTCGCGGAAAACCGCCGGAGATCACCGAAAACCCGCCAGCAAATGTAGCTTGAACTCGCCGGAAACGACGCACTTCGCCTAACCTGAAACAAAAAGCGGCCGCCCGAAAAAAAAAGGGCAAATCGTGAAAAATAAAAAAAAGGGGGCGAAACAAAATCGAACAAGCAAGAAGAGATAGGAAAATGTACCTGAATTACCGAAAAACCGCCCGGAAATTCGCAAAAAAAGGGCCCGGAATAGGGGTAGAAGTTGTCGAAAATTTCGCACCCCGAGCTCTTCGAAAATCGCTCAAAAACGCCCAAAAACATCGCAAAAGTAACAATCAAGCAAAAATAATCACTCCTCCAAAGTAGATCTGAAGAAATGCTCGAGAAACAAGGAGTTTGGAGCTTTGAAATTTCGAAAATGGAGTTTGGACTTAGGAGAGAGAGAGAGAAATGAAAGAAAACGGCGGAGAAAGAGAGAAAAAGGAGAAAAGAAGGTCGCCCGTGTTTTTTAGGTCGTTTTAATGACCTGCGCCCAGCGCGCTACATGCGCCTGACGCGTCAGCAAGACGTGCGTCCGACGCGCCATACTGCGTCCAGCGCAGCATGCCACGCCAAGCGCAGGCCTGTGCGTCTGGCGCACAGTCCTGTACTGCACGCTTAGGGGCTTCTTAGCCAAATGGAACCCACACGCTTAATTCCAAATGAATTCAAATGTTCGTTACGACATTGCGCGCGATAATTCAACGAACTTTCAAAAGTGGGTAGAAACACAACCTTGCCGCTCTACGAATCAACGGGAACGATTGCCTTGGAACAGGACAATCATTCCGCAACAATTGCCTTGGAAAAGGCCAAACATTCCGCAACAATTGCCTTGGAATAGGCCAAACATTCTGCACCAATTGCCTTGGAAAAGACCAAACATTCCGCAACAATTGCCTTGGAAAAGACCAAACATTCCGCAACAATTGCCTTGGAATAGGCCAAACATTCCGCACCAATTGCCTTGGAAAAGGCCAAACATTCCGCAACAATTGCCTTGGAATAGGCCAAACATTCCGCACCAATTGCCTTGGAAAAGGCCAAACATTCCGCAACAATTGCCTTGGAATAGGCCAAACATTCCGCACCAATTGCCTTGGAAAAGGCCAAACATTCCGCAACAATAGCCTTGGAATAGGCCAAACATTCCGCACCAATTGCCTAGGAATAGGCCAAACATTCCGCACCAATTGCCTTGGAAAAGGCCAAACATTCCGCAACAATTGCCTTGGAAAAGGTCAAACATTCCACACCAATTACCTTGGAAAAGACCAAACATTCCGCAACAATTGCCTTGGAAAAGGCCACCCATTCCGCACCAATTGCCTTGGAAAAGGTCAAACATTCCGCAACAATTGCCTTGGAACAGGCCAACCATTCCGCAACAATTGCCTTGGAATAGGCCAACCAGTCCGCAACAATTGCCTTGGAACAGGCCGAACACTCCACATCAATTGCTCTACACATCATCATCGCCCTGGAGCACGACAAAAGCTCTACCTCGACATAAGCCGGACCATAATAACTCATGATTCCTTTCTCACCAATCATTTCATTTTTGCAATTATTTTGCAAATATGTTTCACACATGTCTGTTCCTGAAACTTTTGCTTATTTTGCAGGTACCGGCGTAAAAGAGTGATTTTGGATTGCAGAGCATCTAGAATCATTCTCCGTCCCGACACGTATACTTTGACTTTTGGTTTTACAAACCTCAGTCAAAGTGGGGGCTTCAGTAGACACATAATCGTGTCTCCCCATTTAAGGGTCCAATGATGAAATATACCGCGGTCATAGTTGGCTTGGCCCAATGGAGGGGCAGTCCGAATAACCAGGCAATATGTGTTTTAAAATAATATTAAAAGCCCAATTAATCATTCATGATTATTAATTGTAAGTTCAACCCGTGAATTGTTTTTTAAGTCCATTTTAAAATCCCAACTTAATATTTATTGTTTTGATAAATATTTTCTTAATATTTATTGTTTTAATAAATATTTTCTTAATATTTATTGTTTTAATAAATATTTTCTTAAAAGCTTTTATTATCATCTTTTACCCATAAATCAGATTTTAATCCGAAAAATTCTATCTCCGGATTTTTAGGTATAAAAATGGCATCTTGAAAGCACGCATAGAATAAAAAACGAATATTCTGGAATATGCACCGGACGCGGCGGGTGCGCTCAGCGCGCCACGTGCGTCCAGCACATTGGCCAAATCTGCGCCTGACGGACCACGTGCAAGTCCTGTGTGAGACGCAAGTTAAAGTTTTATCTTTTTTTAAAACGCGTTTCCACGTGCAATGTTTTAACTGGACGGACCACGTCTGGCAGGCCAATCTGCGCCTGACGCGTGTCCTTGCGCCTGCCACGTAGGCCTGCGCCTGGCGCAGGGCTTGCGTGGAGCGCACGCTTTGTTTTGCCTATAAATACGGGCTGATTTCCCGAATCAAGGACGGCTTCGAATTATTATTTTTACGCGCACATATACTCTCGAATACTCCGAAACATACTTCGAATACAAAACACTCAAACACTTTTAATTTTCGAAATCAATTATTGTTCCTGATCCTATTATATTCCTGGTTTCAAGATTGCTTCGCCTGAAGGTCATTACGCTCTTCGATCTAAATCGCATAGGTATAATCCTGAGGGCCCTTGAATAATTATATTTATTTTATTGAAGTTACTAACCTTTTCTTGTCATAATGTAGATTCCTAATTAATAATCGCGTCCTTTGTAAATTCTTACCTCTTTTCTTATATTTTCTGTATATAATATTCTTGATATCATGATTGTCCTGCATGCCTTTTTTGTCACTTACATATTATTATGCTAAATAAGACCTAAAAAACTGTTCTAATTAATTCAGATAATTTGGGTAACCTGTTAGGAACCTTGTAAAATGATTGTATAATAACTTATCACTAAATAATTAGTATTTTGATGTGTTTCCTGAACCAACTTAGACTAATTATTTTAGGGTGCTTTAAAATATTATTTGATTGTTCTTTTGCATAAAATCTGTTTTGAATGATTATTTAGTAGAGGCCAGCAATGGGCGATATAGTTCCTGACTATATTGTACCCTTACCCCCGAACTCAACTTTTGGTTCCTGACCATCTATGGAGTCATGACGGGGAAATCTACATTGGAAAAGGCCCTAAGATGTCTCTTCCGTTTCAATATCCAATTAGGTTTATGATTCTTCCTCTAAAGAATTGTTGGCGACTTTAAAACATATTTTTAATAAAACCTTAACAATGGGGTAGTCAAATAAACATGCTCACACCACGTGAAGGCATTAAAGGAATGAAAAATCCACGCCTACAACAGTACTAATTAAGAAGTTACTATTGTTTTTATGGTGTATTCAGTAGTTCGTAAATCTTTATTACAAAACTTAGAAATTGTATCAATATAAATCAATTAAAAGCATAAAATAGCACAAGCAGACCAAGCTTGTTCAGTCCACAAACCTATGCAGGTCCAGATTTTGTTTTGTGAAGATCTTAGATTTCAAAACATTATTGACGTGGACTCTAGGTAGTTCATGTCTCTTTTTCATTTTTTTTTCAAATAATTGCCTCAATTGTTTATTTCTTTTGGTTTTCAAACTTAGTTAAGAGGTAATAGTTATGTCTTTGTTCGATAAGATGTGAGATTTCCTATGTTCTCTAAAGTAGTTCTTAATTGTTAATCATTTCATAAATTTAAATTCTAAATTTGACACGAATTGTCAATGAGTTAAGAATCTTGTTATCATTTAGTTGACGCAATTATTACTCCTATTTTTTGGGTGTGACCCCATTTGCCGTCTGTAGTTTTTTCTGTACCGTATTCTTCTTCTCGTCCTCTTTTTAAACCTACAATAACCACCACCACAACTACCGTCTGTATCGCCTTTACCCACCACCACCATCTCAATCTCTTTCCTCATCCCTTCTTCTTCCTTCTCCTTCTCCTCCTCCTCTTCCCTATTCGTCTTCATCTTTTCTCCACCTTCCTTCTCTGGCGGCACTACAACCACCACCACCACATCTGGTGGCACCAACACCAATACCAGCTCTCTTCCCTTTTCTTCTTCCTCCTTCCTTCTCTTCTTCCTCTTTTCTCCTCCTTCCTTCTTTGGTGGCACTACCACCACCACCACTACATCTGGCAACAGCAACACCAACAAAGTGAGGATGGAGCAGCACCAGCACCATCTCCTCCTCACTACTGCATTTCGTCCCCAAAAAATACTTCTTTTTATTGCTCACAATGGCATCGCTCCATTTTTTCGATTCCACCATGGTGGGACCATCTAATTTTTCTTCGATTTCGGTTTCTGTTCCACCATAAAAAGGATGATTATATGCCACAAAGTTTTTAAATTTTTGTATTTTTGAGATAAATTAAGTAAAAAAAATACATAATACATTAAAAATTCTAGCGGTAATTTGGTACTCCTTATGTATCTTTTTATCTTTCTCACTTAGAATGTTGACACTATTTATAATTAGATGAAATCTTCTAAATTTTTCTCAATATGTAAGACAAAATATAGTGACGTGGGGTCTTGTTTGATTCGTCTCAATAAATACTTTATTAATATTCAATCATTATAATTTTTACTAATACGTAAAGATATTTAAGGTTATATAAGTGCATTAGCAAATACATACGGTAAAAATAGGATGAGATAAAAAAAATACAGAGTAAATAACAACATCCTTTTTGGACTTGTGTGGACCAAAATGGTATTGCTTGGGAGTTGGGACCATAAGTCCATAACTCCGGAAAAATATTGGTCCTAGGCAAACAATTTCTAAAGTCAAACTTATAGTGAGGTATAGAAAGAAATTCCCCAAAAAAAAGGTATAGAAAGAGATTGAGGGATGTTTTTGGAATTATTGGCTATCAAAACAGGTCTCGAGTTTTGAACCTTTTTTTATGACAAACAGTTTAACTTTTAGCATAAAAAAATAAACAGTTTAACTTTATGAAATTTGTAAAGTTGCCCAATTCTAGTGTTAGCAGTTTTAATATGAATCTGACTTGGATATATCGGACTAATATTGATTTTAGAAGGAACTTATATATAAAGTAGTACTTTCCAAATTTCAAAACCGGCCAAAAACTTATACTTCATCCGTTTCGAATTAAATGCAACAATTTCACTTTTTCACTATTCACACTCTTCACTTTGACTAAGATTTGTGATTTATACATAATGAAAAACATAGTCAAGTGGGATTTTGTTAGATTCGTCTCGTGACGTACTTTCATAAAATGTAATTTTTATAATTTTTACTTACATGTAATTATAGATATTTGTGGTCAAAATAATGTATCGACATGCGTAAAAGTGAATTTGTTGCATTTAATTCGGAACGGATGAAGTATATAGAAATCGAAAACACCCTTGTATTATTTTCTTGAATTATTAATTAATAGATGTTCTTTTCAGCTTCAAAAACTGTTTAAATAGCAAGAATCATTCAAATTGAAAAATAGAAGTTTTAATTAGTAAGATCAAATTTATAAAGAAAATATTAATAACTATGTATGATTCTAGTATAAGGGGAAGTAAATAGGCTCTTCAATTTTTAATATGTAAGGAGAGTACACTTTATCATGCTAGTACGTAAACGTTGGACATAGCTCTTTCTTGGCTTCTTGCGCTGTGATGAAATACTTCATTTTCTAATATCACTGTTTGATATAACCTTTTACGAGGGGGTTTATTGATCTATTGTAATTTTGATGTAAAACTTGATTTGATTTAATTGATTGTAGACGAACAAATCAATCTGTAAGAGAAAACAAAACACCAAAATCAAAGTTCCCAAACTCTCACAAGAAGAGAGAGATAAAACCCAACATGTGGGTAGATATAACCCAATATATGAGTAAAACAACTCTACATCAGAGCGAGACTGAAGGTTTATTACCATATACTCCCTCCGGTCTTTATTAGTTTACCCATTTCTTTTGCACAGAGTTTTAGGAGAAATAGTGTCGTGGGACATAAAAAGAAAGAGAAAATATTAATTTATATTAAAGTTGAATGTGTGTGTCATGGAAAGTTAGTGGACCCATTCCAAAAATAGAAATAAAAGAAATGGGTAAACTAATAAGGGACATCCCAAAAAAAAATACGGATAAACTAATAAAAACCGAAGGTAGTAGAAACTAAAAAACAAACAATAAAGAGAACAAACGGGGCTTACCACCTCAGAAGTCAGACCTCCCAAAAGGGTAGTGGTAGCCCCTAGATAAAAAAAAGAGAACTAGGATTTTTACATAGAATAGAGAGAGAAGATAGAGAGAACAACTTAGTCCAAATGAGTTAAATAGGAGGGTTCCCAATGAAAAAATGAGCTAAAAATTATCCTTTACTAGTAATGTGCTGAATTATTGCATTGGTTTAATAGGATAAGATAAAGAGAATATCTCCAATTAATAATATTTATAATACTTTGTAGTTGGAAAAATATCAATTCGCTCAAGGTACTACCAAAATTACCACAGGCTTGGATTAGCCATAAGGAGTTGTTCCAATACAATCAGATATTTCGGGTTTTAGCTTAAAAATTAGTATTTTGGTCCGGGCAATGCCGCGGATAAGTTACAATTATCAAATATATTATTATTCATAAGTTTCATAACTAATTTTATAATCTTTTTGTAATTTTCTGTCTAGTGCGAAATTGAAAAATGGATGTTATGGCATGACAAGTTGTTTTAAAAAAAACTTCTAAGGAATTGAGGATAAAAATAACATTTTCAATGGAATTGAGGGTAAGAGAATGTTATTACCTTAATAAAAGTATTACATATTAAAAAGCTTGTCTATGTCTTTATAGTTACATATGATTATAAGACTTTATTATGTTTTACTTTGAAACATTAAACATTGAAATTGTAGTGGATTGGTGGTTAATCTCACATTGTCATGTGTTCAATTCCTAGTAGCTACACATTGTTAACATTTTTAAATGAAATCATAAACATGTGTATTAGAAGCTTGAGAAAAGTGACATGTGTCACCGTTCCTTTGATAGAAACGTCTTTTAATATATTTGTATAGATGCAATACTAATGTAGGCAAAAATTTCACCTTCTTTTGTAGTGTGGTCCGGATTAATCAAAGTCTAGTTCATTTCGAATATGAATTTTTTTTTACCTTTAAAACAATTAATATAAAAGAGAGAAAAGCCACGTGTGAAGAAGAAGGAATCATCAATTTAGAATTTCTCAAAAACTTTTGCAAAGATTATAGATCAAAACTTACATGAATCAACAAAACGGGGGGTTCTTGTAATCTTGTTGAAGGTGAAGAAAAAGAAAAGGTGCAACGAAACGTTATTTTTCCAAAGCATTACCCAACAAAAATAATACAAACGTGTGGATCCCCACATTGGAAAAGGACAATACATAAGATTGTTTGCTTGTACGCCATTTTTTATTGTATGAAATTCTTCTTTAAAATGGTATCAAAATTATCGACCGATTTATTATATTTTTTCTAATTTTATCATATGGCAATATGATTTCAACCATTAGATCCTTACCCAACCTTTCTTTTGCTCATTTTTTTCTAGAGTAAGTGGGGAGTGAAAGGGAGACCCATCCTCATGCCTTTCTATATGAATGATTAATATCAGAATCTCAAACATGTACACTATAGCCTTTTCTTTTTTCTTTATTTTTTTAGGTGTTGTTTGTTTGCTTCGACTTTTGTGTTCTACAAGGCTCTGCGCTTCTCCTCGTGTTGTTCCTTGCTACCTTAACTCCTAAGTATTTGACGTAAGCATGTTATTCTCTCAATTATTTTCTAGCTTTATTAATTCATCTTATGCATTATCCCTTTGGAAATAAAGGAGGGGGTATTTAGAAGAGTTTGAAAATATAGTGTTATGAGAAGTTTAAGGGAAATTTTATAAGTTTAAAATAAATTTCTATTGAAAATTGATGTGAACTTAGACTTAAAGAATAACCGTAATAAGAATAGAGCAAATGACCACATCACATTGGAAAACATGACATTATTCTATAAATCCGGATCCATTTTTATTTTTGGGCACTATTTACTTGTAAAAGAGGAAACACGAAGTAGCTAGGAATGTTTCTACGAGGGTGGAGGCTCGGTAAATGAGTCATCGTATAATTATATTTGGATTAGTTTAGCTTGGGTGATTTTTAATTGACAAAAGATTCATTCAATTTTGGTTTTTTTGGGGTCAATTCGAGTTGCATTTGGTTCGTATTTATGTCGATTTATGATTTGATTTCTATATGTACTGACATACTAACTTTACCCTACCACTAACAGGATGACTACTTCCTCATAATAAAATAAAATTAACATTATTCATTTAATCATTTTATTCTTATATACAGATGCTTGTGATTCAGGTTAAAATCAAGTCATCTAGTTTTGGATATGGTTCATACTTGAGTCGAGTAATTCAGTTTGGATATTCAGGTTTTAATCATATTGCCCTGAGTAATATTGTTATTCACAATATGCCCACCATCATTTTAATTTCTTTTAAAGCCCTTAATAACTAACGATCATCAACAATTTTAAGCTCATGCTAAGGAGAAGGTGTGGTGTAGCACCAGTTCCGGCAAGTCATTAGCCCCGAATTATGTTACCAGATCCTAATTGACCTCTATTTGACTATTTAATTTGGAATCGCCGTGCGTCCGGACAACATGTATTGTACACACGGTGTTTAATACGTCAGTTACATATCTCTCAATTTGTGCTATAAATTAGCTCAGCTTGCATTGCTCACTATATATATATATATATATATATATATATATATATATATATATATATATATATATATATATATATATATATATATATCAACAACACAAGCACTCTCACGATGTCTCAATCTTTTCTTATACCGTTATAACTTATAACCTAAACTTTATATTACCCTGAACTTTCCTAAACGTGTACACTTTAGTCAAAGGCCTATTTACGTCATTGTATCAGCATATTGAAAACTATCATGATTTATAATTCATTGTAAATTTGTAAATGTAATGAGCAGCAGGTGATATATATATATATATATATATATATATATATATATATATATATATATATATATATATATATATATATATATATATATATATATATATATATATATATCAACAAACAAGCACTCTCACGATATCTCAATCTTTTCTTATACCGTTATAACTTATAACCTAAACTTTATATTACCCTACTGAACATTAGTTTCCTAAACGTGTACACTTTAGTCAAAGGCCTATTTACGTCATTGTGTCAGTGTATTGAAAACTATCATGATTTATAATTCATTGTAAATTTGTAAATTGTAATGAGCAGCAGGTGATAGCCTAGTGGTGTTGGCATCACCTCCGATCCCAAAAATCCTGGGATCGAGTCTCATCCCTTGCAAGGAGGATCCCTAATTTCCCCCTCTTTGCAAGGGACTTCATCTTACCTTAATAAAAAAAAAATTATAAATTGTAATTCTCACCATCGGCTATTAAATATTTTAAATGTCAGTCTCTTTTTCACTAACAACTCAAACGAATCACTTTGGGTTCTAATTTTATATATTTGTATATCAAACATTATTTTTTACTTAGAAATAATTTCCTACATAGATTAGAGAAGCACTAGCAAAATAGAATCAATTTTTCTTGACACGTTTTGTTGCTGAAAATGTTATTTCGCCAGTATTGAACTTTTTTTCATTGCTAAAGATAAAAATAAAATGAAGCAAAACTTCGTTCTTTGGATTGAGTTTAATGAAGTATTTAATTCTCTTTTTGTTTACCTTTTTCACTTTTTTTCTAAAAGTTATTTACTTTACAAATTCTTGGGTGTAACTGTTACAAATCAACTCTTCTTTTGTAATCAAATAACATGAAATAAATGACAAAATGACATGAAATTCATGTCATTATTTGTACAGTTCTTATCATTCTTGTTGGAGTTTATGTCATTATGCATGTTGTTGAATCCCATTGATGAGCACATGTGAGTGTCCCACATTGGAGAAAGAGGAGAGACTAAACTACTTTATAAGCCTTGGAGTTACTCCTCCTATCACCAATTGGTTTTAGGATGGAACCTCCGCAGGAACTGTAAGTGGGTTAAACTCTCCTCCTCCTTATTGGGATACCCAAGCCCATTTTCATATAATCTGAAAATTAACATGGTATTAGAGCCCAGGTTGTGGATCTCTTCTTTTTAATTTCTTTGTGTCTACCTTTTTTTCTCTTTTTTCAAGGTTCAAGTAAAAATACAAATATTTTTTAATTAAAAGACGGAAAGAATACTATACAAATATGCTCATGTTTTGATAGAAGACATGACAATATGACAATAATCTTGCTAATGTTCTAATGCACTTTTTTTCTACTTTAAAGTTTTTGTTTCTTCCTTGGTCTCTTTTACCCACCTGACGAAGATGAGGTTAAAAAAGGCAGAAAAGTCTAGGTATTAAATCAGAAACATGAGCTTTCGATTTCTGGCTTTTTGTCGCTCATAGAATGGTATTACGGATTCAAGCTTCCCAAAAATTATATGCCTAATATGTGTTGTTACACTGTCCTTGGTGGTAATTCAGTTTAAGAGCAATTTGAGTTCAACTCGATTAAAAGAATTCAAATACGAAAAATTAAAAATTCGATTTGAATTCTTTGAAGTTGGCCTTATGTAAGGATCGATGATTCCCAATAGATAAAAATTACATTATAATATTACAATTATGTTTGTATTTTAAAATCAAGTAAATACAATAATAATCTTTGTTTTAGAACTCTTATTTTTAGTGATTTTAAGTGTAAATATAGTCCGAATTTGACTTCAGTCCGACTCGATCCAAGGGAAAAAAATTTCATCTAAATCTAACAAATAAAACCTAAATTTGTTAAAAAATATGTGTCCAAAGAGTGGTGGATAAATTATGGAGTTTAAAATACCCGATCACATTTAACTTAATCTTGTCATTCCTACCTTTAAGGCTTTTGGCTAATACGTTCACGAAAAAGATCGGTTTATGTTGATCATAAAAATGCAAATGATTAGCAAAATCAGAAGTTTTAAACTCACTCGTTATTAGGCCTAAGCGATGCCCGAGGTATATTTGTGTGTTATGTTTAAGTAGTCTAGACAACTAATGTCGTTTATGAGCGTTGCCTATCATTCTAGACGATTACAACTTTCTGGGCAATTAGATTCTATATTAATTTTAGTATTTCTTTTTAAATTTGAGTTTATAGTTATTAAACTTTTTAGCTGGCAAAAGCTTGTTATAATGAGACGACGTTGGCTTTGTGATAGGATTATGACATTTGAATTACATGATTAGGGGTTTAAGACCTCTTATAAGCATTTTGTTAATTTTCAGAGAAATGTCATATAAGAGATGACATGACGCCATGTCAGCAGTTGGAATAGAGTGATGCGTGGCGGTCAGAGTAATAGTATTTTATGTTAATTTTAGTAAAATGAATATTAGAAATTGAATTTATAATATTTCAGAATTTTTAATCAGACAAAAGGATAGAGTAGTTGACATTGGAATTTAATTACAATTTACAAAAAAAGACATTGTAGCTTGGTGGTAGGCTATGCATTTGAAGCAGGTTGTTCGGGGTTTGAGACTTCTTATAAGCATTTTGATCATTTTATGAAGAAATGCCATGTATGAGATGACGTGAAGCCATGGCACCTTAAGGAATGGAGCGACACGTGGCGGCTTGCAAGTCTTTACCCATGCATTTAAATAATATATGTTGACTAGACATCTGACCCGTGTCAAGTGGAATATTTATATATTTAATATATTTTCTTTTTGAATAAGACACCATAATTATTAATTTATTTAATCAAAAATTAATTGAAAATTACAATAATCAATCAGAATTATTGCATATGATATAAAATATCAACTACTTTCCATATATATATATATATATATATATATATATATATATATATATATATATATATATATATATATATATATATATATATATATATATATATATATATATATATATATATATATATATAGCTAAAACCAAGGAAAAAACATGTCATGCTCCCCTCTCCCATACAATCATATGAAAATGGGTGTTTTAAGACTCGAAGCCATAACATCTCATTTGAGATACAAATGCACTAACCAACTACTCCCTCGGTATTTTCTTATCTTTCCTACTTTGACTTTGCGCGTTTACCAATGCACTTATTCAACCTTAAATATCTTTCATTACATATTAGTAAAAATTATAATTATTGGATATTAATAAAATACTCATTGAGACGAATCAAACAAGACCCCACATGACTATATTTTTTCTTATATATTGAGAAGAATTTAAAAGATTCTCTCTAATTGTGAATAGTGTCAAGATTCCAAGTGAGAAAGATAAAAAAATACAGAGGGAGTACTTTACAATCTCATGCTGGTCTTTGTGGGAAAAAGGAAATTTAAAGACAAGATAATATTTCTATTTTTAAACAATTAAATACAAGTGTATATATTAATATTCATTAAACTAATGCTAATAATAGCATGTCTAGTACTCTTATATTAAAAAAAAATTATAACTAAACTTCGTGATTAACACTACTGCAACATTTAATTATCGGTTATATTCTTACACATTAACCTAAATTTCAAAAACAAGATTATATTATAATATTTGTAAGTAATTACATATATATATATATATATATATATATATATATATATATATATATATATATATATATATATATATATATATATATATATATATATATATATATATATATATATATATATATATATATATGTACTTTCTTGGAGCCGAAGGTTATATTGATGAATAATTTATATTATAATTTACTATGTAGAAAATTTAAAAGGAACTGGAAGATCATTTTTCTGAGCACAATCCAATACCTATAACTTTTTTCCTACTTCTCTCAAGTGTTTGATTGAAGACTTCAAATTTACAGTGGCAGATGATCCGGGCCATCACCCGGGCCAACAACTAGTTACATATAAAATAATGAAAGATTATTTCAACGAGGTTTGGTGTATGGAAATACAAAAGACAACAATGTGGATGAAATTCAATATCAATTCTTGAGATTAATTAACCTGCAAAATTTTACCAAATAAGTTATCAGACATCCACATTCAATAATAAAATGTAATCTATGTGTAACAATGTGTTGTTTTCTCTTTTCAAAATAATAATACTTCCTCCGAACCATTCCATTTTGATGTCCTTATTTGACTTTTTTTAGTCTAAAGAAGATTCCAACTCGTAATATCAAAAAGAAAAGGGGGAGTATAATAATTGTGTTGTTATCAAATTTGTATTATATATATGATACTAAATCAAACCACAACTTCTTCTATATATATTCCAACAATATTCTAAAATACCTCCTGGCTAAATTCTACCTGAATGTACCACTCTATCGGAATAGGAGTCGTAAGAGGTTGTAATAATGGTAATTCAATTCACAAATCATTACTAGCTAATTAAAAAATTTGGCACTTTTTCTCAAAAAAAAATTGGCACTTTTTCTCAAAAAAAAATTGGCACTTTCTATTTTTCAAGACATTCTAAGATAGTACTATTATTGAACAGAGGGGTTATATTGATTGGTTTTTTCTGTAAATTTTCCAGTATATGCTTAAAGAGTTATAGCAGTGCCTTGGAAGAAAAAGTTAATTCATCAAATCTAATTACATTATGGGTGAGGGATCAAAATCAAATCTGTTCTTATCTTTTTCTTTATTAAATTACAATAATCCACATGAGTGATTAGGGAGTAATTATTTTGTTTGATGAGTATATGATTTTCATTTAATAGAATTAAAGTCTAAATCACCTCAAGGCTCCTAAATATCTAACCTAATCGTAGCATTTTAATAGCACATTTTATTCTTCTTGTTTTCTAAATAGTCGCCCGGGCCAATGGAAAGGCTTATTTTGCACTTTACTTGAAGATGGATCGTTATTAGCCGCATCTTCCACCATCCTCGACAAAAAGATGAGTATTAAAAAGTTGAAAATACAACTCATGCGCTTTAGTAGATTGCAGTATCAATTACCAAGTTTAATATAGCAACAGAAATGTGGGCCCCAAATCATATTATAAGAAGCGTTCACACAATTGAAATCATTTCTCAGTTTCCTATTTCACTGCAATATAATAAGACGCTTCTGCATAATGCTCAAATATTTTATTATTATGATTTTTTTATGGGAGGCTCCAATTAATTATTAACCAGATTCTTCATCTGAAATAAGATTGAGGATTATGTCTTGATGTGTATGTGAAATGAGATAAGTTAAGGATTATGTTTTACATGGGTGAAGATTTTTTTTTTTGACAACGAGAAATCGTGCATTAATTAAAAGAGGTAGTACATCCTAATGCTAATATAACCAAAACTAAACCAAACTAACAAACCTAAAGGAGCTTTATGAGCTCGTACATTCCATCTAAAACAAAGATAAGTAAAACCAAAACAATCTCGCTTAGAAATGGAAATGATCAATACATGGACATAGAAGTATATTTGAATGGGATGTCACATACTCAGATGTGTATCTATTTTCATCAAGTTGAATATTTTTTTCAAATAAATATATGCTTAGTTAAAAAAATAATGTACATTAAGCTCAAAATTATATGCACACTTAGTTCAAAAAAGCTATACATGATACATTCCATCTACCTTACCTATTATGATTGAATAATTGAGGTTATTTACATCAGGATATTAGTTTTTTAGCGTAGTTGATGCATTTCTTATAAAGCGTACAACTTTTTTTAGTTGATCATTAGAAGTTTCACTTACCTAATTAAGCAGGTTATTAGGTAAAACCGTAACGGGTAATCTCTTTAATTTTGTTGGAAGTGTAACTTCCTAAAAAGTGCAATCTCCTATATATATTCTTGTCAACCAAATAACTTCACATCTTCTACTACCTAGGAACTTCTATTTCTCATTCATTTTTTTTCCCAAGTACATATATAATAAGGGCATCAACCTAGTTGATATACAAATACGGTAATTCTCTATAAAATAATAATAACACCATAGACATTTATCCGGACTCTATATAAAGTATATAAAGTTGATGGTTTAATTTTATTTGGTTAAAGAATTAAAAAGAAATAATCCGTTGTGCATTAAAATTAGAATACATTTTGTAAGCTTTTGTGGGTAAAGTTCAAATCATGAAAGAAGAACAGAAAGATATTGGATGGATGCATGATGATACGTAAAAGAGTAAAAAAGCTATGGATTGGCAATTGGTTGATGGTTGATACACGATCTTCTGTTAGGCTGAAGGAACATATTCTCTTCTTATGTCTAGTTGGCTAGTTGCCGCAAGAGGCGTCACACCGCGACTTTGTCACCTACGCAATTCTATTGCTAAGCAAGTAACCATGCATGTAGTTTTTTTGGAAGGGCATGTAGTTTTTGATATAATGCATGGATATACATACATGTAATGCATGTAATTTTTTTTGAAAGGGCATGTAGTTTTTGATATAATGCATGGATATACATGTCATGCATGATAATTGTTGTGCGGTAAAATTCGGATTGTACCTGACCAGTTTTAGCGACGTGTCCAAAGATAAGGACATGTCCAAATTTTGTCTACATGACCAACAAGCATGTGGTAGTATTCCGTGTTGAATAAAGTCAGCACCCGTTGTGCAATTGAGATAATAGAGGAAGAAGCTTGTCAAATTTCAAGGGATCTTCAGCTGAAATATTTGTCATTAATTTCTAACAACCAATAACGGTAACTTAGCTAGGTTTATTTCATTATAAATTGAACAATATGTAGCCAAGTATAAGGCATCTGATTACAATCTACTCTACTTCTTCTCTTCTTAATATTTCTGTATTCTCGTAAGCTATACAAGCAATAATACAACGAGCAATTTTACTTCTCAATTTTGTTCTCTAGCACTTAGATTGATTGCCTAACTCTTCTTGATAGATTAATCCTCTTTGATGAAATTTATCCAAAATAATTTGGCGTCCACCGTGGGGCATTCAGTCTAAAAAGTGCTTTAGCAAATCCCTTTTGTTCAAAAAAATTCACCATGGCTGGAAACATCCCTTCATCTGTGGAAGAAATCTGGAAGCGCCTCAATGAAAAAATTGATATTCTCCAGAAAGAAAACAATGTCCTGCGTGGCCAAGTCCAATCCGCTGTTTCCATGGCAACATCATCCTCTCGCCACCAGGCACGTCGTAACCTCGAAGGCGCGACCACCCGCCTGGATTTGAATACCGTCACTCCTCCTCGAAGCCAGCCTGTCCTTCAAAGTTCTCCGATCTTCACCCCAGTTATCTCATAAATCATGACACCTCAAGTGTCACGCCATGCTCCAACCCCTTTGACCAGTGATTTCGTAATAGTCGAAGATGAGACTCACCTACTTGGTTCGAATCCTTTTCAAACTCCCTCAACCTTTATAACTTTTGGTTCGTCGTCTCGATCAGTGCCAAACGCGCCTCCTTGTCCAAATTCCTCTAGAAATGTCACCGTGTCCAATACTCCCAATCGAACTTGTGTCACCTTCCTAGAAGTTCTGCCTCCTCCGCCTCCTAGAGTTCCATCTGTCCCCTTCACTCAAAATGTACTTCCTATGAGTCAACCTACTAGTGTGCCTGTCACTCAAAGAGTAGGCGTCTCGACGTCGCATGTCCAATCTAACCCTAATCTGCCGTCGGGGATGGACTTCCTCCAACCTGTCCTCGGTAGCATGACTGAGGCCATGGAGCATAAATTTGCCATCTTGCAAGAAATGATTAATAAGATCCCAGGGATGACTCCTGCCATAACATAGGCCAAACCAAATAGTTATGCAGACTCGCCTTATGCAGATCACATTGATATCATCGACATCCCCAAGCGGTTCAGTGCGCAAAACATTTAGCTATATGACGGGACCACTGATCCTAGTGAGCACATCAAGCAGTATAAGCAAAGGATGATGACTATCCCTATCCCTCGTGATATGAGAGAAGCTAGTCTGTGCAAAGGGTTCGGGTCCACTCTATCTGGCCCTGCCCTAGACTGGTTAACTAATCTGCCAAATGGAAGCATCACCTCGTTCGCAGAGCTCTAGAATATGTTCAACCAGTAGTTTGCCAGTTCGGAAAGTCCAGAAGCAAACAAGTGACCTGTATCGCGTCGTCCAGCGCTATGGAGAGAGTCTCAGAGAGTACATCCATCGTTTTAATAGAGAGAAGGTGTGCATTCCTAATTGTGACATCCCCACAGCCATCGAAGCATTCAGGTAAGGACTGTACGGAGACTCTGACCTCTACAAAGATCTTACCAAGTATCCGTGCACGAAGTTTGTAGATGCATTAAACAAAGCTCTTGCCCAAGTTCGTCTGGAAGAAGAAATGGATGCCAGAATGGAGCCCTCCGAGCCCGAGCGGTCCAGCAGAAAATATACTTGGAGTCGGCGACGCGACAGCAGACCAAAGCCATATGACCGACCAAGCAATTATCAGTATGTTGCCGCAATGGAAGAAGACGAACCAGAATGGAAGGACGAGTCCGAGCATCACCCAAATGTCGAGAAATACAACTTATGCGTGAGCACGGGAGGACTCATCAACCATCGACAAAGCTAGGACATGCAGTCAAATGGCCACCTAAGTCATCTCGCCCAGGAGACATAAAATATCCATCCAAATGGTGTGATTATCATGGAGATATCGGTCATGTCACCGACGATTGCATCGCTCTCCGAAGAGAAGTCTCATACCTCCTGAAAAATGGACATCTCAAAGAAATCATGTCCGAGAAAGCAAAGACCACTATCTCGAAAGAGAAGCCTGCTTCCGGTCCTTAAAAACCTCCTAACCCTCCTTCTAATGTTAAAGTTATTAATGTTATTACAGGGGGATCTGACGTTTGTGGTTTGACCTATTCTGCAGCTAAACGACATGCCAAGGAATGTAGCACGGAAAAAACCACTTCGAGACGATCGAGTCGCCCATCCTGGACCTGCAATCACTTTTGATGATGTGGACGCAGTAGACGCCTCAGAATTGCATCATGATGGCCGGTCATATCTCTTCCCGTTGGCAACTACCTGATCAAAAGAATCCTGGTGGACATTGGAAGCATAGCCAACATAATAATTCTATACACGCTCATCCAGATGGGTTTGAGCGAAAATAATGTGGTCAAAAAATCGACGGTTCATCGGTTTCAGTGGAGAGGCCAAAAGCACCATAGGAGAAATCCTATTGCCTGTCTATGCAGAGGGCATTAACCTACACGTAAAATTCTTGGTCATAGAATGCGTATCTGCTTATAACATTATTCTTGGCAGGCCCTGGATCCATGAAATGAAAGCTATCCCATCAACTTACCATCAAACGGTGAAATTTCCCACTCCTTGGGGAATCCAAGAAATCAAAGGTGACCACAGAGTTGCTAAGGAATGTTACAAGATCGCCCTCAAAACTTCCAGCACCGAGAAAGAGGTTGCATAGCAATTACAGGAGTAGTCCAAACCATCCGGCTATGTAGAGCCAGAATCTAAACTAATGGATGAAGTAGCCCTTGACCCAGAATTCCCTGACCAAGTGGTACAAATTGGCTCTGACCTGCCCGATGATGTTAGGAATGACATCATTACTTTTTTACGTGCTAACCGTGATTGCTTTACTTGGAAACACGACGACATGATAAGCATAAGCCCAAACGTCATCACTCACAAACTACGAGTAGACCCTGAGCATCCACCAGCCAGGCAAAAGCGACGAAAGTTCGCACCAGAGCACAACCAAGCTATAAATGAAGAAGTCGAGAGTAAGATTAGAGAGGTACACTACCCTGACTGGCTAGCCAACGTCGTAGTCGTCAAAAAGAAGAACGAGAAGTGGAGGGTATGCATCGATTTCACTGATTTAAATAAAGCATGCCCTAAAGACCCTTTCCCTGTCCCTCATATTGATGCCATGATTGATGCTACTGCTGCCCATGAACACTGACCATGCTGGATGCCTTTAGCGGTTATAATCAAATCTTAATGCATCAAGGGGACCAAGAGAAAACAGCGTTCATGGCCGACAGGGGCATCTATTGTTATAAGGTTATGCCTTTTGGATTGAAAAATGCAGGGGCAACATACCTGAGACTGGTCAACAAAATGTTCGAAAAGCAAATAGGGCGAACCATGTAAGTGTATATAGATGACATGCTAGTCAAGTTCGTAAAAGCGACTGATCATGTCGGACATCTAGAGGAGACCTTCCAAGTCCTCAAGAAATACAACATGAAGTTGAACCCCTCCAAATGTTCTTTCGGTGTTTCGTCAGGTAAATTCATGGGTTATATAGTAACCCAAAAAGGGATTGATGCAAACCCCGAGCAAATTCGAGCAGTCCTCAATCTCCAATCACCACGATGTCCCAATGACGTCATGAAGCTGACCGGACGAGTCGCCGCCCTGAACAGGTTCACTTCTAAATCATCACATAAATGCCATCTCTTTTATGATATACTCAGGAAAAATACCAAATTCGAGTGGACCACAAAACATGAGCAAGCACTGCAAGACCTAAAGGCGTACTTGACTCATCCCCCCTTGTTGTCCAAGCCAAAACCACAAGAAAAGTTGCAGCTCTATTTTTCAGTGCCAGAAACGGCAGTCAGTGCAGTTCTGGTAAGGGAGGAAGACGGTAAGCAACTACCTGTTTACTACATTAGTAAATCACTACTTGACGCTGAAACTAGGTATGCCTATTTGGAAAAGTTAATACTTGCACTTGTAATGTCTTCTACGAAATTGCGCCCTTATTTTGAGTCTCACCCCATAGTAGTGAAAACTAATTACCCCAGTAAGAATGTGTTGCGAAAGCCAGAATTAACAGGACGAATGGCGAAGTGGTCTATCCAACTAAGCGCCTATGATATCCAATATGAACCAAGGACAGCTATCAAATCACAAGCCTTGGCTGACTTCGTATCTGATTTTACACCTGGGCTTCAACCCCTTGCTGACAAAGAGGTCAACATACTTCAAGATGACGGTTCTGACCTGACTTGGACGCTTTAATATACTGACGGGGAATCCAACATCCAGGGCATCGGAATAGGTATTATCTCGTATCCCCAGAAGGTTACGAAATCGTACAACTGTCCAATGTGATTTTCGAGCCACCAACAACGAATCTGAGTATGAAGCATTACTTGTCGGACTCATGGCACGCCAGGGACCTGAAGGTAAGACGTCTCGAGGTAAGATGAGATTCTCTACTTATTGTTAGTCAAATTAACGGCAACTATGCCGCCAAAGATGCAAATATAAGTGCCTATTTAGACGTCGTTCATCGACTAACAAAAAAATTCGAGTACTGTAACATAAGACAGGTACCCAGAGAGCAAAATTCTCAAGCTGACGCCTTGGCCAGCTTAGGATCTTCACTTAACGGATCTAAGTTAACCAGTGTGCCTATTGTTCACCTAGCTTACCCAGCTATTGAGCAAGACGTCTTTACAATCCAAAGTGGACATGACGAAGCTTCGACGTCATCAACAGAAGTGCCCGCTGAAGGATGGACTTCACCATTCATTGATTGGCTCAAGCATGGCATATCATCCCTTATGGAGAAGATGCCAGGGCATTTCGCATGAAAGCATCCCCGTTATATACTAATTCAAAATGTTCTGTTTAAAAAAACTGTTTCAAATGTTTATCTCAGGTGTCTAGAAACCGAGGAAGCACGGCAAGTTCTCGAGGAAACTCATCGCGGTACAGGGGGCAACCATGCTGTAGGACGAAGCCTATCCACCAAGGTCCACTTGATGGGATACTACTGGCCCACAATGCGCCAAGATGTCGTAGATGTTGCAAAAAGATTTGACGCATGCCAACGACATGCACCTGTCCAGCATCAACCTTCGGAAACCTTGTATCCCACTTTGACAGCATGGCCATGCATGAAGTGGGGCATGGATATAGTAGGCAAGCTACCTCAGGCATCACCTGGCCAAAAAGTCTTCATGCTAGCCATGCCGGACTACTTCTCAAAGTGGATAGAAGCAGAAGTTTTCGTTTATAAAACTTCAAACAGGTAAGAATTAAAGAAGTAATTTTGTTTATAAAACGTAACATATTGTGCAGGTATGGTGTCCCCGCGGACATAGTATGTGATAATGGCTCACAGTTCATAAGCGACAAGACGAAAGCTTTCTGTACCAAATGGAAAATTGGGCTGTACATCCACTCCTATGTACCCTCAAGCAAATGGTCAAGCAGAGTCCAGCAATAAAATCGTAGTAAACCAGTTGAAGTGTCGCCTAGAAGCTGCCAAAGGGAAGTGGGCAGAACAACTTCCACTTGTCCTGTGGGCATATCGAACTACTCCCAAAAACGTCACTTGCCATACTATTTTCTCCATCTTACGGATGCGAAGCTATCATTCCAACAGAAGTCCAAGTCCCCTCTGCCAGGTATGGTTTAATGACTGAAGATATAAATGTAATGAACTAACCCATGATATAGATACCGTTGATGAAGTAAGGGAAAGGGCCAGAGTTAGAATGGCAGCCTACCAACAATGCGTGGCACACAACTATAACAAAAATGTAAGGATCAAGATGTTTCAGGTAGGTGACTTGGTCCTCATAAAAGTCTTCCATAACACGAATTAAAGGATCCCAATGACGGTAAGTTAGGCCCTACCTGGGAAGGACCATATCGAATAAGCAAGGTCGCTGGCCAGGGCGCATATTCCTTTGTCAAGCAGGATGGGACACCTGTCCCAAGAAGCTGGAATGCCACGCATCTGAAAAGGTATTACTTCTAACTCTATATTCTACTTGTCACTTCATCATCAAAGATGACATGTCAAGCAGGTATGTTTTCTTAACCTTAAATTTTTTCCATTTCTATTATTTCTTTTCAAGACCATTATTGACTTAAGCATCGGAGGGTCGTTGGCCGCGCCAACGACCAACGCTTCTAACCCTTTGTTTTGCAGAATTATTATGAACAACAAGTCAGACAACAAAACAACCATCAAACCAGCACAAGACAACAGTCTTACCCCCGCTACACCAGGTACTCAGAACATGTCCACCTCAGACCAATCCTTGCGTAGGATAAGGTCTAAGTGACAACTCTACAAATTTACAACTTGATAATTTTTCCAACCCAACAATTCTACAAATCTACAAATTGACAACTACACAACTTGACTACAATTTGACAACTCGACAAATTTATCAGTTCACAACTCTGTACCTTTGCAACTTGACAAATCAACAAAGTTATGCACAAATCTACCAGACATATCATAAACTCAGCAATTATCGAAGCAATTCAGCACACAATATAAATTAATTTGATAAACCCACCAAAACAGTGGGCATGCAAAGAAGTATTCAAAGCAACATTCAAACCTGCCTGTTCCCATGAACTGGACAGTAAAACTATTGTTCCACACACGACGGAAATTTAAAGCTAAGGTAAATATTGTTTTGAGATTGTTTAAATGACGATTACATTTTCAGATTCCTTTTCAGGATTATCTCCCTAGTGGACAGTTCCTTGAGGCTTTTAGCGCTTTTGGAGGTGTCTGCTCAGGAAAAAGCGAGAGGTCAGCCTCTTTGTGTTATATTAAATTTTTGTCTTTAGGACAGGTGCAGAGTATGGTTACTTGATGACATGTTGGTGGTGGATGGATCGCTAGTCTGGGAGTCCTCTACTTCGATCGGAGTGACCAGTGTTAAAGGGTATTCTCTCACCTCATCACCAAGATCCAGGATAGCCTTGGTCTTCTTCTTGGCTGATTCTTCGTCAACCTCAACGTCTTCGAGGGAAATTCCTGCAGAAAAACAAGCAGTGAGAAGTTAATCAAACATCAGAATTCGAAACACCAATTTATAATTCTTACCCTTAACCTTCCAGTCAGAAAGAAGCCACCCATTTTCTTCTCCCAACGAATCTATCTCCACAAAAAAGTATCTAGTCATCCACCCTCTATCCTGCATGTCCGCCTTCAAGATGAAAGGATGACGTTTTGTCTTGGTGGACAGACTAACCCTACCTTTTCCCTAGATTTTTACAGCATACGTATAAGCCAAATCCCCTAAAGTAAAAAAAAACCCTAATCTTTCGGCCAAGATGTCAGCAGAGACTAAAACTCTCCAGATCATGGGCATTAATTGACATGGGGCGACCCCTAAGTGGGTGAGGAACGCTTTGATTAAGGGGAAAAAAAAGGAATGGAGGCCCCATTCAAGAACGGGTACTCATAGAAATAGGACCATCCTGGTTAGGTCCAGTCAGCCCTTTCATCTTCGCTGAGCACAAAGAAAATCGTGGAGGGGGGAAGAATTCCGGATTGAACCAATTTTTCGGCATCAGAAGTTGAGAGAGAGTTTGGTTTGGAATTTGAAGGATCAAGAATGTCAAAAGGGTGAAGATTGTGTTCGCTTTTGTCAGAAGAGGAGGTGGAAGAAACATAAACCTCCTGGGCTATCTTTTTGGAAGCAATACTTTTCTTTCCCATTGCGAAAAAGAACGAAAAGGACTAAGGAAGAACTGTAAAAAATGGCGAAAAGGACAAGTTACAGAGAGAATTCTTACCTGGAGAACTCGGAAGATGGAAGGAAGAAAATGCGTTTGAAAAGGAGGCGTGTGTGAGTTAATAAATGCGTTGTAAAAACGAGCGGTTGGGGAGAAGTGTAATGATGGGAGATGGTTACTTTTTTGAAATAAAAGACGTGCAACAGTTATTGTGCTTGTTTCGAGGCACGGTATTCAATCATGTGTGTAGTGGGAAGTTGTAATTTTACTTTTTGAAATTTCTGGCGCAATTTCCAAGCAAAATTAGGGGTAATTGTTGTGCGGTAAAATTCGGATTGTACCTGACCAGTTCTAGCGACGTGTTCAGTGATAAGAACATGTCCAAAATTTCGTCTACATGACCGACAAGCACGTGGTAGTATTCCGGGTTGAATAAAGTCGGCACCCATTGTGCAGTTGAGATAATAGAGGAAGAAGCTCGCCATATTTCAAGGGATCTTCAGCTGGAATATATGTCATTCCTAACAACCAATAACGGTAACTTAGCTAGGTTTATTTCATTATAAATTGAACAATACGTAGCCAAGTATAAGGCATCTAATTACAATCTACTCTTCTTCTTCTCTTCTCAATATTTCTGTATTCTCATAAGCTATACAAGCAATAATACAACGAGCAACTTTACTTCTCAATTTTATTCTCTAGCACTTAGATTGATTGCCTAACTCTTCTTGATAGATTAATCCTCTTTGGTGAAATTTATCCAAAACAATAATAATAAGATAATTTATGTTAATTATGTACATGCAATCATGTGTGACATGCTAATAGCTTTAAAGTAGGTTCCAAAAGAGTCTACCTTGGCCAATCACAGTACTCAACCATGTCAAGAAGTAGGACCCTTCGCGCCATCATCTTTTCCTACCTTCTCTTTTTACCTTTTTTACGAAATAGTAGAATCAACACATAATTCTATTTTAAAAAGTAAAATTAAAGAAATTTGAACCACCGTCCCTGTATTTATCACATTTATAATATTTTTGTAAAAAATGTATAATCTGCACTTTTATAATTTGGTCAGAGAAGAAAAGTCTAATTGCCTACGATAATAAAGTATTACTTTTTCCATAAGCTATCTTTAAAATAGTGTTTTGTTTAATCTATTTTGACTTACGTTAGAAATATAAGTTTAAATGAGTTTAAATAATTTTCACTAAGTTATAGAAATAGATTCAAATAAATAAAAAAGAGTTTGATTAAGTACACCATAATTGGATTTTTAGAATAATAAAGATATTATTAGTGGTATATTTTCCCATATTAATTGTCTTAGAGTTTGTTCTAATCAACTAACTTTTGCTTGTCTTCAAAAAAATAACTAAAAGTTCAAAAAAAAGTAGAGAGTCATTTTTGAGAAGTTCCAGAAAAAAGTAAGAAAAGTTCAAAAAAATTAAGAAAAGTTTAGAAAAGTTAACAAAGGTACAGAAAAAATTAAGTTAAATTCAGAGAAAATAAGTAAGCTAAGTGGTAGAAAACATAGCCTTATTACATATTGTACAATTACTTATTTAATGAAATCATTATTCGTCCGATTTATTCTCTGCATCCCAAAAAAGGTGTTCCCATTTATCTTTTTTACGTTTGCCAATGCATATTTTGTATCATCAACATCTTAAATTACATATTAATAAAATTACAAAAGTTCATTTTTTGTAAAATATTCATTGAGACAAATTAAACAAAATCCCACGTGACTATATTTTTCTCTTATATATTGGAAATAATTTAGAATATTTTCTTTACTTATATATAGTACTATGATTGCAAATGAGAACATATTTTTGGACGGAGGGTCTTCGTCAATCATTCATTATTTTGTCTCAGATAAAAATTCTCCGATTTTGGGTGAGCATGAGCAATAGTAGCATAACCTGGGGATCCTACTCTGAAGAATATTATTACTGATGAGAAAGAATGTTCTAGCTTTCAAGGTGGAATACTACAGGTCTTGGCTTAGATATTCGACCGGCAAACTGAGTCAGGTTAAGAGGACTATTAATATGAGCGCGATAGTTCCACGGTAGATCACTTTGATGAGAATTTTTTTTTTTTTTTTGTTCAGGAAAGATAATTGGTCAAGACCAACCTAAGGCTACTAGCAGAAGCACCATTTGGGTAGTGATTTATACCCACAAGCAAACATTTAAACAAACTCCCCAAATTGGGGAGTGATGAGAGTCGAACACCCGACCTCGCGGTTGGGAGGTGGGAGCACCAACCATTGGGCTCCCACAAGGACCTCAAACAAGTCTACAACCCAATTCTAGAACTTCGATCGGTAGTATTTGAGTTGTTGAAATAATAACAAATTTAAAAAATATTACTCCCTCTGTCCCATAATACTCTTTACACTTTCCTTTTTCAACTGTCCAAGAATACTCTTTACACTTCTATTTTTGGATATGACCCATTATTATTTTAATCCTTCTACCTTTTAAACATTGGCACACACTCTCTCTCCTCCAAATAAAATAATATTACTCCTATTACATACCAACTCTAACCATGACCCACATTATCTCTCCTTAAAATAAAATAATACTACTTTTACTAACAACTAACTCTTATCACATCTACTTTTCAATAAAATAACAATTGATAACCAAACAACAACTTATCATCTAAAACTACGTGCCTTGATAAGTGTCAAGAGTATTTTGGGACGGAGGGAGTATTTCATTAATTTATAGAAATTAGAGAGCATTACATGCACAATACAATGTGTTTGGAATCAAAATGAAGAATGAAAGTTGTGTTTTAATAAGCGTGAAAGTTAAATTGTTGCAAATATATTTTTTTGAATTAGAGAATATATTAAAACATGTTGTTAAACCATATTTATCAATATATAAAAACATTGTTGTCATTAGTGTCGAACACATGACTTCTACTTTGAAAAGCAAACTTATCGACCAATTCAATGTACTCCTATCAATTTCTGAATGGGTTTTTTTTGTCAAAAACTACCTATTAATTACAACTTTTTTAAAACTACCTAATAAGTCTAATTTTTAAAACAACTACCTTTTATCATGTTTTCTCTTTGTTAGCACTACCAATAGACGGTATCTGTTCATAAATTCCGTCTGTTGGCCCCACCTACCCATTCCCTTAACTACTTTCCCAATTCTTTCAAAACACCTCTTCCCAATTCCTTCAAACACCATTCTCTCTCATCTCTTCCACAATTCACATCAACTGAAGAAGGCCAACAAGATTCGCATTGCTCAGCTCGCATCTAAAGACCATGTAAATGGTTCCTACTCTCCACAAATTTACCAAATTACTGTTAGTGGTTGTTGAATTCCCCAATTCGCAAGAAATTAGGGGTTTTCAAATTGGGGTTGTCAAATTCATCAAATTCACCAAATTGCGGTTTTATTTAGCAAAATTATGAACAAACCTTCATCATTTTAACATTGTTCAATTATTTTTGGAAGGATGTCATACAATATTTAATTACCAATCAACTCAACATCGCCCAGTAAGTGCAACTGCGGCATCCCACCAAAGATGCTCACTTCCTGGTCTAATAAGAACCCAGGTAGAAGGTTCCTTTTATGTAAATTCTCTGATCTAGATAAAGGTAAAAGAAGGTTGCAATTCTTTTCATTGAGTGGATGATGATATTTTAGAGTGGCAAAGGATTGTCACAAATCAGTTACTATTGGAGAAGAAGCTCCTATTGATTGACATTGGCTTTCTAAAATTGGAGGTGATGAAGTTGCAAGATTAAAATTACAAATTACTTATTGTGATGGGTTTTGTATGGTTGATGCTTAATGCACTAATGGTGAGATAGAAGAATCAAAGATGATGAGGGAATTTGCAGTTCGCCAGGTAAAAGCAAGGAATGAGAGAAGATTTTTTCGCTAATAATGAATAATAGATGTATGAGGTTGTTGGGTTCTAATTCAATGAAGAGGCAAAGAAGACAATTCGCACGACATTAAAATGGAGGGAAAATGGGCAGGTGGGGCCACAGACGGAATTACTAACAAAGTAAAAAAAATGATACGAGTTGTTTTACAAATTAGACTTAGGGTGCGTTCTCTTCAACTTATTAGCCTTGAACTTATTTGAACTTATTTGAACTGAACTTATTGAACCTGAACTGAACTGATTGGAATTTATTAAACCTGATTAGACCTGATTCAACTTATTGGATCTGATTGAACCTGATTGGAACTTATTGGACCTGATTGAAACTTATTGACCTGATTGAAACTTATTAGACCTTATTGGACCTGATTGAAACTTATTAGATCTTATTGGACCTGATTGAAACTTATTAGACCTTATTGGACCTGATTGAAACTTATTAGACCTTATTAGACAAAAAAATTGACGAGTAATAACATAAATATTACCCTTAACGTAAATACTACCCCTCAAAATTTATTATGGAGTAATAATTATTAAAATTATTCGTCCTTTAAAAAAATAATTATTATTAATTATCTCTTATGATAAAGATACTCCGATGAAGAAAGATACTCCGGTGATGATAATGAAGCAATCAATTGATAACATTTATATCTTTCATTGTTATTAGTAACGAAAACATGTTATCTCTAGTTATTTAAAGACGAATTGCAAAATATTGTAATTATAATGATTATTATTGTTAACCTTATTTGACCATGATTATAATATTTTTTAATAATAATATAATCAGCTAATAGTAATATGAATAATCAAATAATAGACAATAATACAAGTATAATACTATACATTGTGGTACTTTAATAAAAAATTCTAATAATAACATAATCAGCTAATAGTAATATGAATAATAAAATAATAGACAATAATATAAATATTTAATAAAATAATAGACAATAATATAAATATTTAATAAAATAATAGACAATAATACAAGTATAATACTAAATAATCATTGTGGTACTTTAATTAAAATTCTAATAATAACATAATCAGCTAATAATGATATGAATAATAAAATAATGGACAATAATACAAATATTTATTGAACATTGACTATTTGGACCTTATTGGACCTGATTGAAACTTATTGCACCTGATTAGAACTTATTGGACCTTATTATACCTGATTGGAACTTATTGCACCTGATTGGAACTTATTGGACCTTATTAAACCTGATTGGAACTTATTGCCCTGATTGGACCTGATTGCAACTTATCTGAACTTATCTGAACTTATTGGACCTGAAACTTAATTTTTTAAGTTGAAGAGAACACACCCTTATTAGGTAGTAGTGGAAAAAAACGCAAGGGCTGCGGTGCAAGGGCTGCGGTTCATTGCAAAACGCAGCCCTTCACTATTAAGGGCTGCGGTTAACCCAAAGCTGACCCTTAATAGTGAAGGGGCTTGGTTAGCCCAAAACCGCGACCCTTTAGTAAAGAAGGGTTGCGGTTTTGAACCAACCATGACCCTTTATCATTAATTCTCGTTTGAATTGGGCGGCTGGGCCACATTTAAATGAACGGGTAGGTAGCAAAGTGAGCAAACCTCACATTTATCTCTCTCTCATTCGGTGGCTAGGGTTTCCATCCTCTCACAAATCTTCACACCACCACACCCCCTCTCCTCCGTCTCTCGTCTCTCCTCTGGGCTCTCGTATCACCACCACGAACATTCGTTGCTCACACCACCACATCCCCTCTTTCGTCTATCACCACTCACCGCATCATCTCTCTCCTTTCATCCTTCTTCGCCGGTTGGTGGTCGACTGGGGAGGGCTCGTGAGGGTTTAGGGTTCGCAAGGGTTGGATGTTCGCAAGGGTCGCCGTGGTTCTTTGCTCGCCTCCGCCGCCGTCGCTGGTTGTTGGTTCTGCCGCCGCGGTGCTGATGCTAGTGATAGGGATTTGGTGCGTGCCTTATTCTCTATTTTGTGAACTGATTTCTTCTTGGTGTTGGTAAATGTTTAAATAGTTTAATTTTATTTCTAATTATTTGATAAATTAGTCTCTAATAGTTATCAGTATCTAATATTTAGAAATGCATAAGTTATTTCAAAACAAATTTAAGTTTTTTTTTTTGCTTGGGGGGGGTTTGGGTTAGTTTGATGATCTCAGTTGAGTTGTTCAAGTCTTTTAGTGTTGACTCTGTGCCTAAGCAAGCTTTTGGTCGAAGTGTTCAATTATGTTATTTTTTTAGTTATTACAGAGTCGGGTATACAATTATGTTTTTGATTGTTTCCTTATGATTTGCTTTATCCCCTTTACTACTCTTGTGTCTTGACTCCCGTGTGATCAATACTTGGTCGTCACTATAGTTTTTATTGTTTCCTGGGAGTTTTTGTGCTTGATCTGTGTGCATAGTAATGTAAAGAACATCTCCAATCTGTATGAAATAAGAGATATACCAAACAAATCGCACCTTGATTTTTGAGTTCTTAAAATTAGAACTACATTGAATTTATTGGTTCTTTTTGTTCAATACGGGTCAACGACCTTGGTGATTGTAGAAGCACTTTTTATATATTTTTGATACGGGTCAAGCACGTTCTTCTACTGTCATGTTCATAGTTTATATTTCAGTTTAAGTAGTTTTTTTTAACCTTATAGTTGTTCTTTTGTTGCAATTTCTCTTGATGTCGGCAAGCATTGTCATATTGTTAACTAGTATATGCCTTATAATGTACAACCTAAGATTAGACTTTGTTCTCCTCGCCTTAATTTGTCTTATTTCAAGAAACAAGTTTAATTAAATTGAGTAAGACTTGTAAATTAAGTTTAGACTTTAGAGCCAACAAGTTCAAAAGTGTATAGTTATTATTAAGTTAACTAGTATATGACTTATAATGTACAACCTTACATTTCGGATTCGAAAACTAAAAATTGACAATGATATTGAATATGTTCTTTCGGTTGAACTAAACATAATTGATTGAATATTGGAGTTGTTTTCGATGCAGGTGTTGTAGGGGTTAACTTCATTAGAGCAAGGCGTTATATATTGATTTGTATTAATCTCCGGAGTATGAGAAAAGGTATGTGTTATTCTTTCTCTTTTTTGTGCTGCTTTTAATCGAATTATATTTTAGAAATTGGAACCCTTTTATCCGAAGTTGATTGTTCGAGGATGAACCTTTATTTTTCCCCTCTTCCCCCTTAGTTGAAGATGATTGTTCGAGGAATTAGTATGGGCATTGTTGGCCCCTTTGGGATCATGGTGCTGGTTTTGTTTAATTGTTTTTTGCCATCATTGTTTACTTCATGCTTAAAGTTGGTGAATTTAGTTAGTTATTGATATTTGTGGGATTTCTTGGCCTAATATGCATCTAAGTGATTGTTTTTAGGGCTTTAATGGTTTTGATCCATGGTCAAGTTGTTGTTTTTAAGACTTTAATTGCTTGATCTATCTATCTAAAACTCTATGCTATTGTAAAATTAATCCAATTAACAAGACTTTATACATCCATGATCTATCCTAATACGAATGTCCAATTTTCCAACGATGCCAGACATTGTCATGCTCATGATCATTATTTGCTATGTTAATTGGTAGGATCAGAGGTGGCTTCACAAGTGTCCCTATCTGAAATCTAATTGTTTATGATAAAGAAAATAGAGTAACAGAGTAGCAACACCTTCGACGTCTTTAGGAATTGAGATTGTAGATGTTTATTTACATCAGGAACCCAAACTATAGTTGTTGCGATTCGCAAAGATGTCGAGCTAGAAATCTGATGATCTGAACTTTGTTCGCAACACTTATTTAGAGAGATATTTGAATGTCCACCAATATCCATTTATTGCGTAACTTAATGGATACAACATCCTAGAATTATGGGTAAAACCAAAATATAAAGCCGACACAAACTGAATTATGAAAGCTATAGGATAGAAACATGTCAATTTAGTAGATGAAGTTCTTACCAAGTACCGATCCCCACCTAAATAATTGATTCTTCGAACAGTGATAATGCATATGTTGATTGTTTGAAACAGAATTACAACTACGTCTGCTCTTCCTACACTCCCTCAAAACTATGACAAAAAGGAGTTAATTAGTTTACCTCAATGTTATGGAAAATGTTAAAAAGGAGTTGATTAGTTTACCTCAATGTTATGAAAGCTTGCGGCTTGGGTGATCTTTGCTCTTGTTGTAGGTAAGATGATTTGTGCCTTTCTTTTTTTACTGGTTGCCCTTTTCCACTTTCCACATTACTTTTTACACCCTGACTACTTTATATTCTATAATGATATGATTTTTATATATGGTGTTCGTAACTCCTTTAACTAGTCAGATTTCATCCAATTCAATGCTTCTCTTTTTTTTTAAACATGAATTTCATACATCTATGTAGTAAACTGAATGTATGGTACATAAGTATCACTGTTTATGATTGTAGATTTCTTTTGTTATTTGAGTAAGCCTACTTTTGATGGGAGCCTTTTGAATAAATTATAGGTTGTCGACTTCGGACAACTTGCTCCTGACAATTCAAGAGAAGATAAAATGGGTTGATACCATGAGTGAGATGGACAAGAAACATAAAAAAGAAGTTGAAGGCATGTGATGGAGCGGTTACGAACTGCTGGTTTTGGACAGTGGCAACTTGCACGGATATCTGCAATTGAATATGACTGGGCTTAGTTTTTGGACCATTGTCAATCTCCAACCTTTACAAACATGGCAAAAGTTAAAAGCCCCATGAACCTGTGTTTATTCATGTATGTTTATTCGTATTTTTTTCTCTATTTTTGTATAAAAAACATAATTCGTAATGAAAAATGATATTTTTATATATATATAACTGTTTGGGAACATTTAGGATTAAAAAAATACAAAAAAAAAGTTTTTTTTTTTGGGGTCACAAGGGCTGCGGGCATGGGCAAAAACCGCAGCCCTTGGTGGGTTAAGGGCTACGGTTAAGGGCCAAAACCGCAGCCCTTAACTCACCAAGGGCTGCGGTTTTGGCCCTTAACCGCATCCCTTAACCCCCCAAGGGCTGCGGTTTTTGTCTTGACCGCAGCCCTTAACGAGCTAAGGGCTGCGGTTAACAACCGCATCCCTTCCTAAATGCCAAGGGCTGCTAGTCTAATGGCCGCGGTCAAAAAACACAGCCCTTGGGCCCCTTTTGACCGCATCCCTTGAGTTTTTTTCCTCTAGTGAATTGTTTTCAAAAAGTCGTAAGTAATAGGTAGTGTTTCACAAAAAATCCTTTCTGAATAAAGGATAATAAATTTTTATTATCTTGCATAAGTAACTTATAGATATCGTATCACTTCTAACAGTTTTTTTTTTTTTCAAAACTTTCGAGATTATACTAGGTATGTGGTAATTACTTTTTACAATAGCTTTCTCTCACTAGACAAAACATACAACACACAGGTAAAGACTCGAGACATCATCGGAGTTGATCACAAGTTAACGTGTTAAACTATGTAAAAGGACGAGAGGAGTACAAGTTGTCTTACATACATGTTCTTGTTATTTAATTTAAGTGACAAAAACAACTTAAATTATAAGATTCGCATAATAAAAAGATTAAGTGTGACCTACTATTATTTTCAATTTTATCATATAAATTGATATTCTCATTAATTAAAGTAAAATTATTGAAATGAACTTCATTCAGTTTCCCATTTGTTTAACTTCCTCCTCTTCACTCTTATTATTATTTTTGTAAGGGATTGGTAAGGAGATTGTCTTATTAGACTGGAACATCTCACAGGTTAATCCGACCCAACTACACAGACAAGACCCTTTAAAAGTAGGGAGAAGGATAAGATAATCTAATTCCTAAAGTATCTCTTGTGGAGTTTAATCTCACAGCCTTAAAATTATACAAATCTTATTACTAGATCAAGTAGTACTTAATCCTCACTCTTATTCTTATATCTATGAAATACATTTGGAACTAATTGGAAGTACACCAAATGCCTTTAAGTAATCTATATTCTATATGTGAACTCCTAACTCTTTAGTGTCCACCCTTAAATTACCTAAATACCCCCAACTACCAACAAATATTACAAAACCAATACAAATCTCTATTATACTACCTTTTTTTTTTTAGTTGCAACATTTGCTTTTTGGCACTATTCATCAACCAACTTTGTTAAGTAATCTCGCACCATTATATAAGAGAAAACATAGTCAAGTGGGGTCTTGTTAGATTCGTCTCAATGCGATGATTCCAAATATCAAATTATTATAATTTTTACTTACACCCAATATGAGATATTAACGTTCAAATAAGTGTCTTGGTAAATGTAAAAAGGCAAATGTTGCAACTAAAAAAAAACAGAGGACATATAAGTGAAGGGGGAGGCATGGTGTCCTCATATTATATGACTATATTACCCTTACTTTTTTAATTACATTAATTTTATTTAAAATTTTAAAATAATAATGGGTAATCAATCAATCCCAATATTTGCCATTTTTAAAAACTACAATTAGAATAACTTAAAATTTTAGGTTAAAAAAAAAGGAAAGACTAAAAAAGTTTACAAAAAAAACAAAGATAACAAATTCATTTAAGAATATCAAAATCTTCCATTAAAAGGAAAAATTGCAAAAATAAAAAATCAGCAATATACTTCCACAAAATTACAGTCATGTAAAGAAATGATCATTTTAATGGGTTTATATAATCTCAATTTGTGTAAGTCAATTACGTAGAGGATAATAAGGTCAGACCAAGAACTGATCTAAACTTAGGGCATGTTCTCTTCGGCATAAAACAACTGAACTGAACTAAACTGAATTGAACTAAACTGAATTGAACTGAACTGAACTGAATTAAATTATAACTAATTAATAGTAATGATAATAATTTAGGAACTGAACTGAACTGAACTGAATTGAACTGAACTGAAAATAAGCTGGGGAGAACATGCCCTTATTTTTGCTGAAAATAACTTTTAATAAGTTGAACAAAACAGAGAGCATTTATTGAAAAAATTGTCAACTTAAACTATAAAAATGAGTGTCGCTGAATGTATTGCGTGCATGTAAAACTAGCTACTCGACATTATGAAATATCACAATGAAAAAATTGTCGTCGCACGTATCGCGTGCTTAGAAAGCTTGTATTCTATATGTGAACTCCTGACTCTTTGGTGTCCACCCTTAAATTACCTAAATACCCCCAACTACCAACAAATATTACAAAACCAATACAAATCTCTATTATATATGGCAACACATTGGGGGACACTAAAAAATAAAATATAGAATATTGAAAAAACAAAGAAGGCTAACTACCTACTTTAATTAAACAAAAAATAAATAAGATCACCGTATCTCTATCTTCGTTATATATAAAAAAATTTATATGTTTTTACATGCATTGCATGTATATAAGACTGGTGTATATATAATTCAACCCAAAAGGCCTATCTCAGAACACCAACCGTATACTCCTTTTTGCTGTTGCGACTGCTGTCACAAATTGCTATGATGCCACCAAGATAACGTTTATAATTTCCTGGTTATCAAGACGATGATAGAAGGGAAAAAAAATGATTCAATATTTGCCAACCATGTCATTTGACTTATTTTGTCGTTACACGATTGAACAGTCCGAGCTAGATTTGGTGTGTGATGTGAAATGACCTATGTCTGCCAAAGGCACAAATATTCCACATCTTTAATCCACTAGTGTCTACGAAACTCATACTCCCTCCGTTTTTTATGTAACATAATGACTTTAGGCACTATTCATTCAATACATTTTGATTATTAATTGTTATTTATACATAAGAAAAAAATATAGTCATGTGGGATCTTGTTTGATTTGTCACGGTATACACTTTCCAAATATATATTTTTTATAATTTTTACTCTTATACAATTAGAGATATTATCGGTCAAAGTTGTGCCTCGACAAATGTGAAAAGTCCAATGTTACATCTAAAAAAAACGAAGGGAGTATCTAGTATTTACATGTGTTAGAGTGCCTTAATAAAACATATTCATATGTTTTCTGAACTTCTTCTAATATATTTCTTTTATGGTTGTCAATATACAAATGTAGCGGTTAATATATAGCAAACTAGTTTGTAGGTCCGGGTTATGCTCCGGATACTTATAGTTATCATTATTAATGATTTACTTTAAAATGATATTACCAAATATCATTTGGTTTAATGGTTAAGACTTTAGTATATAAACTTGAAGGTCATGAGATCAAATCCTATACAATACATTTACTAATTTTGTTGTTGTATATGGATATGTGTTGTAAAACAACCTAAGGAAGAGCGCCACGTGGCGTCGTTCCTTGGTTTAGAACACCTTTTAATATATTAGTATAGATAGATGCTAACGGTTCTCTCAAATCATTAGATCAGAAGAATATATAATGTCATATATAATTTATATTCCCTCTGTCTTTATTAATAGGGATGAATTTTTTTTAATGAGGACATTTGACCTTTTTCTTTTACAAAGTTGGTCATCCTAATCAGTGCACATCTCTCTTACTTTTACTCTCAACTTCTCTACCTTTTTTACTTTTTTCTTACTTTAAATCTCCTTCTGATCTCTATCTTTTGTACTTTTTCCTTCGTCAAAGTACTGAAAAACCTATTAAAAAAACTTGGAAGGATTATAATTTAGTGACCAATAATAAATACAAAAGTATATTCTTTATCTAGCGTATCGAAGGGACCATTAGCATGCTCATTAATATTTAAATATCTATTATGATATTTTGAATATATACATAAAAATAAATCAATACTAAATTACAATTTTATATATTAGTAAAAAATATTATCAAAGTAGTATATATATATATATATATATATATATATATATATATATATATATATATATATAATATATAATAATAATAATAATAATAATAATAATAATAATAATAATAATAATAAAGTCAACTTTGAAACAACTATTGATAAAAAAACATACTTGATCATTATATTAATTTCTAAATTATATATTTTATGAAATAATATCATTAAAAGAATTAGAAATATCTTTGCTAGGACCTTAGAATCATATCTAAGGTTAACAAAAGATTCGTTTAAGAGATTGTAGCGATACACTCCCTCCGTTTTTCTTCAATCATTTTGATCTTTGACTCTATTTAGACACTCTATATTGACCATCTTGTATAATCTATAGATACGAGAAAATATAGTCAAATTGAATCTTGTTAGATTTGTCTCAATATATATTTTCAAAATAGCACATTTTAAAACTTTGTACTTATACATAATTAAATATAAGAAAAATATATTATAATAATCACATTTTACTAAACTCCTCTTAATTTAAAACATAAAAGCCTAAAAAATCAACAATATACCAAGTATATACAACATCTATTATAGAGTTCTAAATATTACTTTTGTTCATTCTTTTAGTTGCATTCAAATGACTTTCACATTTGCCAGCGTACAACTTTGACTCTTTGAGCATTAATATCTTTAATTAAGTACAAGTAAACATTATCCAAGTTCATAGTTTGAGTATATATGCTGAAATGAAACTACCAAAATCACATATACATGATTATGTTTTTTTCATGTGTAAAAGTATTAATAATACAAGACGATAGAAACAGAATATGTGAATAGTCTCAAAAGTAAAGTCTATATGGTATAGCCAAAAAACAAGTAACTTTTGAGAAAGATAAGAGTGGGTTTAATGGGACAACTCAAAACTAAATTTATGTATGTAGCTCATGTTCCTCCATATAAAAAAATTGGGATTAGCACCTAATAGTATTGCCTTTGCTTTTTTTTTTTATAAATGCACCATTCCATTTTTGATACTATTCATCAACCAACTTTGTTAAGCTATCTCACATTATTATATAAGAAAAAACATAGTCAAGTGGGGTCTTGTTAGATTCGTCTTAATGCAATGATTCCAAATATTTTATAATTTTTACTTACACTCATTTAGAGATATTGACGTTCAAAGAAACGTCTCGGCAAACGTAAAAAAAAATGAAATGATGCAATTAAAAAAACAGAGGAAGAATAACAATATTGGGTGAGGTCCAACTCATCTCTCGATTAATTTTTGTTAAAAAAAACTAGATATACAAACTCAATTTTTTAAAACTATCTGGGAATACTCTAGATAATGTTAAGCAACTCAATGTTGGAAAGTTTATTAATGATTTCATCCAAATGAAGTTTGAAGAAACAAATATGTCAAACTAAGGAAAAAACATGTGATATGTTGCATAATTTATTATCGATAATAAAAGATGTTGATTTTCAATTTCAATATAGAGAAGCAAATGATCAAATAGCGGATGGCTTGGGAAAACACACAACTCAAAGTGGAGATACTTGGGTGAAATGATGTTAGTGTTTATCAATATTGTGTTTTGATGCATTTATATTGTACTTGTCTCGAGTTTGTCCCCTTTGTATTATGGTGACGTGTTGTAATAGTTTCTAATGGTGGAAATTTAAGTAATAAAAGCCTTTTAGCGAGCGGCCTACTTATTAAAAAAAAATGTGATATGTTTTTCTTCCCCAAGTACCCATAATTGGGGACGACAAGCACCACAAAATCACAAGGGGTTCAATTTTGGACGACTTGTAACACCAGTGGAAAAATACGGAAGGGCTGCAGTCAAAACAGCCCTAAGGGCTGCGTTTTTGGGCAGCAGCCCTTCACTTTTAGTGAAGGATTGCGGTTTTAAACCGCAGTCCTTCACATCGAAGGGCTGCGGTTTAGGCAAAAAACGCAGCCCTTCCACATTGGAAGGGCTGCGGTTTTGGGCCCAAAACCGCAGCCCTTCGTTGTAGGAAGGGCTGCGTTTTTTACCAGAACCGCAGCCCTTCTGACCCAAAAAAAAAAAAAAAATTTTTTTTGCAACATAAACTGATAATATTGAAAAGCCGAGAACATCACAGTCCAAATTACTTACAGTCGAAAAAACGCAAATTAATTCCTAGATTAACAACATAAACGAGGGAACATCAAAAAACAAATCAACACCATAAAACAGTCCAAATTTACAGTCGAAATCAAAAATTAAATTGAGATGACAAAATGCAACAAAATGAACCCTAATCGCAGCATAAAACAAACAATAAAGGGCATCGATCGATCATACAAATTACCAAATTCTCAAATTAGGGTTTCGGAAAACCTTGGTAGAAGTAGGAATTGACTGAGTCCGTGAAGTAACGGAAACTTCGGTCGTCGGAGACTGATTTGTGACAACCGACGGTGACGGCTGAGACATCGGAGATGACGGCGAATTTGGTGGGACCCACAAACAGAGGAGAGAGAGAGCGCTAAGAGCAGAATCAGATCTCGAGCTTTGACTTCGCTGTCGTTCTTCTTTGGAGTCGTGGTGGCCTAGTTCGCTTGCGGGACTCGGGAACGAGTTTGGAGACGCGGGTTTGGAGGCAGGAGACGCCGTAGAAGGAGCAAGGTGAGGTGGTTGGGGTCCAGGTGGAGAGAGGGTCGGAAGAGGATTTGAAGGAGAGTAAGGCTTGTGTCTCGGGGTATGGCGTGGTGGTTGAGGTAGGGGTTTGTGTTGGGCATTGACGGTGGCCTAGTCGTGGTACCAGTTATGGGCACCAGTTGCCTTCGCCATTTCTTGATGTGGACAGAAGATGATTTGTGGTGAAAAGTGAGAGGGAGATTAGAGTGAGGAGAGAGAAAGATGAGAGAAATGAGAGAAGGAGTTTCAATTGTGCGCTCAATATAAAACCCATCAGCCAGCAGCGATAGATTTTTTAAAAGGCCCAAGGGCTGCGGTTAGCCCGAAAACGCAGCCCTTCGTATATACGAAGGGCTGCGTTTTTGGGCTAACCGCCCTTCACTAAAAGGGCTACGGTTTCCTTGAAAACCGCAGCCCTTCATACACGAAGGGCTGCGTTTTCCAAAAAACGCAGCCCTTCCTTTTTTTTCCCCTAGTGTAACACTTGCAGTAAGACAATAAGCAACTAAGGAAGTTGGTTAAATGATTAAGCATATGATTAAGCATGGGATGATGGGATCGACCGCTTTAGCAAAAGTCATGGCTTTTTTTTTGACATCGCGAAAATGTTTATTAATTAAAAACGGAAGTACAAGCTATAAAACGCATCCAAACTAATGACGAATTACGAAAAGAACACTAATATGAGCTTGATTAGCTCTTACAACCCTATTAAAATAAAACTGACTCGAAGGTACAAACCACCATGCTACCTTACCAGTCCAACGTTGTCGGCAGAGGATATGAAGGAAACTACATTGGGAACTTCCCTTGGGCGCTTGTTGTTGGAGATGACCTTGGTGTCTTGCATCAAACGAACCGTTGATATGTGATGGATACTGTCGATAGATTAACTCAAAACGATCTTCAAAGATGGATTGCCAAAGTTGGTCTTGTAGAACCACAGGTTCACAAGACAGTAAATCCCAGGGCCAATGAGAAGTAAGAAGTCTTCCTGGATTCTAAAGATGGAGCTTCGAAGGATCGGAAGTCACTTTCTTTCGTGACTTCGTACCCTGCACTGAGGGTAGCATGAGTTTTTCCTGAAGAGGCAAAAACTCGGCATTTGTGGAGGTCAAAATTTATCCCCCAAATCAAATTGGAGGGCCTCCCACGAAATGCATTTTTGAGTTGTGATGACGTCCAAAGCCATCACAAGAACATAGGGTGAAGTGAATTTCTTCAATTCCTCACCCAACCACCTGATCCGAAGATCGAAACCTGCTCAATGAAGAAGATCGAACAACGACAAATTTAGGTTCTAACTGAACCTGAGAACAAGGATCTTGATAGAAATAAGCACCTCTATTCTTCACCAACACATAGAAACATATAGTTATACCTATCCAAGCATGGTAAACTCCAGGATGAACTTTGTTATTAATATGATTTCCTAGATCATTCATTGTCATAGAAAAACCAGATCAACCCAACAAGACAAACACACATACACTAAACCAAAATCGCAACCAACTAAAATAAGAACCGCCCCAAAAACTTACAACTACCAGCAAGGCTGCCGCCAGTAACGCCTCTGACGTGTCGCGCGACCCACCTCTCCCCTACTATCGCACCATCGTCGCGCCTAACCACTGAGGAGGCCCGACATTGAGAAGTCGAGGGTTTTTGCCTGATCTTAAACGGTGGTGTACGGTTAGGATGCGAAAAAAGAAAGCGAAAAGGAAATAACCGGAAAGGCATGGGGAGCTCGACGCCACCGACAAAGCGTCGAGGCTGCTTTGGCGGCCGCGGCTAGCCCCCCAGGGATTTTCGCGGGGAAGGGTTTGGTCGAGAGCGTTTTGCGGCCAGGTTTATTTTGTTTGTATCTAATCATGACTTTTTTTCATATTAATACTTTCAGCTGGTTTTGAGGTCAATGTTTGTAAAAAAAATTGTGCGTACGTTCGATATTTAGAATTGACCATCCATATACTAATCAATTGGTGGAAAAATGCAAGAAACTTAAACTACTTTAACTTGTCAAGAGTATTGTCCTTGTTACGTATTTGCTCGGGAATTTCTATGGGTATTCCCATATAAAGCAGAAAGAATGATGGTGCCATTTGGATGGAGAAGGCTGTTAGACTTTTTTTGTAACGTTTCTGAAATTGAGGTGAAAATAATGAAACGTTCATGATATTGGATAATTAGTGAGTATACAGTCATAAAAACAAATTAACATTGCATCAGTTTGTTGCACATCACTTGCACTACATAATTGTGAACCAACATTAAATTATATGATGTGCCCAATATTTAAAGGATGTTACAAGAAAAGGATTTAAAATCTTTTGTGAACCACTTGTATGCCATTTTATTTTATTGGTTGTTATTATTACTATGAGCCACTATCTTTAAATTGAATTTGAATACACAGTATAATCAAACAATAAAAAATAGTGACGCGCAAGTGCTATATGCATAATTGTGTAAAATAAAAGAATTGCGAAAGAGAACATATTTTACCGTCCAAAGTGTCAAATAATATCTAAAAAATAGATAAAATATGACATGATGCAGTTATGTGTACCTAAGAATTTGGCACACTTCTATGTGTAAATTGTAATGACTAGCTAATGATGATCCGAAAGCCATAACCATCAAACCATGTTCACTGGAAACAGGGCATTCCCACAAGCAAGAAATAATAGAGAGACTATCCAAAAAGTGGAGTCCTCCTTGAAACTTGAAAGAGCAAGCTTAGCTAATTAAGGTAGTGGAGGAAGAATCATGGAAAGCAAAGGTAATAGAAAGCGCAGTAGCAAAAAGCTTGGCTTTGAAGCCTCAAATTTTTAGAGATAAAAAGATGAAGCCTTTTTTAGAGCTCTGACAAATGTCGACTATGTATATGTAATTTTCCATGGTCCCTCATACTTTTGCAAAATTACAAATTCATACTACCTCCATTCTTAAATAATTGTTACACTCACTTTTGACACTATTTACAAATTTCAATTTGACTATTATTGTGATTTATGGGGAAGAGAAAATATAGTCATGTGGGGTCTTGTTTGATTCATCTCGATATGTACTTTTAGTATATCAACTTTTTATATTTTTTACAAATACAAAATTAGAGATATAAAGGCTCAAAGTATTGCATCGCCATGCGTGAAAAGTGTAAGTGTAACTATCATTTAGAAATGGAGTTAGTATAAGATATATGCACTATTTGCAAATATTAGTGACAATTTTATTGTAATTTTTTGTGAAAATAACTTCACTAAAAACCTCTAGTTTTTTTCAAAAAAAGAATTTCCAAACGCCTCTTAATTTCCAGAATTAGAAAATGTAACTGATACACCCACTCTTTATACATATCCACATAAATTTGGCAAAATCTCATAATTTTACAACAATAATGAAATGCATGTCAACGTGAGTCACAAACATCCTTCTCCATCCCCAGTCCCACCATATATTTTTCATGCATCCCCCCACACTACATAAAAACACAGCACACACCATGCACGCAAAGATAAATAAAGTCCCCCAATTATAACCTTCTAAAAGCTAAACTCCCTCTCCCCCACCATCCCACTTTCATTGTTAAGCTCCTTATATTTCAAGTAACCCTCCCGAAAAGACACACTTCCATCCTTACAAAACTAAAGAGCAAGCAAACTTAGGAAAAAGGTTGTGAGGGTGTTTTCTCTTTTAGGAATGAAAGTGCCAGTTTCTTCTACCCCTCAAACTTGCAACCCCGCCACCGGAAAACCTCTCTCCACCACCAATTCCGCCCCGAGTACTGCCTTCCATTCTCCTAGTAATAACCATAACAATAACAATAACAATAACAATAACAATAACAACTTGTGTTACGAGCCTACCTCGGTACTCGACCTTCAACGTAGCCCAAGCCCAGCTACGGCTGCCACCAAAACCGCAACGCCTCCACCTTCGGACGCGAAACACAACACTCATCATCCACCAAACACCGCCGTTGACCTGGACAATTTGGAGGGTTGGGATTCAATCCTGTCTGAGCTAGGGCTTAATGATGATTCCAACACTAATAATTCAAAACTTTTGTTGTCCCAAATTAGTCCTTGTGAATCCCACCTTACTCAAGTCCTGCCGGATTTCCCCTCATCTCAACCATTTGATCATAGTCAACCCCCTATAAACCTACCATCCGATTACGCCAACTTCTGTGACTTCTCCTACAATCAAAACCTCAACCCTAATTTCGGACCATTCGATCATCAACTTCATCATCAAACCAACAGCAACAGCAACCCCAATTTCGGACTCGATTTCATCGACGACCTCATACGAGCAGCTCAAGCCTTTGAATCCAACGACTCTCAACAAGTCCACGTGATATTGGCACGGCTCAATCAACGGCTGAGATCACCTGTAGGAAAACCCCTTCAAAGAGCTGCCTTCTACTTCAAGGAAGCTCTCCAACACCTAACCAACAACAACAACAACAACAACTCATCATTAGTAGGGTCCACACCACCTCGACCAGTGAGGCTAACCTCGTACGAGGTGGTCCAGACCATCCGGGCCCACAAGGCCTTCTCGGGAATCTCACCTGTTTCTCTCTTCTCCACCTTCGCCGCCAACCAAGCCATCCTCGAAGCGGTGGTTGATGGATCACCTTTCATCCATATCATCGATTTCGACATCGGTTTCGGCGGACACTGGGCGTCTTTCATGCGAGAGCTCGTTGATAAAGCTTCTGATCAAGCCAAGCAAGCCACCTCTATCGTCCTCCGGATCACTGCCATCGTCCCTGAAGAATTCGGTATCGAAAGTAAACTTGTTAAAGAAAATCTCTCACAATTTGCTCGTGATCTTAACCTTAACTTTCACATAGAATTTGTACTAATCCCAACTTTCGAGATCTTATCTTTTAAATCTGTCAAGTTCATTGATGGAGAAAAACTAGCCGTTCATCTCTCACCAGGGGTGTTCAACCGTTTTTTGAATAATTCTCGGAGTGGAATCTCCAAGTTTCTTGGAGATCTCCGAGGAATCTCACCTAGCTGTGTGGTTGTGGTGGATAAAGAGGTTGGGATTGACACCGGAACGGCGTCGTTTGGACCCAGCTTCCTCGCCGGGATTGAGTTCTACACCGGCATGATGGAGTCTATTGAGGTGGCATCCTCCGGCGGTTTTAACGGCAGCGGTGATTGCCTTCGGAGGATCGAGACTTTCGTATTGCGGCCGAGGATTTTCGCGGCGGTGGAGGCGGCGGCGAGGGTGGCGGCTGGGAGGCGGACCACCTGGCGCGAGGCGTTTGTTACGGCGGGGATGAGGGCGGTTGGGTTTAGTCAGTTTGCTGATTTTCAGGCGGAGTGTTTGTTGCGGAGGGCACAGGTTGGCGGGTTCCAGGTGGCAAAGCGTCATGGGGAGATGATGCTGTTCTGGCATGATAGGCCCCTCGTCGCCACGTCAGCTTGGCGATGTTAGTTGGTTGTGCCACGTAAGACATATTTCACTAATTATGGAAGGGTATTAACATTAATTAGTGATTTGCACTCTTAGAGTGCGTTTCATTTGTACGTTTGCAAAATTTTAATTGTCTAAATTTAGGAGGAAGAAGATAAAAGTATCTCAAACTTTTAGTTTAATTAAGATATAAAGAGTGAAAATGTATTTGTCCATGATGAATTATTGTAGGTGACAAATTGACAATACTACTACAATTTGTGAGATGATGAAAAGAAGGACGCAGATTGGACATGATATGAAATTTAGTTGTTCTAAGTTGTAATTTTAATGCTTCGATTGCATGTTTAATTAGAGTGAAGGGGAGAGTAAGGAAATGGCGGATTAGTCAGTCACTAGTCCTTACCTTATGGAAGTGGTTCCATGGAGTATTTTAGAACTTGGAAGTAGTTGTCCGTTTTACTTTGTTGAAGAAGAGCATAGAACTCTTTTAGGTTATTAGGCCTATCACTTGCTCCATATTATGTCAACTCAAACACTTATTCTATACAAGTGGTAAATTGGTAATACTAATTATGGGCTGATGTTGTTTTCAATTTCTCCGAACTTCTATATATGTTACTGATAAATTATCTGTATATTATTACTCTTATACGTATCTTACATATTATGTGTCTGAATTTATCACTACATTTATGAAGACTAAGCTCTCTTGACTATAGTAAAAGATGGGAGATAAATTAGCAAATGATATAGCTACCTATGTAACTCGATAGCCCAAGTTCATTCAATGAACTTGCGTGAAACAAAGGAACTTGTTGGTTGAATTTCCCTCACGTTCAATTTTCATAATTGTAACGATTCTGTTTTTTTTTTCTTTTTCCCTTATTACATTATGCATCATTTTTTCCAAGGATCATTAGTATACACTATAGGATAAATTAATTTTAGGCAAGAATCATTGGTTAGAAGTTTGCTAGAGTTAGCCAAGCAAGGAAAGCTTCGACTATTCTTGGTCAAAGACGAGATAGTATACGCTATAGGATGAAAAATTAACGTGCAGAAAGGTAAAAAAAAAAACCTTAGATGCAATAAGATGGGGTGACTCAATATACTAGGCATTCAGGCATTTTATGGACAATGAATATTTGAAGATTTCCAGGCTTATGTTTGTTTCAACAAGACAAGGTGGAGCAATGAGTTCCGACGAAAATCTTGGAGCCCTTACTTATCCTAAAGAAGCCATGGGAGAGTGTCTCAATGGATTTCATCTTTGCACTGCCTAAATTAATTGAGGATGGGGGTCAATCATGGTGGTCATTCATTGTTACATCGTGAGATTCCGCAACCGAACAAGTGGCAAGCTTGTTCTTTAAACATCCACTTGTTCTTTAAACATATGATTAACTATTGAGATCTCTTGTGGGCACCATTAGCAACCGATACCCTTAACTTTGCGGCAAAGTAGAAGAAGTTATTCAAGCTCTTAGCTTAGGGTCATTACTCATTACTACACTTCTCTACAAGCTTTTTTCGCAATTTAACGGTCAGATGGAACAAGCTAGGGGAATGCTTTGTTAGAGCTATGCGTGCAACACTTGGTGTGTGCCAACCTGCATGCGAGATTGAGCTAAGCTCGTATATGTCAATTCTCGTATAACTTGTAGAAGTCATAGGCAAAACAAGGACAACACTTTAATACCATAATTGGTTGCATCGAGATTCAAGGGGAATAGCCCAGGTATGTACAAGCAGGCCTGACCTTTAACATATGTCCGAAGTGGGACATGGAATAGGGCCTCACTTTCAAAGGGGCCCCAATTTGGAAAAAAAAAAATCTTTAAACATAAAAGACTTGAAGCATTCACATCAAAAGATATGCAAGTTTGTTGAAAAATTCAGCTCTTCTTGGAATGTATCAAAAGATTTTGAAGAGAAAAGATGCATGTTTGTTATTTGATTTACTCGCATATTTTGGTGGTTTATTTGAATTTTTTTATATAGGGGCCTATTTTTCATTATTAGCATAGGGCCTCCATATTGTTCAGGACCGCAGCTGTGTACAAGCTTGCTAAGTTATGTAATAAGCATAAATATCACCAAGTCATGTCTTGACAAAGACAACCAAGTGGGTGAAGAAATAGGCAAACAATCATCGCTAATCTTTGGAATTCAAGGAAGCTGATATAGTTGTGGTGACTTTGCTTCCACAATAATTCAAGGTGTTCCATAAGATTCATAAGGGTCTGGTATGAAAAATTAATACTCTTTTATTATTATGAGAAAGGGTGGGAAACTGTTGTATTGCATACCCCCCAAGTTTAAGTATCATCCAATATTCCATGTGAGCATGTTGAAAAATTATTATGGTGTTGCGGAAGATACTACGAAGGGTGAGTCACAATAGATGCCAACAATAGTCGTAAGTCGTAACACATGCATTACAACATTAAAGTGTATATATATATATATATATATATATATATATATATAAAGTATATAGTTGAGGGCAAAAGGCAATGAGGTGTAGTGACTAATATCGAGAAAACTTGTGGTAATTCCAGATTGTAATTACATGCTTTATTAGTGACCTAGGTCTAAGAATGATTGTCGTGAGATCCAATTATTATAGAGTTATACAGTATGGTACTCAACATGTTTCACATCTTTAACCAAATTTTTTTTGCTAATTAAGATTATATGAATGCCATCAAATGAGCACGTATGCCGAATGCGCGCATTCCGCCATATTTGTGTCATCATCCTTGCCCAAATAGGCAAATATATTGTTCAAAAGGCCAATAAAGTCAACCCCGTGGGAATAAAAGAGCCCCTTGTTGATGTCTCTAATAACCTCCCAGAGTGAAGGTTTCATGTTTTTCTTTAGTAAGGTAAAAGGTTTCCAACTTTCCATGTATTTTACCTGAAACTACATTGACGACTCTTCGATTATCAAGTTCAATTGCATATCCACCTCAAAAAAATATAGTTCAATGCAGATTTCGTCATTATTAAACTTGATCATTGAATACGAGTCATTGGATTTGTAATCACCCAACATGTCCCTTAATTAGCTATTATGTGCTAATAAGCCGATATCATTTAGCTGTTTAGCTCTATATGATTGGATGGTAAACTTTTACAACGGTAATGATTTTCTACGGAAAAAAACAAAGGAAAACACAGTTGTAAATTAAATTTTCTTTGTTTATTTCTTGTTGGAAAAGCTTGAAAGAAACGAAAAATGAACGTGAATGAATGGATGAGAAAAAGAAAAATGAAGGTAAATAGTAAGGAGAAAAATGTGAGTATGTGACACTCCATTCTAGAAGGAAAGAAAAATGTTTTCCATCTTCAAAGACCATTCTCCTAATCTCCTCCCTTAGGAAGAATAATTTTCATCATTTACAAACCAAACAAAAGAAGATAGAAAAAATTATTTTCTCCCAATTAAATACTCACTTAAAAGAAGCTTCCCATGTCAACAATCGTACAACGAAAAATGATCTAAATTCTTTGATAATCCGATAAATACACACTTTGACCTCTCAATTACAGAGAATATAGCAGAACTTATCTTTTATACAGTGATTCTACTTAAACAAATGATGTAGTGTGTTAACTGAAAGCCCTTCTTAAAAGACTGAGAAATCACATTACATGCGTCATCAATGGAAAAAAGAGAAAAAGATTGGTATAAGCTTTGTTAAAAAAAGAACAGAATCTTCCCCTAATCTTGTTGTCAGATATTTTAAGCTGAGCCAAAGAAATACTAATCTAAGCTCTTATTTCAGCTATCTCCCTCACCAGATGCGTTATTTTCTCCCAGGCTTTGTAAGCTATCTGGTCCACACATCTGTGTTAGCTCATCCTGTTTCAATCCCAAAGTTATTCACCACAAGTCTCGGTATCGAGGAAACCTCAGAAATTACAAGCATAGTTCATACTATAAGAAGAAATACGGAGTAAAGCTTCCGAGCATATCAGAACAAAAAACTATGTTGTAACGTAAGAAAGTTATTGTACCAGTTATTCAGCGAAAACAAGTGTGTTTTGACAAACCTTAATTGAATTGTTTGCAGAGGCAAGCTTCTCACATTCAGCAGATAACCTATTGAGCTCCTCCCTGAGGTTACTATTTTCATTACTCAGAGACTCGACCCTTCTTTGCAATTCTTCACACTCGGCCTGGGAAGACCAATGAATTTTGAAGTCTTAAAAGCTTGCAGAAGTGAAATGAAGTAATTAAGCAGCACATAGACAAAGCCTTTACCTGCTTGCGCAACCTTGATCTCCTAGCTGACTCCCTATTAGATTGTTTCCGTTTCTGCCTTTTAAGTTCACGTTCATCCTGTCAAAGAGAAACTATAATGAATATTTATCTTTCACCAGTAAAGGGGATGACTATGTATTTAGCAAATACATGAATCTATCATGCTAAACCTAAAGTCGTACTACTTGCATTTCTAGGTGCAACCTAAGGTAATGTTACTTCAGCTTGTTTTTACTTATACCAGAAATAATTAATTCAGATAAGTTGAAATAGATTTAGATTAATTTTCAATAAGTTCTAAATATAAGTTCCAATAATTTCATAAAAGTGCCGACAACTTCAAACGAGTCAAAAAATATTGAATAGAACACACCCTAAAGTGGCTCCATAAAATGTATCATATCCGTAACTCTAAAGGTTTGTCAATAGAAGAAACTAAACCAATATTAATAGGACTACAAGGGAGAATAAACGGAAATATTATTGACAAGTACTTTTGTACATTACATACTTGCTAGATGCTGGAGATCAAGTCCTTCCAATTCTTTACTGATCCCTTGTTTTTAAAAAAGACCCATGTATAAACAAGCCATATTTACTAAAAGAAATTACCTTTTCGGACCAGTTCTTGCCCAAAAGAGAGAAACAAAGAGAAATATTTGCCGTTTATCCTATTTGTTTTAGAGCTCTTTTCTCATTCTTCAAGTTGAGGTGAAAATTATACAAGTAATCTGTTCCAGTCTCCAACCCAGCCCCCTCAACCAGCACACATTCCCCAAGTAAAAAAAAAAATGTCCATTATCCAAACACCATCAATAGGGCACAGAAGCCTATTATAAGATGCATATAGAAACCTACAATTCTCCAGTGCCCTATGGTAGGTCGTGAAACTTAACAAGAAGCATATCAAATCCTATATCAACTTCCAGTGCTCATGGTTTAAACTAGAAGTTAGAACTATTGACATAGCCAAAGACCAGAGTCTCAAGCTAAGATGAAAGCAAGACCACAATACGGCATTTCAATAAAAGTATATTTAACACACTCAAATGACATTAGAAAATGGAATATATGAATGCATTAGAACTGAAATCATACTTGGACCCATTGGTGGTCAGGCATAAGCCCTTCGCGTCCAACCATTCCTGGAGCAACTGTGGATGCTCCAGTACTTGGTCTCATCTTAACTGCACCAGCAGCAGAGGAGTTCCACAAATCCATGCCAATATTAAGATTAGTAGCAGGTACTGCAACCACAGGTTTCCCAGGCACAGAACCCTGACCACTTACAGTCCCCGAACTATTCTGTGCGTTAGCCCCTGCAGAAGTTACCCAAACTCACACAAATGAGAAGTCACACCAATATGAATTAGAGGAACGTGGAAACTGAAAAAGAGAAAGGATGTTAATTAAACGGATACTAGTTCAAGATAAAGCACATACCATCTTCAAGCATCAGCTCAAAGCTTCCTTTTTTAGCTGCAGAAAGATCCTGAGGAGAACACACTAATTTTAGTCTAAACCCTAGGGCATCAAAGTAATGAAGTAGCAAATTACAGCTCGAACTACTAGAATTGTAAGATAAACTTTTTGCTTTGAATTTTAGATGCCAATAGGGGATCTCTGAGCGTGTGAACTTGGAGTGCAGCCAGGAAAGACATACCTGTTGGTTGTTGTCATCACTAGCATCAGATGAACCCTCACTTCCGCTTTCACCACTGTTTTACAATAATTATCAGAACATAATGATTCGAACAGAGAATTAAAGTTGCTTGAATGACTAGTCTTCGTAATAAAACATCGTCATCAAATCCCAGAAATAGTAAAAAAGAAAAATGATATCCACCTCTGCGAAGCACCCTCATTTCCTGAGCCTGAAGTTGCTTTGCCAGTTTCAACAGCCTTCTCATTCCCCACACTTGAATGTCCCTTTGATTTTTTTCCCGGAATTCTGATCTTTTACATCTGAGTTTTTCCCTTCTGTATCTGCAGCACTTGCAGTATTCTGAGTCTACAAGGGAATATATGGAACGATAAGTTCAATGTTTAACATTTATCGACCATCAACCTTCATTTACCAAAACAAATATAATGAGTTTTACAATCTAATTTTGAGTCTTGTTTATATGTCATAAATTACCATTGCCATATTAGGATGAGCATAAACACCACCAGGAGGATATAAAGCTGGGTAATGAACTGGAGTACCATAAGGTGGCATCATAGGGTGCTGTGGAAGGACAAGTGTCCACAATCCATATTAATATTTGAATAAGTTGAGCATAACTAAAACAACCACAAAACCACAGGACTATGGACCCATTTACCTGCCCTCCCCACATATAAGGATGCGGTGCTGGAGCTGCAACAGTTGAGGCGAAAAAGGAGGTGTAGCACCAGTACCATAATACGCCTGGACAGAAAAAGACATTATACATTAGGAACATCCAGACAACTTACTGACTTTCTTTACTTAAAACCTCAAAAAATGAAAGGAAACAGATAAAAAGAGGGTGATAGGACTATGGTGCATCAACTTGCTAAGTCCAAATGATATATCTAGAACAGACATAAGGAATTTCATAATAGAAAATGCCCTACGGTTTCCATTACCAAAGTCAAAAATCAGAGGGGGAAGTTTGATCATTTCCTCAGAATTGAATACTGTTTTGTGGGATTTGAACTTTGAAAGTCAGGTGTCTCATGAACCAAGTTATAGATCGTTTCCTAAACACCAAGATTGCGCCTCAAACACAAAAGGACTCTTATGCATATATTCACTGAAAAGTCATAGTAAAGAATCAACTTTACACTCTCGATTCCCCAGGAGTAGTTTCTGAACTCGCATGGGCTACGGCAATTGCACAATGCACACCAATACCGTTTTGCGGTTTCCAGTTTTTTTGTTATCAATTTTCAAGATAAACATGATTCATATAAGTATGACTAGCTTTAAGTTTATTAAGTTAGCTATAACATACAATTTCTAAAATCATAAAACCAAAAACTGAAATATAGTGATACCGAATGGGCCCTAAGCTTCTTGTAATCCAAGAGAAAGATTTAAATATCTCTCAATGATCATAACAAATAAAATATGCTCAAGTACTTGTGCGGTTGTGCCAGACATAGGCAGCTGGATCAGTTTTATTTCGATCACAAACCTGCATAGAGCTTGACCAATCAGGATAAGCTGGCATTGCTGTCTGAGTCTCCTACAAGAGGAAAAAATAAAATAATAAATTGAAACTGACACCAGGCTACATAAATAAAAGAAACAGGGACAGCAAGAGACAGGAGAAGAGAGGGAGTGAGAGATCCAGAAACCAAAGAAGAAGAGAAATGGAACCTGCGCTGAGCTTGTCGCTTTTGAAGGTTTGGAAGGTGTCTGCTCCTCAGCTGCCCCCATTTACATAGGTTCAATCACCACCAAATCCGGAAAGTTCTCAGCAAATATTGTGAGATATGAAATCCTAATATCCAATGTGATATGAAGGATCAAAATCAATTCGATGTGATGCAAGCATGAACTTAAGTACTCATCATATGCGAAAACAATCAAGAATTGTGTACTTTCCTTCGGGAGAAATTTTGAAATCATATAAACAGGAAAAGTCAATATCATCATTGAACCAAATGCAAAGTTGGAAGCCCTGATCACCTTGAAATGGTTATAAGCTGCTTATTACTATTAATATTATATTCAGTAGTTAACTGTCAATCTAAAAACTCTAGCAAGTCTACACATTAAAAATTACACAGAAACAGTAAATTGTCTATAAAATACTACAAGTTCCTTCCGCTACTCGAGTTCCAACACTAGGAAAACTTGAACTATATTGTATCACATTTACTGACATACATTAATTTATATACTCCGCCACAACACTATTACAAGTGATTAATTGTGTTCAAACTATAAAAAAAGGCCAATCAGACGAATTTCATAATGCACTTGTTAAACTACAAAATGCCATTTGTTCCTGAATGAACAATAAAGATGAGGGCCAAGGAAGAGAGAAATAAGTGGCAGCCAAAAAGGAGGAATGTAACCCACAGTAAACCCAGACAAAGTATCCCTTCAGCAGCCAATAGTCGAAAAAGAGAGCAATAAACAGGGATACTCTACAATACTAGAGAAATTTGTAAGGATATAGAGATTACAGAAAATAACCAACAAAATAACTCCCATGGAAGTCAAATAAAAAGAAATCATGAGGTGAAATGGCAGTGAAACAAAAAGATGTGAGGTGCAAGAAGCCTGAAGATAGAAGTAAGCGGGTAGGAAAAAGCACAAGTTATCACGCCACAAGACCACCAGATCTGGTTTTCAGTGCAGCTTCATTTCAACTTTTCATTTCCCTTTTTAAAGCATTCTCTAATTGCTTTCAAGGACTAGATCCTTTGCTTCCTGTAATTTATCGCACTCTTAGGAGTTAAATTCAGATGAATGATTGCTTTTTCCATCTAAAAGCACCAATGAATGTGAGATTCTTTTCAGATCTTTTACTAATATAGCTAATTTGGGAAAATTGTTTCATGCAACTTTAATCCTCAAAATGACCACAACAAACACCATCATCAGTCATGCCACAACTCCAACACCCCCTCCCTACACTTCGTACCTTTGACCCACCACAATCACTACCTCCAATCTTTTACCCTCTCTTGGGACTGTGTTCGTGGGTATTGTAAGACAGAGCGGACAGAGGTAATTGCTCAAACACCAGCAACCTGATCTTCACACAGAAGCGCATATACTGAATGAACATCATAAGGGTTGAGTAACTAATGACCTAGACACGTAATTCAGGTTTTTCCGCATCAATCACAAACAAAATCACGGTCATCATAGTCATCAGCCGGACATATTTTGACTCCTTTGTGTCAATTTCACACCAAAGTTATCAGAAACCCCCAGATGAAGTCATCTATCTCAGCCGGAAATAATGTTTTCTTTCTCAGCGTTGGGATTAAACTGAAATCATTGGAATTTGGAAACCTCTCCTTGAAGTCATTTACGTCAATATCGAATAATAACTAGAAGGATGGCGTCATGTCGCTGCTGGCATTGATTACGCCAATCTTCTTGCTGCGGAAGAGGTAGATTACTGCCAGAAATTTCTAGAGTTCTAGTCCTTTAATGTCTCTTTTGTTAATAGGAAGGAACGGAAGTAAAGAAGTAAAACAACCATTGTAGACTGCAGGAAAATTCTGAAGTTCTAGCCAAATTATGAGAACTATAATTGGGTTTGTTTTGGTCATTTTGAGAATTGAAATTGCATACTGGTTATAATGGGATCGACTTAGCCCGATTAGCTATTATGGAAAAAGATCTTTTCTTTTCTTCCACTTTAAAAAATGCGTCCAGCTCTTTCAGTAAATTTCTTTCGAACCACCTAATCACCTATTACACTAAGACATTTGTGTACCAAAGATTGGTCACCCTAAGTCAAGCCTCCATCAATGGAGGAATTGCACCATTAGAAAGGACTCAAGGAGTTCACGAACAGGTATCTAAGCCAAGCTAAAAGACTTACATTTGTGAACACCTATATATCTGCTTGAGCATATGTGAAACATATTTTCTTGTGACCACAAACCATGACCACATACCAAAAAGTTGTTCTCCAATGAGAGTGGTAAGCATTGGAAACATGTCACATAGGTTCGGCGAAAGAAAGTTACGGAGTAAAGTCAGCATTAAGACTCTAGACATGGCAAATCAGCAGGCCAAGGTGAATTATTCCACACAGCCAACCTAGCCAAATACGCTTAGATACAGACGATCTAAGACCATAATTGCTGTTGCTGGCCACAGAGAGAAACAGAAACTGGAGAAAATACTCTCCGCCAAAGAACTAGAAATGGGACTGTACAATGTCAAGAGACACAAGTTGCATTGCAGGGAGGACGGGTATCTAGCATAGAAGCTGATACCCAATCTCTAAATTATCTAGCCCAGTCTCCAAATAATCTACCCCAAGATATTGAGGAGATTTTCGGACTTAAGAATAACAAATGGTGACAAGACTCATCTTATCAGTGTTAACTAAATTTGGACACCCAAGATTTGGAAAAAAATAAAGGAAACCCACACTGTCAACAGGATCATTATTGATATAGAGACCACATATCTACCAAATCCAAGATCCTTGCCACGGAAGTCTCACAAGTGTTGGTTCAACAAAAATGATTGAGAGGGGAGCTCAATTATTCCACCAATAGGATTTTCCAAGCAATATGTAGAATAAAGATCACTGATCCAAGACTAATAGAGACTATTGAAAAGATTAACGATCAGGCACCAAATTTACCCTTCAGTAGGGAAACCTTATATTATGCCAGTCAAGTGGGAGACTAAAACTAAAGCTATCAATTGACCCTATAAGACTGGGATAAGCATTAGTACTTCACCTGTGACCTCATTGGCGAGCCCAACTGTAATGGTGGGACTTGGGAGTGTCACAATATCAACAACAAAGTACCTTGCCTATTACAAAAAGACAGAAGATCTAATACTAGGGAGGTACTACCTCTGTTTTTTTTTTATTGTTATGCTTTCCTTTTTTGGCCGTTTTTATTTAATTGTTACACTTTCACTTTTTCCTTATATGGTAACCTATCAAATCAATTTTTTACACTTTTCTACCTCATATACCCCCACCACCCATTTTAATAATCCACCCAAAACCTTCCCACCTACCCAATTTTTCTATCTCCTACAATATTTTGATACTTCTTTCACATTTCCCAAAACCAAACATTCTTTGGTTGTACGTCTTTCTTGCTTTTTGCAAAATTTCCTTGGTTCTACCCCAAAGTGAAGTGTAACAATAAAAAGAACGGAGGGAGTATAAACCTAATGTGAATTCCAGTCACCTAGTCTTTGACAGTCAAGGTTGAATTCCTCACATAGGCTTGAGACAGGATTGCGATCCTCAATACGAGATATACACAAACACGGAATTTAATCTCCATTGTATAAGGAAAGAGGAGAGGTTTTAGTGTCCACCCTAAATTACAAATTCACCCTCAAATAGAAAACAATCAAACTCATCTTTACCAATATCCAAAAATGCAAAAAAATACAGGCCAAACTACAGAACAGTTTTATCAAATTTCAAGGCAATTCATCAACTTAATTGGCATATTTTTCTTTATCGGAACTTTGTAAGCAATTTTTCTTACTTATTTCAGGTTATTAGATGTAATTACGCAATTAGTTTAACTTTCTATTAACAAACACAGGGTTGCCTTAATTGGGAATTCCATCCTCAATATGGGCCTGTAAACTAAGGAGAGACACCTACTTTAAGGGCTTGTTCTCTTCGGCATAAAACAACTGAACTGAATTGAATTGAACTGAATTAAATTATAACTAATTAATAGTAATGATAATAATTTAGGAACTGAACTGAATTGAATTGAATTAAAATGAACCGAAGCGAAAATAAGTTGGGGAGAACAGTGCCCTATTGGAACCTCACATCAATCCCATATGGGCTAACATCTTCAACTTTATTTGCCAATCTCATAGGTTTGGGAATGTAGGTATCCAACAGCCTCCTATGGGTCCAGAAGGAATACTGGATTTTCCCCCATTATTTCAAAAGGCACACCCGACCTAGGAATGAGGCACCATGATGCGGTGCCGGGATGACCCCTTTGCATCAAAACACGCAGTAGCGGTATGTCAGTCTCAAACATGGGGACGTATTTGGAAGAAGAAAAAAAGGTAAATACCCACATAACCCAAATCCAGCAAAGCTATAGAGGACCTTTTTAATAAAGAAAAAAAAGCTATACAGGACCAATGTCTTTAGAGCTTGTGGGGTGGAAAAAAAACACAAGGATAAGAAAGAGAAGAAAAAAGATAAAAAGACGGAGAGAAAATCTTTTCAGGCAGCTTTTTTATTATAAGAGGGGCTGTGTCCCCTTTGAAAAGATTTTTTAACCCTTCATCAAAAAAATACTTACTTATTAAAATTTTGAAATTTTCTCAATCTAGTCCTTCCTAATTTAAAATATGTATATAAAAAGAAGTTCAAAATAGCTAAAATAAACTTTCATAAAAATATGTGAAGAAAGAAAAATTTATGATTGAAGAACAAATTAAAATAACTAAAAATCAATTACAAAATCAAAAAAAAAAATAAAATTAAACTTAAAATTAAAAACAATAACAAATCAATAACCAAAAAAATATTAAAAAAAAAAAAAAAAATATTATTATTTTTATATTATAAATTATTAAAAAATAAATTGAAATTAAAAAAAAAAAAAAATGAAAAAAAAAAAAAAAAAAACAAAGAAGACTTGTTTGTAAGAAGCAAAGACAGAATATGGTGTCTTAAATCACCATTGGATTCAACCCCAACATGTTTGTACTTATCATCCTTAGTTGTCTAGCCTAAATAACACCATCAAAGATTCAAAGTAACAGGTTTAAAATCGAGTTTAACGAAGACGACAAACTCTTTTTTCTTCTTAGGTTCACGATGAGACACAAAGGGGCAATATGCAAAGACAGTTCTGAGAATTAAGATCTGTTACAAACATTGGATAACTTTTTACCAGTGATTGGTGATGAATGAAGTAATCAATATGTAACCAAGTAGTGTTTATTAGTCGGTGATTAAGAAATCAAAGACTTGTATTTTCTCTCCCAAAGATCCCCCTATTTTTCCCCCGAATATCCTGCCCATATCTTTTCCTTTCCCACTAATCATGAGCCCTTGATTTTATAATATATGGTTAGGATTCAACTCTACTTTGTAGAGTTTTCATAAAACTCTAGAGGATCCGGACCCAACCAAGTAAGGCCTAATTACTATCAAATTACCTCTAAAATTTCTCACAAAACTAACTGTACAAAGCAAATTGCTCTTTCCCTTCCCTTGTTAAACCTCCACTCAAGCAAAACCCCTCAAGAAGGGAAAGTAAAAGTCAAAGCAAATTTATACAACTACATTAAAAACTTTCCTTATTAAATTATTCAACCAAAAAAAAAACAACTTAGATCTGTAAGCGTCAAGATACCAATTTTCACAAGCTTAACTTATTTACACGGTCAATTAATGGTTACAATATCAAATTAAACGAGATTTATACCTAAATTAGCCAGATATTATTTCCTAGTTAAATTCAACAACAGAAAAAGCAAAAATCTCCATTCAAAACACAATATATTCACTAAAAAAACCCATCTCAACTGTTAATCTCATCAAAAACAAAACTTTCGTAAATCAGTAAATCAAAACACGAAAATTAAACAATTCAAACACTACAAAAAGATTGAAAAAAACAACCCCCTCAAATAATTTACAATACCCATAAAAGAAAAAGTGGAATTACATATCTTAATATAGAATTAAAAATACCAACATTAACAATTTAAGAAACAAAGAAAAAGCACAATTAAGGGGAAAAAAATTAGAGGAGAGAGAAAGAGTAGTACCTGAGAGAGAAAGTAGGCGGGCAAATAATTAAGAAAGAAAGTAAGTGAGGTGGAACTGTGGAAGTCCAACTCGGATAGAAAAACCAGAAGTGACTCAGTAATTTTAATTATTTTCCCCTTCACAATTTATTTCTGTCTGATTTTTAGTTTGATAAAATGAGTTTGTTTTGTTTTGTTTTGTTATTTCTTAATTTGGGGTTTCTGAGTGAAGTGAGAGAGTGTGGTGTCGTAAGTAAGTGTAGAAGAAGTTGGTTTAGGTTGTTGGAGTGAGAAAAGGGGTAAAGAGGGAAGAAAACGCAATGAGTAGGGTTTTTTGGGGTTGACACGTTGAAGATGAATAGGATTACAGGTGTTGATATTTCAGTGGATAGGAATGTTGAAAGCTCTATTATGTCATGTGGCTTGGTGACTCGCCCATAGTCCATAGATAGTGGGTTTCTTTATTTGGTTGGTCGGATATATCTTTTTTATTACTCATATAGTCATGTTCTTATCTTCTACATTTATATCTCACGTAATTTTAGCACTATTTTTTTTTAAGTCCCCACTGTGGAGCTTATGGTAAGATAAAAGGCCATGTCAAACCAAAACTTATCGCAGGTTAACCCGCCTTGAGTTTGCGGGCAGACACTTTAAGAGTTGGGGGAGATAGTAAGGGGAAACACTCTTCTAAAGTGCCCCTAGTGGGGATCGAACTCCCAACCTTGATGTTGTAATGTTCTTTCCTTACCACTAGACAAGTTTAGCTTGGTAATTTTAGCACTATGTAACCCTTTTATTTAGTTGATTTAAAAATTAGTAGAATTCACATGCTAGTATTTAATTTATTCTATCAATGGAATGGTGCCACATGTCACTCTCCAATGTATGCAGTGACACATAGCACTTTTCTCAAAATTCTAATACACATGTTTATGATCTCATTTAAAAATATTAACAACGTGTAACTACTAGGAATATGACACATGACCTTTAACATAAAATATGAGTGTTTAACCACCAATCCACTATAATTTCAATATTTAATGTTCCAAAGAAAAACATAATAAAGTTTTATAATTATATGTAACTATAAATACATTGTTAGATTTTGGGTAAACTCCCTTCGGTGGAGTGAATTCCATTGATCAGAATATATAGGTTACAACAATATAATCCTAACAGGATTAGGAAATCTATCCATAGTAGAAGTCTAAATATAAAATATAATCCTAGTATATTTCATATTCTATCACACCCCCGCAGTCATAGTAGGTGACATTTCTGCTACACGCTCCAATATTTCCAGTGCATATTTCCTGTGCATATTTCTGCTGTGAGAGAAGCATATATGAAGGAGTGCGAGTGACAGAAATGCCCAAAAAGTAACTAAGAGGCCCCAAATCAGACATTGGAAATTCTATTTTAAGAGTACTAATCAGACGATCTCGCAGAGAATCAGATGAGGTGCACAGAATAATATCATCAACATACAGTAAAAGATATGCCATGTCAAAACCGTGCTTATAAGTGAATAAGAAATTATCACTTTGAGCAACAGTAAAACCAATCTGTAGAAGGAAGTTAGCAAACCGCTGATACCAAGCACGAGGTGCTTGTTTGAGACCATATAAGGCCTTACGCATGGCGACAAACATAGTGCGAAAACGTTTGTCAACAAATCCAGGAGGTTGATGCATAAACACAGTTTCCTGCAGATCACCATGTAAGAAGGCATTTTTAACATCAAGTTGATGAATAGACCAGTTTCGGGCCATAGCCAAACCCAAAACTGTGCGAATAGTGGCTGGACGAACAACTGGACTAAAAGTCTCATCACAATCCACACCCTATTCCTGAGACCTGCCATCACACACCAAATGAGCTTTGTGCCTTTCAAGGTCACCATTAGATTTTTCTTTATGACGAAAAAGCCACATACAATTTACAATATTCACCCCCGTAGGCCTAGGCACCAAATCCCAAGTCCCTGTTTTAATAAGAGCATTATATTCATCATTCATGGCCGCATTCCAATTTGGGTCAGACCAGGCTATTTTGTGATTTTTTGGAAGTGGTGAACGAGAAATAGTAGCCGTAGCAAAACGCGGATTTGGTTTGCGAATGCCGTGTCGGGCTCGGGTGGTCATCCGAGGTGACATAGGTGGGTGGGCCGGGGAAGCGGTGTTGGGGCTACGTTGGTGATGAGGCGTGTAGCGTGGGCCGGGCGCACAACACGCGTGCCTGGGCCGAGGAGTGGGCGATGGGCACGGGCACTCATGCGGAGAGAGGGAAAAGACGAGGGAGGGGAGTGAGGTGGGGATGAGCTTGGACGCATGGGGTGGGGGTTTGAGGGATGCGTGTAGGCACGCCCGGCGGGGGTGGGCTTCGGTTTGTTGTTTGAGGAGTTGGGGCCAAAGGTAAGAGGCGCGGTAGTGGATTGAGCATGGATGAGGGGTCATCGTGGGTTGGTTGATGTACAAGGGGAGTTTTAGCGGAATTTTGGTAGGGAAAATGTGTTTCAACAAATGTAACATGACGAGACAAGATATATTTGCTGTGGTGAAATCAAAGCACCTATAGCCACGATGATTAGTTGGGTATCCCATGAAAATGCAAGGAGTAGACCGGGGAGCAAGCTTGTGGGGAGTGGTGGATGATAAATTAGGATAACATAAACACCCAAAGACACAAAGATAGGTAGCAGTTTCTAATGCATGATCCCAAAAGGTAAAGGGAAGGTAGGCATGATGGAGAAGGATGCGACTAACATTATTTAGGGTGCGGATCATTCGTTCGGCTTTTCCATTTTGAGAGGAAGTGTGAGGGCATGAAAAACGAAAGATCATTCCATTGTTGATGCAAAATTGTTTGAAAGGTGTATTATCAAATTCACGACCATGATCACTTTGAAAGGCCTTTATAGGGCGTTCAAATTAAGTGGAAACATAAACATGAAAATCAAGTAAACCTTGGTAAGCACGAGATTTAAATGCAAGAGAAACAATCCACACATAATTAGTGAAATCATCAACAAGAACTAAATAATATTTATGCCCCAAACTACTACGAATAGGAGATGTCCACAAATCAGCAAGAATAATATCAAAGGCACAAGTAGTAGTGCTGCTAGTAGAGTCATAAAAAGGAAGTTTAACATGTTTCCCAATCTGACAAGAATGACAAAAAGTGGAGTCATGCTCCTTATTACAAGCTATAAAATGATGAGATTTAAGAAAATTGAAAGGTTGTTGTCCCGAGTGTCCCAAGCGATCATGCCAAGTAGAAGCAGGAATAGGGGCTAAAGTAGTGGCAAGGCAAGTGGATGGTTGGGCTTCGGTCACTGAATAGAGGTCCCCGGAGCTCTCACATCTCGTTATAGTTTTCCCCTATTCGAAGGTCTTTCACAGAAAAAACAGATGGATCGAATTCTATGGAGACAGAGTTATCAGTGGTAAACTTTCGAACGAAAATTAAGTTTTTAATGATTTGAGGTGCAAGGTAAACATCACGAAGGATTAGGGATTTATGAGGGAGGGTGGTATGTCCATAACCCGTTATCGGAATGCGATTGCCATTACCAACTAAAATATAAATTTTAGTGCTCAAATTAAAGAGGGGCATGAGATTACCTGAATTATGAGTAATGTGCGAGGTTCCACCAGAGTCCATGTACCATGTGTCGTCCGGATGTTGGAGAGTCATGGTGGAGAAGGCATTACCAAGTTCTGTGGCAGTCATAGGAAGCCCGTAGGCTGTTAGACCAACCGAATAAGCATGCTGGCCTGGAGGTTGGGCGTAGGAAAGCTGGGCCGAATGCACAGTAGCTTGACCCGCCGCCGTGGCCGGGCTTGCGTAGAGTCTTTGGTGCAGTGGGGCGGCCCGATTACGTTGTTGTCTTTGCCAGGTGAGGAACGGGGCCCACAGATGGGCTGATGGTAGTGGGCTGGCCCACTGGACCTGCTGGTTAGAAGGTTGGGGCGTGGCGTGCTGGGTGTTGTTTGCTCGGTTGTTGTTGTTGCCACGCCCCCTGCCGCGACCAGATCTGTCGCCACCACGATTGTCGCCGCGGCCACGGCCTCCACCAGCGCCACCTGTCCGTGGTTGAGACGGTTGTGCGGACGACGAGGAGTGATTTGTAGCACTCGAATCACTCGCTTGAGCCACGAACGAGGATGAGGTGGAAGAATTGTCATTAGCCTTGCGTGATTCTTCAAGGAGGAGGCGAGACCGAGCAATCTCAAACGATGGTAGGGGATCAGTTTATTGTATCATCAACGCAACCGTGTCAAAATTCGTGTTGACTAGACCCGCAACCAAACGAAGAACCAACTTTTGTTCAGACACATCTTGATCAACATTAGCAAGTTGATCACGAAGAGTTTTTAATTGTTGACAATAGGAATTTATGTCAGCAAAATTTGAGAGATGCAAGGCGTTGAACTGGTTTTCTAAATAAACTGCACGTGTGTGTTTATTGTCTTGGAAAATAGCTTTTAATCTGTCCCACATTTCTTGTGATGTGGAGCCTCTATACAGCACAGTTTGCAGGAGATAGGATGAGATGGTGCCAAAGATCCACTTTTTGACAACAGAGTCAAGGCGGAGCCATATAGTGTCCGAAATATCAGATGGACGGGGCTTGGTTGGATCAATATTGTAATATCCTGAAAATTTAAACATGCTTAATTAGCTAAATAGTTGTTGTTTTACTAATTATGTTATCAATGAAATTCTAATTAAACTATTATAAGCTATTAAGGTATTTTATTTCTAAAATAAATAAAAGAGATGAATGTAATTTTTATTAAGTAGTTATGAATTATAATTAGCTTAACAAGTAAGTAATTAAAAATCACAATATGCATAACTTCTCTTTTAATATGAATTATCCAAAGTGAAATTATTTTAGTTTAATAATAATAATAATAGAAGAAGAAAAAGAAAAGAATAAAAGGTAATTGAAGAAGTGGAAAAATAAAACTTAAACTTGACTTTTCCCACCAAATTTCTTTCTTCCTCCTCCTTCCTCCTTCTTCCACCTCCTTCTTTCTCTTACATGGCAAACCAAGTTATTTCAAAATTTTCTTCCCAACAACCATTAAATGGCTGCCACAACAAGAGAACAATTGAAACACAAATTCTCTTCATCAACCTCCATAGTTATCTTCAACCTGCAGTTTTCAAGTTGTATAGAAACTCCTCAAGTTATAAATAGCCATTGATACCCCACCTTCAAAGATCGCACCACACCACTCTTTTTCTCTCTCCTCTAGCCACCACCACCTGCGCACCACTTCTGGTGCAGCGACTCCCTCCGACCATTAGAAACCCTCGCTGGTGTCCCTACGCCGCAACCACAGCCGCGCCGCATGCTCTCCTTCCTTCGCTCTCCTCTACTCGAGCTCCCTCCTTTGTCGTTGCTCTGGTTTGCTGCTGCACCAGCGTTGCCCGATGAACACCTCCTGCTGCCGCTGTGCTCTGCTGCCTCCACCCCTTCCGGTTGTCGCCGCCGCTGCTCGGAGCATAGCCCCCTCCTCTATTGTTTCGTCCCTGCTCAATTGAGCAGAGGTATGAAATTCACACCTATGTTTTAGTTTCAGCTTATGGGCTTAAATGAAAGCTATAGGATGGTCCTTAATTATGTTAGTTTGTTAATTGTTAATGTTGGGCTAATTTTACAATAAGAGCTAAAACTGATTTTGGTAATCTAAATTTGGAGTATAAATATTAGTAAGACCCATAATTATATATAGTTCTTAAGTTAATTTTTTATTGAGTTATTTTTATTAAACTAGACTAATCACTTCTAGCAATGTATGACAATTAACAAATATTAATGTTTAGATTAGATAATAGAAAATAATTGAGTTTAACATTAACTATGTATAAGTTATGAACGAGTTATTTTTACTATTAATGACGATATTTAGGTCAATGGAATAATGATAATAATCCTTCTAGTAGTAATCATGCTAAACTTACGTCTAATCGTAAATAAGTAATTTGTTGACGATATTAAACTTCACCTCTTAGTTAAAATAATAATGTGAGTTTTATTAAAAATATATTCATTTCGTAATAGTTTGTTTAGAGAATGAATTAGTTAGAACAAGAAAACCATATTCCCAAGTCATTAAACATGAATCATAAATCAAGATTAGTTATTATTGCCACCTAAATATGACTTTTACGTTTAAAGGCGTTAGGAATAATAACATGCTGAATAGCAAGTCAAGACTATAATTATTATTCTCGTTTAAGTATGACCCTTATGTTTCGAAAAACTCCATAAGTAATAGTATGAACTACGTTGGACTAATATAATAAGATAAACATTAACTAATCATTAAAACCTTCACAATCGAAAGTTAAAAACAAATACTGAAATGCTATATTAAGAATTAGTATATTTATTTTAGGAAGAACCCAAGTCTTAATTAAGTAGTAATAAATCCCGTTATTCGGTTCTTGATTAGATTAAAAAGGAAAAAAGAATACGACAAGCCTCACCCTGACTACCAAACTTACTACGCGAGATTTCGGGTAACGTCTACTGCTAACACCCGCACTTCCCTTCCAACTATGTTTCGTATGATGCTTTTATGAAATGTTTATAATGCTATATTTTATATGGTGTGCGGGATATGAAATGTTTGTCTATGTAAACAATATTTATTAAATGAGTTGATGCTATGAAGTATGACGACTTTGATATGATTATGATTACGATTACGTTTTAAGATTACGGTTACGATTTGTAAAAGTTAACATAACGAGTCGGGTCGTCCACGTACCTTCTGGCGGCAACGCTACCTTCTGATGGGGGACAACGTCCTCGGTGGCACCCGCAATATGGCATTATATGCCACCTTCTGATGGGGGACAATGTCCTCGGTGGCTCTGCCTTCTGTGATGAATATCCTCGGTGGCTTTTGCCTTCTGTTATGATTTATGGCATTATATGCAACCTTCTGATGGGGGACTTATGTCCTCGGTGGTTTTGCCTTCCGTTGAACTCAAATAACTAATGAAAGTTTCCTGATAATGATTATGTTAATGAATGATGATAATGATAATGATAATGACAACCTGAGTGGTTCTTAAATTCCTGATTTGAAGTACATGTTTATGAAATGGTTTGACTATATTCTCTTCTCCTTGTTTGCAACTAAAATGAATTGAAATGCTTTTACGATATTAGAGTAGTATGTTACTGAGCCTCGGCTCATGACGTTTTGTTTTTCTATTTTAGGTACTGATTGTGCTAATGGGATGACGTAGCAGTGAGGAGTAGTTTAGTATTTAAGCTTACGTAAACATTTATGGTTATAATTTAAGTTAATGCCAGACTATGTATTTCAATTTAAGTTTTTATAATAGATAATTATGATTTCTAGTTATAATATGTTTAAGCTTATGAAATCATGTTTGCCTTGTGCTTTCCAAATAGGAAAGTACGGCAGTAACGCACCGACTTTCTAGGTTCAGCTGCTAATAACTCATTGATTAAACTAATGATGTTGGTTAGTAGCCGGGGCGTTACAAATATGATCTAAAACATCATAGGCATGACAATGAATCTCAAATAATTCAACCCAATTAGAATATTGAACCTTCTCACGATCAAGAACAAGAGGGATGTCGTTCTTAATGTTGCTAACGGACAGCGCCGAATGGTAGGTAGTGGTGGCCGAAGGCGGTGGAGGAGGTGGGGGAAGGGTGTCTTCGCCATCCTTAGGCATGACGAGAGATCAGTAGGCGCAGGGTTGAAGACTGGGCCGAAAAAATTTGGGATCGAAAAAAAATCTGTACTTTGGTTTAGATTTGTTTTAGGCTTTATACCATGTTAGATTTTGGGTAAACTCCCTTCGGTGGAGTGAATTCCATTGATCAGAATATATAGGTTACAACAATATAATCCTAACAGGATTAGGAAATCTATCCATAGTAGAAGTCTAAATATAAAATATAATCCTAGTATATTTCATATTCTATCAGACATAGACAAACTTTTTGATCTCTAAGACTTTTATTAAGGTAGTAATAATATTATATCACCCCAATTCCATTGAAATTGTGTTTTTATCCCAGTTCATCAGAAGATTTTTTTAAAACAACTTATCATTCCCATGTCATGTCATCCACATTCTAATTTCACACTAGACAAGAAAATTACGAGAAGCTAATAAAATCAATTATGAAATTTATTAATAATAATATATATGATAATTGTAATTGACCTAGAGCATCTCTTGGACCAAAATTCTAGTATTTTATCAAAACGTGTGGACAAGCATTGTTATTCGCCACATGTTATCCCTTTCCAGCTATGACATGGTAGGTTTGTTTGCCTAGCTCATAGAACTTAATTCTCTCTCATATACAAATGCTTTCACCTTACGTTCAAAACACAATTTTCATTGTACGAGAATTAAGGCCCCATGACCTTGTGTATAAAATATAGAGTTCCTATTTGTTCTAGGTCACGCCCATCATATAGAGAGAGAGTCCACTTTACAATATTAAAGGAGGTTCCACCTTAAAACCACATGGCAATAATGGTACGTTTGACAATTGTTATGAATGGTGGTAATGGTAATAAATTTGTATGGGAATTTGTTAAGAAAATCATTGTTCATTCCCATGGTAATTCTAATTTATCTTAAAATGTCTATTTTCTTGCTACTTCGCTCGGATGCCACGCTATCAGTGAGTTCGGATATCCCTTATATTATTCTTCTTAAATTTTCGTTCCTATCCACTACCACCTTGTACATGGTAATGAATAATGATAATGAAATTTGATTCCCTTGGAGAAAAAAACACAAGTTTAGAGGTGAGATTGATTCCCCATGGAGAGAAAATACAAATTTGGGGGTTGATATTGCCTCTCCATGGAGATTTCAGGGTGCTTCCCTTGTACTATTACACTTAAAATTCATTCACATTACCACAATTTATTAATGGCTACCAAACGAGCCGTACAGGGAGTATCCACGTTGCCTTATGAAGTGAATTCATCTATCTTCTTTTATCAATGTGGGACACTCACATATGTTGTGCGCTATACATCATAGCTTCAACACTATCAATTAGCTAATATCTCAATGGTACTCCAAATAAAACTTGTCAAACTATTCATACAAGTTTTTACATTAAAAAAAAGAGAATAGCATAGCTTAACAATAACATTAGTATAAACTATGGTGTTTTGTATACATATATATAAATAGAATGATTATTCCTTTTTTGCTAAAACAATCAGAAAAAAGGAAAAAAAAATGTGGCACCACCATATCGCAGAGTTTTATCAAATAACCTGGGCGGACCAACAAGTTGTTGTGTTTTCAAATTATAACGATCCTACTCATTATTATGATTATAATCTTAAAACATTTTTTGTATAAAAAATTATTTTTCTTTTTGCTGTAAATGAGCTATTAAGTGTAATGATGTAGGCGAGATCCCGTTTCAAGTATTGGAACCCGTCCTATAAGATTTTATAACGAAATTAGATGGCATTCATAGATTTTTTAAAATTGTAATCCTTAAGCTAATTGTATTTAAAGATAATAAAGATCATAACTAAACTCTTTCAGTGATAAACTTTCATTACTTGTTTTATAAAATTATGGATTGAAATCCACACAATCGATTTTCCTCATTTGTCATTAGCACTTTTTATATTTATACGTCAGTATTATACTATATACTCCCTCCGTTTCTTTTGAATCTACACACTTTCCTTTTAAGCATGTTTCTTTTTAATCTACACACTGTTTTTTTTTTTCCACCCATCTGGTTTCTCCTCTTTTTCCACCCATGTCATTCACTTTTTAATATTTTAACCCACTTTTTAGTTTTTTCTCTTTCACTTTTCGTTTCTCTCTCCACCTTTTTAGTTTTTTCTCATACTTTTGTACTTCTTCCTTGGTTCTCTACTTCTCCCCCAAAGTGAAGTGAGTAAATTAAAAAGAAACGGAGGGAGTATGTATTACGTATACTTCATGTTAATGATTTATGTGACCTTTGGTATGTTATGCTATTGTGTCGGTCTTGTGGATTTTGCGGTACATATTTTGTGCATTTGGTATTTATTTGGAGGTAAGGAGTTATTAGTAAGTCGATTTTAATTTGTGGTAGATTTGTTTACAGGATATTATATGTGTTCTTAATTAGTACATTCAATTATATATAATAATAATAATAATAATAAATAATAAATAATTATAATAAATAATAAATAATTAATATTAAATAATAAATAATAATTAAAATAAATAATAATAAATAATAAATAATCAATAATAAATAATTATAATTATAATTATAATAAATAATAAATAATAAATAATAAATAATTATATTAAATAATAATAATAAATAATAATAATAATAAATATTAAATATTAAATATAAATAATAATAATTAAAATAATAAATAAATAATAAATAATATATAATATATAATAAATAATAAATAATAAATAATCAATAATAAATAATAATAATTATTATTATAATAAATAATAAATAATAATAAATAATAATAATAAATAATAAATAATAATTAATAATAATAATAATAAATAAATAAATAAATAATAATTACTAAATAATAAATAAAAAAAATATTAAAATAAATAAATAAAAAAAAAAATTATAAATATAAATTCATCGTTATTATAATTATAATATTAATAATAATAACAATATTAATAGTAATATTGAAAACAAAAATAATAATTACAACATTAATAGTAATCTTGAACTTATTTTCTTTGAACCGAACTTATTTTTACTAAACCGAACTTATTTTCTTTAACCGAACTTTATTTTTACTTATTTTTCTTGAAAATATGTCCCAAAAGAATAGGCTAAACTATGGTGTCTTGTAAGCAGGCAGAAAGAAGCACAAGTTATCACGCCACAAGACCACCAGATCTGGTTTTCAGTGCAGCTTCATTTCAACTTTTCATTTCCCTTTTTAAAGCATTCTCTAATTGCTTTCAAGGACTAGATCCTTTGCTTCCTGTAATTTATCGCACTCTTAGGAGTTAAATTCTAATAAATGATTGCTATTTCCATCTAAAAGCACCAATGAATGTGAGATTCTTTTCAGATCTTTTACTAATATAGCTAATTTGGGAAAATTGTTTCTTATACTAACGAATATGCAACTTTAATTTTCAAAATGACCACAACAAACCCCATCATCAGTCATGCCACAACTCCAACACCCCCCTCCCTACACTTCCTACCTTTGACCCACCACAATCACTACCTCCAATCTTTTAGCCTCTCTTGGGACTGTGTTCGTGGGTATTATTGTATGACAGAGCGGACAGAGGTAATTGCTCAAACACCAGCAACCTTCATGATCTTCACCCAGAAGCGCATATACTGAATGGACGTCATAAGGGATGAGTAACTAATGACCTAGATACGTAATTCAGGTTTTTCCGCATCAATCACAAACAAAATCACGGTCACGATACGTCGATAGTCATCAGCCGGACATATTTTGTCTCCTTTGTGTCAATTTCACACCAAAATTATCAGAAACCCCCAGATGAAGTCATCTATCTCAGCCGGAAATAATGTTTTCTTTCTCAGTGTTGGGATTAAACTGAAATCGTTGGAATTTGGAAACTTCTCCTAGAAGTCATCTACGTCAATATCGAATAATAACTAGAAGGATGGCATCATGTCGCTGCTGGCATTGTTTACGCCAATCTTCTTGCTGCGGAAGAGGTAGGTTACCGCCAGAAATCTCTAGAGTTCTAGTCCTTAATGTCTCTTTTGTGAATAGGAAGGAACGGAGGTAAACAAGTAAAACAACCATTGTAGACTGCAGGAAAATTCTGAAGTTCTAACCAAATTATGAGAACTATAATTGGGTTTGTTTTGGTCATTTTGAGAATTGAAATTGCATACTGGTTATAACGGGATCGACTTAGCCCGATTAGCTATTATGGAAAAAGATCTTTTCTTTTCTTCCAATTTAAAAAATGCGTCCAGCTCTTTCAGCAAATTTCTTTAAAACCACCTAATCACCTATTACACTAAGACACTTGTGTACCAAAGATTGGTCACCCTAAGCCAAGCCTCCATCAATGGAGGAATTGCACCATTAGAAAGGACTCAAGGAGTTCACGATCAGGTATCTAAGACAAGCTAAAATACTTACATTTGTGAACGCCTATATATCTGCTTGAGCAAATGTGAAACATATTTTTTTGTGACCACATAGGCACATACCAAAAAAGTTGTTCTCAAATGAGAGTGGTAAGCATTGGAAACATGTAACATAGGTTCGGCGAAAGAAAGTTACGGAATAAAGTCAGCATGAAGACTCTAGACATGCCAGATCAGCAGGCCAAGGTGAATTATTCCACACAGCCAACCTAGCCAAATATGCTTAGATACAGACCATCTAAGACCATAATTGCTGTTGCTGGCCACAGAGAGAAACAGAAACTGGAGAAAATACCATCCGCCAAAGAACTAGAAATGGGACTGTACAATGTCAAGAGACACAAGTTGCATTGCAGGGAGGACGGGTATCTAGCATAGAAGCTGATACCCAATCTCTAAATTATCTAGCCCAGTCTCCAAATAATCTACCCCAAGATATTGAGGAGATTTTCGGACTTAAGAATAACAAATGGTGACAAGACTCATCTTATCAGTGTTAACTAAATTTGGACACCCAAGATTTGGAAAAAAATTAAGGAAACCCACACTGTCAACAGGATCATTATTGATATAGAGACCACATATCTACCAAATCCAATATCCTTGCCACAGAAGTCTCACAAGTGTTGGTTCAACAAAAATGATTGAGAGGGGAGCTCAATTATTCCACCAATAGGATTTTCCAAGCAATATGTAGAATAAAGATCACTGATCCAAGACTAATAGAGACTATTGAAAAGATTAACGATCAGGCACCAAATTTACCCTTCAGTAGGGAAACCTTATATTATGCCAGTCAAGTGGGAGACTAAAACTAAAGCTATCAATTGACCCTATAAGACTGGGATAAGCATTAGTAATTCACCTGTGACCTCATTGGCGAGCCCAACTGTAATGGTGGGACTTGGGAGTGTCACAATATCAACAATAAAGTACCTTGCATATTACAAAAGGACTGAAGATCTAATGCTAGGGAGGTACTACCTCTGTTTTTTTAAATTGTTATGCTTTTCTTTTTTGGCCGTTTTTATTTAATTGTTACACTTTCACTTTTTCCTTATATAGTAACCTATCACATCAATTTTTTACATTTTTCTACCTCATATATCCCACCACCCATTTTAATAATCCATCCAAAACCTTCCCACCTATCCAATTTTTCTCTCTCCTACAATATTTTGATACTTCTTTCACATTTCCCAAAACCAGACATTCTTTGGATTTACATCTTTCTTGCTTTTTGCAAAATTTCCTTGGTTCTACCCCAAAGTGAAGTGTAACAATTAAAAAAAACGGAGGGAGTATAAACCTAATGTAAATGCCAGTCACCTAGTCTTTGACAGTCAAGGTTGAATTCCTCACATAGGCTTGAGACAGGATTGCGATCCTCAATACGAGATATAAACAAACACGGAATTTAATCTTCATTATATAAGGGAAGAGGAGAGGACTTAGTGTCCACCCTAAATTACAAATTCACCCTCAATAGAAAACAATCAAACTCAACTTTACCAATTTTTAAGAATATAAAAAAATACAGGTCAAACTACAGAGCAGTTTTATCAAATTTCAAGGCAATTCATCAACTTAATTGGCATATTTTTCTTTATCGGATCTTTGTAAGCAATTTTTCTTACTTATTTCAGGTTAATAGATGTAATTACGCAATTAGTTTAACTTTCTACTAACGAACGCAGGTTTGCCTTAATTGGGAATTCCATCCTCAATATGGGCCTGTAAACTAAGGAGAGACACCTACTTTAAGCTGGAACCTCACATCAATCCCATATGGGCTAAACACCTTCAACTTTATTTGCCAATCTCATAGGTTTGGGAATGTAGGTATCCAACAGCCTCCTGTGGGTCTAGAAGGAAAAGGAATACTGGTTTCCCCCATTATTTCAAAAGGGCAAAGGCACACCCGACCTAGGAATGAGGCACCATGATGCGGTGCCGGGATGACCCCTTTGCATCAAAACACCGCAGTAGCGGTATGTCAGTCTCCATGGGGACGTATTTGGAAGAAGAAAAAAAGGTAAATACCCACATAACCCAAATCCAGAAAAGCTAATAGAGAAGGAAAAAAAGCTATACAGGATCAATATCTTTAGAGCTTGTGGGGTGAAAAAAATACAAGGATAAGAAAGAGAAGAAAAAAAGATGAAAAGACAGAGAGAAAATCTTTTCAGGCAGCTTTTATTTGTAAGAAGCAAAGACAGAATATGGTGTCTTAAATCACCATTGGATTCAACCCCAACATGTGTGTACTTATCATCCTTAGTTGTCTAGCCTTAATAACACCATCAAAGATTTTTAAAGTAACAGGTTCAAAATCGAGTTTAACAAAGACGACAAACTCTTTTTTCTTCTTAGGTTCACGATGAGACACAAAGGGCAATATGCAAAGACAGTTCTGAGAATTAAGATCTGTTACAAACATTGGATAACTTTTTACCAGTGATTGGTGATGAATGAAGTAATCAATATGTAACCAAGTAGTGTTTATTAGTCGTTGATTAAGAAATCAAAGACTTGTATTTTCTCTCCCAAAGATCCCCTATTTTTCCCCCGAATATCCTGCCCATATCTTTTCCTTTCCCACTAATCATGAGCCCTTGATTTTATAATATATGGTTAGGATTCAACTCTACTTTGTAGAGTTTTCATAAAACTCTAGAGGATCCGGACCCAACCAAGTAAGGCCTAATTACTATCAAATTACCTCTAAAATCTCTCACAAAACTAACTGTACAAAGCAAATTGCTCTTTCCCTTCCCTTGTTAAACCTCCACTCAAGCAAAACCCCTCAAGAAGGGAAAGTAAAAGTCAAAGCAAATTTTTTTTTTTGAAATTAAAAATTAATTCATTGATTCAAAGTCATACGACATCAACAATAGAAGTCAAAACTAAACAAATACATATCAAAATGAAATAAATACAATTCTAATATGACAAAACCACGATCGTTGAGTAGATCTAACACTTCTGAAAACCCTCGTCTTTCACATCGATGTCTGATGCAACCTTCTGCAAGGGGGTTTATCGATCTTTTGTAGTTTTGAAGTAGAACTGGATTCAATTCAAGTGATTGTAAACGAAGTACTAACATCTGTTGCAACCCCGCACAAATTTCAATCAACAAATCAACCTCTTGAATTACACAAAAACCCAAAAACAAAGTCTCCAAACTCTCACATGGAGAGAGATAAAACCCAATATATGGGTAGATATAACCCAATAAATGGGTAGAAAAACTCTCCATTAGAGAGAGACTGAAGTTTATTAGAAACATTAATATAAAAAACTAGTAATAAAAGGAGAAAAGAGGCTTACCACCGCCCAAAAAGGTGACGGTATCCCCTAGGTTGAAAATTAGGGTTTTGTTGGAGAGGAGAGAGAAGAGAGAAAAATAGGGAGAGGAGGCGTCGGCTTAAAAGTCAAAGCAAATTTATACAACTACAATAAAAACTTTCCTTATTAAATTATTCAACCAAAAAAAAACAACTTAGATCTGTAAGCGTCAAGATACCAATTTTCACAAGCTTAACTTATTTACACGGTCAATTAATGGTTACAATATCAAATTAAACGAGATTTATACCTAAATTAACCAGATTTTATTTCCTAGTTAAATTCAACAACAGAAAAAGCAAAAATCTCCATTCAAAACTCTTTCAGTGATTGATTTTCATTACTTGTTTTATACATCGAAGTAAGTGTTCCTGCCCAATCTAGTTATGGCCTAATCAATAGGTGAAATTGCCAAATAAATATCCTTGTGCCATCAATTCAAACAAAGGACTAGCCCACAAAGCTAAACGTACTCCCTGATGTTCAATTATTATATAGTAGACCAGGATCTATGTTACTCCTTAGAGTATGGCCGTTGGTTGATCTAAGCCATAGATTATGAGAAGAGAAGGTATAAAAAGCAATAAAAAAATAGGAGAGAGAAAAAAAAGGAGGAAAGAGAGCATTGATCGGATGATTGCAAGATTTGCAACGATCCAAAATGAACAAAAAAAAAGGTGGATCATTGTCCATGTGGCGCATGAAAGAAGGATGGGAATCCTGCAGTGGGTCCCACATCTGCTGTATGGCAGAAATCTAACCACTCCATATTTCATCAATCTAACGGCTACCATTGCATTGAATTAGTAACGTTGAAAATTTTTGCAATGGCCAAATCTACTGTTTGAATTTATCAATTTATTTTTAAAAAAACCACCAACAGCTATATATTTTTTTTGTCTATAAATAGATACCAATATTGAGCTACTTCTCCAAATCATATTTTTGAGCTCATTTTGTTATTGAAAGTCATATTTGTTTCCTTTCAATATTTATCCACCCCACAAAAATAAATTCTCTCATAATAAAGATTAGTTATGGATCCCAAAACCGGTAGAAAAGGAAATCCTATAACGAAACAGTTATTGCGGCGGATATGGATTGCACCCGGATTGATACGAGTATTTGTCCGAGCGTTCAATCATCGAAACCCTAAACCGAGACCTAAACCCTCGCTTTACCCTCGTTATTGAAAAACAGACTGTTCAGACAACTTTGCAACAGCATGAATTTCCAACTCATTGCTCATCTATTCTTATTACATTTACAGGGCGTGGACAGCCTAATTACCAGCTAAGTTTATGAGATTTTAGAGGCCTAAGGGCAAACCTACATATTAGAGCTCTAATTAGGTCTAAGTTTTTTGAATGTTTTGATTTTTCGGTGTAGGCCGAAAAAATAAATAGTTTTTGGTCCAAGTTTTTTGAAGATTCGATTTTCGGTCCGGACCGCGAAATTTTTTCTTTTTTGGCTATGTTGTCACGGTGGAAAGATCATAAAAATTATAGATCATCCATTGGTGGTGAAAAAATCATAAAAATTAAAAGTAGATCATGAATGAGGTGGAAGAGAGATGAAGTATTAAAATATTTGATGATCTAAGATTTTGGATCAACGATTGGGTATACTCTTAGAGGGGATATAGGACAAGATAAAGTGGATCTTTTGATTGATCCAACCTTGACTGCAGAAGAATATATATGGCTGGAAAAGCATATCCGACCCACCCAAAACAATTTTCGGATTCTTCATCCCGTCCTCATCCCTATCATCCACCCATAGTCCATTTCTTCATATCCAATGTCCGAGATATTCAGCGCATCCATTCAAACCCAGACCAATTTTTTTTATCACAGGAGTCTCAGTTCATAAATAAATCCCTCTCGGCCCTTCATGATGTCATATCTGCCCTAGCATCTAAAACAACCCATGTTCCTTACAGGTCTGGATTATTTTACATTTTAACATAATCAGGGCTTCATTAGCCTAATTAAATTTTTTGTCAACTTTCAGAAGCTCGAAGCTCACGCACATGTTGCAGAGTTCTTTAGGTAAGACACTTGTTGACGTGTGCCCCAGAATATAGCTTTTGGAGAATAACAGTGCAATAAGGACTCTGATTCTCTTCTAATTTTACTGTCTTGATTTAATGGCAAAGCAGGTGGCGATTGCAAGACTCTAATGTTCATCCAAATAAGTCCAAGTGATGCAGACCTTGGGGAGACCCTATGTTCCTTGAACTTTGCTAGTCGAGTTAAGGGACTTGGCAGCGTCCAGCTTGCAAACAGACAGATCATGCTGAGCTCCTCAAGTATAAGCGATGGTGATGTTGTTGATGGTGATGCTCCTGTTGTGAGTGATTTTAATTTTCACTTACTTTTTTTATATTTTTCTTTTTCTTTTGGGTTGTTATTGGTACTACTAACACGTTTTTTTTTGTTGTTATCTATTATTATTATTTTTAACAGGAAATCTTTTATATTAAGTCACAGAAGGACTTTGATGATTTGGTTGTTAGAGGGGATTTAGGACAATATAAGGTGGATCTTGTTATTGATCCAACCTTGATTCCAGAAGAATATAAATGGCTAGAAAATCAAATCCGAACCACCCTACCCAATTTTCGGATTCTTCATCTCCGTCCTCATCCCTATCATCCACCCATAGTCCATTTCTTCATATCCAATCTCCGAGATCTTCATCGCATCCATTCAAACCCAGGCTAAAAAATTTTGATCACCCTCCCGTATAACTGGTTAACTAGACGTGAATCAGATGAGATTTCGAAGATTGCAACTTTAGTATCCCCGTAAAGATTTTTTATCAGGACTTGCACATTACTTATTAGGTATAATATATATTAATCAATGATTATAATTTTTTTAACTAATTTTTTCAATCTGATTGATGTAACTTTGAATTTTTAACAGGGCGTGAATGGGCTAGGAATGCCATGGCCATACTGTTCCTTGCTATGTGTTGGTACAGAAGAGGTTTTCAATGCCTCGTTGACATCCGGTTTTCCTTATACTCACTCAATCGAGAAGGTGTGTGTGTGTGTGTCTATATATATATATATATATATATATATATATATATGGGCTCCGGTGAGAACAACTTGATTATGTGAGAATGCCTAGTTATATGAGAATAAGCCTCTACCCTTGGATCACTCTAATCTTAAGGCTGAGATTTTTCTCATTTCATTAATTCTAATTCCAAAAAAATTGTCGTCCTTCCCGACACACCGTTGTTTATCTACTGTAGCAAATTAACAAATTTAGTCCTCCATGGAAGCTCGAAGATGTAGAGTAGCTCGACCTACTACAACAAACTAGCAATTTCGTCCTTAATTAAACCTCAGACAAGATTGAAATTCCTCCATTGAAATTCAATGATTCAAAGTGGTATTTTTTCCAACCGCTGTATTTTTCAGTTATTTCTCATATTTTAGGGTTTTAGTTTTCATAATTTGATGTTGTTACTATGAAATTGAGCGATGGAAGATGTGATTCTCAAATTGCCTATTTGTTTTAGTTGATTCATTTTGGATTTACAACTTTTTAAGGTAAAATCTGTCTTGAATTTATTGTGGTATATTTCGAACTTTAATGCTCTATTTTTTATGCTCTAATTCTAAGGTAACAGTGGATTTTCATCTTCTTCTTTTTCTTTCTGCATCTTTTCTCTCTATATATTTTGAAATTCTTGTGTTTTGGGTGTGAAATACAGTTGTTGTCGATGCTAGAATTAGTGGGAAGATTTTTATGAATTGGTCTGACTTTGGAATTGAGAATTGTAAGTATGATGACATTGTCTCTTTTACACATGTATAATTGGAGATGTACTTGTAGGCAACTTGTGATGTGCTTTTAGGCAATTCATGATGTATATTTATACTAGGTTCTCTAGAAGGAAGATGCATATTTGCTTTTGACCAGCAAGCCTATAAACTGTTCAGAGTATGAATCAGGAATGCTAACTTATCTATAGGCCATTTATAGTAGATATCAGGGAGAAAACCAAAAGTATAATGTCTTCTGAGTTTATGAAGCAAGCATGGCATAGAAACTTACTGCCCATAAATTACCATAATTGATGAAAGTGTGATGCATATTTGCTTGCAATTCGTATATTTAAGCTATCCCAATATGAATATGATTTGTTCCTATTATATGGAACAATTCTTGAATTATCTTTTGTTGGGTTGGAATTTTCTTGAATTAAGGCTGTTTTTTTTTGTTAGGTATTAATATATGTATATAGTTTTCTAGGATAAGTTACATGGTAAACAACCTCACCATACATTTATACAATTGCAAGAAGATGGCATATTAAAACAATGACAGTATCAGCCTTCAGTATATTAATCCGTTCGTCTGCTTCACAGTCTGATAAACTTCCCTGTTTCACATCCCAAAATCACACAACTTTAAAAACCAACATCAACCCAGTATTGCGCAACACTCCAGAATCATGTACAAGCCAGAAAAGTAGCAATCAAAATTAAGTTATCACCCAAGAAAAATAATCCTAAAATGTCCACTAATTCTGGAAAAAGGCAGGTTAGAACAGTTCTCTTGCTGCTGTTTTGGCCCTGCACTGATTCAGGAGCTTCTTCCAGATCTTCAAGGAAGTCAATCAAGAAATCAAATAATTCAGATACCCACCATACAGTTATATAGAGCAAGCCTCATCCTTGCTTTGATCTTCAGGTTCAAGTAAAGAGTCAATTGTTATTATTCATATGGTCTCAACTCCTAACAATCTAGGTAGTTTAAGTTCAATAATGAATTGTCAGCTTTCACAAGAAAATAGAGATTCAGATACATAGGACCTACGATTACCTAACTTTAAGGAGCTCCGTCCTTGGCTCATATGAACTTCCCAAAAGTCAGAGAATTTAGAGGTCAAAAGAAGGGAACTCAAGTAACTAGATCTGGAACCAGTTTATAAGTTCCCATAATAATGAACTTTCTTCATAATTTCTATAATATCAGGAAACTGTTCAAGAGTCCCAAGTTAAGTGAATATTTTTCTGATTCGTGGAGTTTGTCTCAAATTAAAATTAAAGAAAAGCTCCAACAATAGGTCACCTTAGGATGTCAAATATATCTTCCTGAGTTTGGTTTGAAGAGTAGATGAAAGAGCGAAGGAAATAATCGGAATAAGAGCGAAGTAAATAGACCAACCTTAGTATCAACCTTAGCCTAGACTTGTGTCAATAATTACCTATAAACTCGTTATCACTATTTTCATATACAAGCGCCTACGACATGACTGTATAGCTATAGCCTTATAAGGAGTGTTAGATTAGGATGTTGATTGGTCGCAAAGGCTATTTGGTGTTAGGCTACAGCCTTATTGAAGGCAGTAACATCTTCATTCTATCCTGGCCAGGATTCTGTTATGCACCCATATACCGAGGCCACTATCAAGCTAATTTATGCAAGGAGAAAGTTAAATCGAAAAAGGGATTCTTTGCGACAATAGGGTTGATTACGGAAGTGGGAATGCGAGGCGATTACGGAAGTGAAAATGCGAGGGCGATAGTGGAGCATGTGATACTAGGACGGGGAATAATCAGGAATAACAGTAGAGATAGAAGTGACAGTTGTAGAGAGAATGAATGATCTGGCAATAATAAATAGAGGAACGTAGAAAGATTAGAACCAATACTACTAGCTAATTGCTCTACCTATTCTTATCTTCTTCTTCTATTCTTGTTATGCTTTATCTTTGTATTTATCTTAGCAAGTTGCTGCCTTAGTTGCTTCTTCTACTCCATTATTGTGTTGAGTTGCTGCTCTTCCCAGTTTATAACAGATTCAATTCTCATTCCGGAGGGAATCTAATAAATCTGCATATACTCATTCACATTGTTGCATATATGCTTATAGCCATATCACATACTTTATATTTCACTTGTTCATATTGGTTATGAATTTATATAATTTGTTTATATGATTTTCACCAGGTTTGGTTTTGTATATCATATTACAATGGAGGAAGTTGAAAGAAAAAATTATGTTCGTAAGTTTGGAAGTCGTATGTCTCCATCTGGACTTCATTCTATGATTAAAAATATGAGTTCTGAACAAAGACAAGCTGTAAAAGATATCGGGTTTGGTGTTTTTCTTTATCTGGGCTTTGGGGCTTTAAACAACAAGCTAAGTCTTTGGCTTATTGAGAACTTTGACCCATATAGTCGTACATTATATGTACGAGATGGGAAGATCACGATTGATTGAGAAGATGTCCAAGTGACTCTTGGACTTCCTATGGGTCCTAAGGCTGTGAAGGAAGCAATGAAGGATGATGACAATGAAGAATTTAGTATTCTTTTGGAACAATGGAGGAGTATATGGGGTTTGGAGAAAGGATTCCCTAAGATTACAAAAATGTCGGAGATGATTCTTACTTTGGGGGCCGAAGATGATTTCAAGAGAAGTTTTGTGGTTTTTGTTGGTTTCTCGTGTTTGCATGGGCATAAGAATCAATTTTGCAACTACAAGATTTTATTTTCACTCATGCACACAAGTGAAATAAGTCACATGGATTGGTGTCAATATACAATTGATTGTTTAATCGATGCAATCCTCATTTGGAAGAAAAATCCATGTGGTTTTTTCACGGGATCTCTATTATTTCTCACGGTAATGACACTTTGATATACCCTATTGTATAATTTATAAAATACGCTTTTAGATCATGTTGATATATGATTGCTTCATTCTTTTTCCCAAGAAGGTGTATATAGAAGGTGTATATATATATTTGAAATAAGCGGTATTGGTGATGTATATGTAGTAGAAATATGATGTACATATTGTTTTGTGATATGCATATATATTATTTCTCTGTTTTTATCATTACTAATTCATTTTTATTGTTCAATAGTTATTCTACTTAGATAGGGTGGAATTTATAGGATCGCAAATTGAAAGGAAGGCTCCGATTCTATGTTGTTGGAAGACTAAGGCTATAGAAGAAAGATTTAAGGCAGAGATAAAGGCCGAAAATTTTGGGTTTGGAAGGATTTTGCCTCCTATACGAATCAAAAGTGATGCCGATACAATTATTAACGAGGTTGTACCGAGTCCATTCTACAACAAATGATCAAGGAGATTCATCACAAAAATCTACAGAGGTATTTTTAATTAGTGCACCTATACAATTATTTGTGCATGCACTTAAGCTTAAAAATCTGAGTCTTTTACGCGATTTCACCACCTCCTTTACCCCTGCTTCTATCACGTTTCTGCAATTCTGCATGTTCAAATGTACCCATGCTTCTATCATGTTTCTTGCAAAGCAGTTCTTGTATTCTCCAACTCTTGTTTCAGAATAGCAACCTAGTATTATCAAACTGTTAATGTCCTGTCACTGTTATATTTGTGACTGCAATTCACTTGACACTTCATATGGAAGTAAATAATCTTTGAAAAATTCTCTTTTTATATCAGTATAAAATTTATTATCTTATCATGGATCAAGTAGTAGAAATAAAAATAAGTTTAAACAGGTAATTGATTGATCACAAAAATGCAAATCTATTACCAGTTTGTTATGCTCCTGAGCAAGATGAGAACTTTGTTCAATTTATTACATAAGCTATGAACTGATATCCTTGCTGAATTTAGCTACAAACTTTGTTCAATTTGGGCAAGTTCTCTCCATGGTTCAGAAACAATACCCGGGTAGTGAATGTATAAAGAAAATACAAAGCACCGCTGTTGACATGTTCACTAAATTTTCAGAGAAGCAACAATAACCTCAACCGGAAGTAGAGCCTTCCGTTTCCAATCTTAATGGTAAGTCCAATTCAGAAGAGTTTGATGCTTTCTTTGATCAACCTGGAGTTCTGGAAGCAATTGATGCCCTTGTGAATGCTTATCAAGAGACTTGTGGAACACATAATCTACAAGAAACTAGGAAGGAAACGAACATTCCAAATGAGATTTGTGCTACTCCACAACAACCGGATGTTCCTAGTTTTGACCTTGGACTTGAACTTTCACCGTTTGTTCGGGCGCCTCAAAGTAAAGATATCAATCTAATTTCATCCCTTGATGCACCTGAGATTGATGCTGCACGTGAGATTGAGACCGAGAGACCCATAGTTGTTGCTTTACAAGGTCGACTAAGCAACAAAAAGGGGAAGAACAAAGTTGTGCATTTTGATACGGAATTAGAGGGAAAACTCGAAAATAAGAGACAACATCCTCTAAGGAAGCCAAAGAACTTGCCTTTGCAATATAGGTCTCCATACTATGATCGATATGTTGACGTGTTGAAGAAGTTGACTATCATTGAGAAGCAAATCTGCAAATATGTTCTGACATTTTGAGATAGAAAGTAAGATGATTATGTTACTTCTTTTGTCTAATTTATTGCTTGATTCATACGTTACAAATTTCAATTCATTGTCATTCTTTTTTTTTTTAAATCATGTGTCTTCAGTGAAGTATTGTATCATTACAAAGGATTCCAAGGTGAACGCCATCTTTTCTCATCACTTTTGGAAGAGTATGTAGACACTGGGATCATTGATATATGGTCATTGCTTTTAAATCGGAAGGAATCAGGACGTGGGTTAGGGTCCCCAAAGAGATTCTTTATCCCTCCTACAGCTTGTGTAAGTCTCTAATCGATTAAATATCTAAGTTTGTTCTAAGTCTAGATAATGATTTAATAATTATTATATTTAATCTACAGGTTAACTTGACTCAAGAACTTCTTGGACGGAAAAAACCGGTGCTACAATGTGAGCTTGAGTTCCATAAGAGATTATTGAACATGCTCAACTGCTCCGAGTATGGAGATATGTCAGATGTCGATCTTGTAAGTAATTAGTTATTTTTTGGCCTAATTTGATGTACTTATCATTGAGTCCTAATTTATGACTACATGAGAGTTTAATGTGTGTGTGATTTTTAAACTAAACATTTTTAATCGATGATGTACTTTTATGCCATCACTGATGTACTTTTAAGTCACCAGTGATGTACTTTTAAGTCACCAGTGATGTACTTTTGAGCTATGTACATCCAGTCCTTTAAGAGGACCATATACTACTTTAAGGTATCTAGGGCTAGGCAAATTTTTATATACTTTGCACGCATCTCATGATTCTCATCAAGAGGCTAGAAAACAGGTCAAGTAAACACTTTGCGAAGCTAATTAGCTAAGCGAGCTTATTGTTCATGTATAAATTAGAATTACAACCTCACTCTTCCATGGTTAATCTGGTCTGAAACTCTGAATACTGGGGGACATCTATGCATGTGAGGAGAGAAAAATAATGAGAACATCAGTAAGTCCCTCAGCTCATATTATATTATGGCGTGTACAAGATCTATTAATTTAGAAGGTCAAAATAATGTTTCCTTTATATTTCTCTTTTACCTTGATGTTACAGGAATATGTGTGTTAGTTTGGTATAACTCCTTCCATCCCATACATAACTTCTCACTTTTAAGTACAGGGATTATGAAAGAAAATTTGAAGTAGAATGAAAAAGATACTAGTCCAGGGAGATAATAATTAGTAAAAGAAAGTATGTATAAAAATTGAAAGAGAAAATAGTTATTGCGATGAAGAGAGAAAGTAACCTTAGCTTAGAAAGAGAGTGATGCAAAAACTTTTTGGGACATCCAAAAAGGAAAGTGAGAAGTTACTATGAGATGGAGGAAGTTACTAACTTTCCAAATCCCCCACAAACAAAAGGAGAAAACCAAAAAAGCAACTTTGTTATGTTACCAGTAGTAGGAATAGGCAAATGCTCTTTTTGATTGGCATAAAAAAATAGCCAAAAATACAAAGCTCGCTTGCATTTGTCAGTAGTCACACTAGCTTAGCTTTAACTTAACTCCTAAAGTCCTAACTCATACAGTACCAGCAAGAAACAAAAATGTTCATTAGAAGAATGATGATACGCTCAAGTTACACGTAGTATTTACGTAACTTTGGGTGCACTTTGCTAAGGGTTTGATTGTAATTGTTAACGTTCGTGTTTTATTTAACCCTTAGCGGAAGTTCGGAGCTTTGCGACATAATTGGTGTTAACGTCTTATATTCCGAGCTTCCAAGGTGAAGTGCATTTGAGCCGAGCAAAGCCCAAGCATTACCGCAAGCCAAGTCGCCCAGCGCTCCATCATCGTAAGCAAGCCGCATCGCACGCCCAACGCTCAACTACCGCATGCTTGCCTCGCGAACCATGCCAGCGAGGCCCAGCAGCATCGCCCATCACAACATCATCGCCCATCACAACATCATCGCCACAACCAAGCAGCATCGCACGCCCAGCTCGCACGTTGCAGCGCTCGCACACCGCAAGCCTTGCGCGCGCCCAGCAGCTCGCCCAGCAGCCTCGCCCAGCTGCCCAGCTCGAGCTCGCACCTCGCGAGCATGGTCGCACCTCGCGACACCTTGCTCGCACCTCGCGACACGCTCGCGAGGTGCGACTGCTTGCCAATCCAGTGCGCGGTAGGCAGAACACTCTTCGCACGGTGCGACAAAATTCGCACCTCGCGACCCCTAGGTCGGTCTAAATGTCGGCTGACTTTTGAGCTTTAGTATAAATACTAAAGCTTGTTTTTGGACCTAGGGGGGCGGCCACAAGGAGAGGGAGTTTCCAAAACTCCACTCCTCTCTTGTTGTCTTCACTTTTTAGTTTTTATTTTCTAGTTTAGTTTTTCGTAGATTTCAATTACGGGATTGGCTTATGCTATTCCGATTGTAGCTTGAACCGTTCTTGAACGAGATTAATATGGAGCTTCAAGCATTATTGTGAGATCTTTCCTCTCTTTCTATTTCCTTTGATTATGGTTTAATTTCTATGCTTGCTTTCTATGATAATTGCATGATTATGCTAGGAATCTTACTAGTTTGATTGTGTAATTAATCTAATGCTAGATTTAAGAATAGAATCGGATTGTTTTATTCTTTTATCAATTGGTAGCAAACTAGGGAGTAGCTTAGATGCTTGATCATCTTGGTTATTTCTTGGGGAAATTGAATTAAGCTGTTGAATGTTTATCGCTTGTATGGCGTTAGCGAGTACGTTGGTTCTCTGTGTTTATTCTTTGCTATTGGATTGAACTTAGCCGCTATCGGACTAGGTTATCCTTTGGTTAGGGTTTTATAGTCATGCTGATCGTGCTATTCAACTAAGAATAAGGAGAACACGAGATTAATTCTCGACAATAGATAATTATGGAAATAATTAGAGTGGATGTTCAATGATCGATAATGAATTGAAGTGAATGTTAATCGGATTCAAGATCTTCCCATATTGATTTCTCATTTTGTTTATATGCTAGTTAGTTGTAGTTTGTTAGTAAATCAACTTGAAACCCCCCTTTGTAATTATTAGTAGGTTTCTCGGCCCTTAGCTTAATCTAGGTTTCGAATCACGCTGAGTATTAAACTCGTCCCTGTTTCCCTGTGGATACGACCCCTACTTCCATTATACTACCTTAGTGTAGAAGAGAGTAGGAGAAATTTTATCTTTGGCCGGGTGCGGTGCACAACGACGACACATCCGCGCTCGCCCAAATTTTGGCGCCGTTGCCGGGGAAACGGTGTTACTTGTTTGTGTTTTGCGTGATTTTTGGATGGTATTGCTTGTGCTCTTTGTTTTTGGTTGGCCACTCTCTTGGGAATGGTTGATTGACTCATACTTTATATCTTGGTTATTGTCTAGCTTTAAATATTGATATTAATGGTCATGACTTGGATTAGCTAGGAGTACTACTAGTGATGTTTGTTGTTGACTTAATGCTAGGTTTTGGATATAATATGATGTTATATACTCAACCATGATGTAGTAAGCTAGGCACTAACAATGCATTGCAAGAGTCCTTCTCAATCAATTTTGCAGGTATTTGAAGTGGAGATTGACATGGAACCACCATTGTCACACATGGAGCACAAATCCAATGATTAAGCTTAAGGTATTAAGTCGAGCTCACGACTTTAAACAACAGCGCTTCTCGGGAGGCAACCCGAGATCCCTTTTTATTTTCTTTCTTTTCCTTTATTTTCTCATCAAATTTCCACCACCACAACAAATTTTCTTTCACCCACCGCCCACCCACTAAAACGAACCACAACACATCTTAATCCGCTTGGAACCAAAATCCACAAAAGAAAACCCGTTGGGAGGACTTCAAATAGCTAGGAGTTGGTACAACTAGAGGGTTGAGATTGTTAATGTATCTTTTCGATCTCTTAAGTTAGGTGCAAATCTCAAAAATTTAAAATTTTGAATTTGTCATTTGTTTGAGTGATTCGAGGGAGAGGGTTGTGAGTTGAGTTATGAGATTTGAGTTGGTGTTGTTAAGAAATTTGAGTTTGACGGATTGTTTGGTCATGAGTTTTGAGCATTCGATCTTCGATTTACCCGATTTTCAAATTTCCCCCCTATTTTCAGTATACTTTTTCTTTTAATTGTCGACACATTGAGGACAATGTGTAGTTTAAGTAGGGGGGAGGGTATTCTCATTCTCATGTATCTATGTTGTATATCTATGTTGTATATATTACTTTCAATTTGAAAAAAAAATGAAAATGAAAAAAAAAAATGAAATGAAAAAAAAATAAATATAAAAAAAAAAAAAGTGATGAAATGAAACCCGCTGAGTTGAAAACCCACAAGGGTGGGCGACTCAGGCAAAAATGGGGGCCCGAATAGGTTGAAAACCCGAAAGGGCAACCTATGCAAAAAAGTGGCTTATGTTGAGCGGGTAAGATGGTGAGATGCAACCAAAAAGAAATGTGTGAAGCTAGGATGAAAACCCGAAAGGGCTCCTAGGCAAAATGAGAGATTAAGAGAGAATTATACACTTTGAAAACTCATTTGCCGGAGATGGTGTCATAAGGTTGAAAGCGTTTTCGGGTTGGTTTGGTTATTTCATCCTTGATTTTGTGAAGTTTTATTTTGGCTTTCACATTCTTTTGGTTGATTGTTTGTTTTTGGGAGTAAGCATGGAATTTATCCCTTTTTGTCTTCATTCCATGGCTTGCTATTTTAAATTAGTTGTTGTAGTAGTAGTTTTAGTTTATCTTTTGAGGTTTTAGGCGAGTTGTCATTTTGATTGTGGCGTTGGAGTGGGTTCAACTCCTTTGAGATCCTTCAGGATTTGAGCTCACATTTTGGTTGTAGTTTGGTGATTATTGTTGTCGCGTCTGTATTTTTGATAGTAGCTTGAATCTAAGTGTGGGGGAATCATCATCCCTTACGTTTTGGTTTTGAGCGTATTTTGTTAAGATGTGATAATGATGGTGTAGTTGATGGGGAGTGTAGGTTGGTGTCGTTAGCTTGGGTGATGATTTATTTGGTGATCCTCATTTTGAGTTTACTCGAGGTCGAGTAAAGTTCAAGTGTGGGGGGTATTTGATACGCTCAAGTTACACGTAGTATTTACGTAACTTTGGGTGCACTTTGCTAAGGGTTTGATTGTAATTGTTAACGTTCGTGTTTTATTTAACCCTTAGCGGAAGTTCGGAGCTTTGCGACATAATTGGTGTTAACGTCTTATATTCCGAGCTTCCAAGGTGAAGTGCATTTGAGCCGAGCAAAGCCCAAGCATTACCGCAAGCCAAGTCGCCCAGCGCTCCATCATCGTAAGCAAGCCGCATCGCACGCCTGGCCAACTACCGCATGCTTGCCTCGCGAACCATGCCGGCGAGGCCCGGCGGCATCGCCCATCACAACATCATCGCCCATCACAACATCATCGCCACAACCAAGCAGCATCGCACGCCCAGCTCGCACGTTGCAGCGCTCGCACACCGCAAGCCTTGCGCGCGCCCAGCAGCTCGCCCAGCAGCCTCGCCCAGCTGCCCAGCTCGAGCTCGCACCTCGCGAGCATGGTCGCACCTCGCGACACCTTGCTCGCACCTCGCGACACTGCTTCGCGAGGTGCGACTGCTGCCAATCCAGTCTGCGGTAGGCGGAACACTCTTCGCACGGTGCGACAAAATTCGCACCTCGCGACCCCTAGGTCGGTCTAAATGTCGGGCGACTTTTTGAGCTTTAGTATAAATACTAAAGCTTGTTTTTGGACCTAGGGGGCAGCAGCCACAAGGAGAGGGAGTTTCCAAAACTCCACTCCTCTCTTGTTGTCTTCACTTTTAGTTTTTATTTTCTAGTTTAGTTTTTCGTAGATTTCAATTACGGGATTGGCTTATGCTATTCCGATTGTAGCTTGAACCGTTCTTGAACGAGATTAATATGGAGCTTCAAGCATTATTGTGAGATCTTTCCTCTCTTTCTATTTCCTTTGATTATGGTTTAATTTCTATGCTTGCTTTCTATGATTGTTGCATGATTATGCTAGGAATGTTACTAGTTTGATTGTGTAATTAATCTAATGCTAGATTTAAGAATAGAATCGGATTGTTTTATTCTTTTATCAATTGGTAGCAAACTAGGGAGTAGCTTAGATGCTTGATCATCTTGGTTATTTCTTGGGGAAATTGAATTAAGCTGTTGAATGTTTATCGCTTGTATGGCGTTAGCGGTGTCCGTTGGTTCTCTGTGTTTTTGCTTTGCTATTGGATTGAACTTAGCCGCTATCGGACTAGGTTATCCTTTGGTTAGGGTTTTATAGTCATGCTGATCGTGCTATTCAACTAAGAATAAGGAGAACACGAGATTAATTCTCGACAATAGATAATTATGGAAATAATTAGAGTGGATGTTCAATGATCGATAATGAATTGAAGTGAATGTTAATCGGATTCAAGATCTTCCCATATTGATTTCTCATTTTGTTTATATGCTAGTTAGTTGTAGTTTGTTAGTAAATCAACTTGAAACCCCCCTTTGTAATTATTAGTAGGTTTCTCGGCCCTTAGCTTAATCTAGGTTTCGAATCACGCTGAGTATTAAACTCGTCCCTGTTTCCCTGTGGATACGACCCCTACTTCCATTATACTACCTTAGTGTAGAAGAGAGTAGGAGAAATTTTATCTTTGGCCGGGTGCGGTGCACAACGACGACACATCCGCGCTCGCCCAAATGACTATAAGGTAGAGGCTTAGTACCAGATGTACTAGCTTCATTACTTTGCTTTCGCTGATTAATTGCCCATTGCTCCTCAAGCTTCTTTACTGCCTCCATATAGTCTTTCTGGTATTTCTCTCTCTCTTCCTAGAAAAGGAAATCACAATCACTAACTGAGAATGTAAAGCAACTAAAAACAAGTCGACCATAGAACAAAATTGGCAGCACTGTTTGTACCAGGCGGCAGAACCGAGTGGCCATAACAAGAATACATCGAAACGAACACACAATGTGGATCCAGGTTGCTTACTTTTACTTTTACCAACTATGTTTGCTTCTTGGAAATATGAGGTTGAAGAAAAATTTCTTTTTAGCGACTACGGTTGATTATAGTTGTCTTGTTCTCGTGTTAACCTTATCTCTATGTGGCTGTGAATTGTGATCATAGTATCATCAATCATGTTGAATTTCACTACTACATAATTGACTTTAAGTAACACATTTTGGTAACACTTTCTAAAGTGCAATTTTCTTGACTATACATATAACACTTTTGTAATGAGGTTGAGGTGGTGGAGTAGTGGCATCGCTTCCCACCGCATATCCCTAAGGTCTAGGGATCAAACCTCATGGGGCTCATTTGAGGATATCCCCTTATCCCCTCTCAAGTGAGTCCCCTTCATCTTACCTTAAGAAAAAAAAATATAACACTTTTGTAAAACTTTATTTTTTTGTAACACATATTGTAACACTTACATAAAATGTAACAATTTTAAGTAACACTTTATATATTATATATGCTAATAATTCTAAGTAACACTAAGGCGCATTCTCCCAAAACTTATTTTCGCTTCGGTTCAATTGGTTCGGTTCGGTTGGCTTAGGTTCAATTGGTTCGGTTCGGTTCGTTTGCAATCGGTTCGATTCGGTTCGGTTAAGTTCCAATCGGTTCCAATCAGTTTAGTTCAACCAGTTCAATTCAGTTCAGTTCCAATCAGTTCAGTTCAGTTCAGTTGCAATCAGTTCAGTTCAGTTCAATTCAGTTTAGTTTAGTTTAGTTTAGTTCAGTAAAGTTGTTTTATGCCGAAGAGAACATGACCTAATACAATATGTAACACTAATATGTTTGAAATAGGTAACACTAATAAAATACTTCCTCCGGTCTTTATTAGTTTACCCGTATTCCTTTTTGGGATGTCCCTTATTAGTTTACACATTTCTTTTGTTTCTATTTTTGGAATGGGACCACTAACTTTCCATCACACATACATTCAACTTTAATATAAAATAATAGTTTCTCTTTCTTTCTATGTCCCACAATATTGTTTCTCCTAAAACTCTGTGCAAAAGAAAGGGGTAAACTAATAAAGACCGGAGGGAGTAGGTAACACTAATATATGTTAAATAGGTAACACATTAGATATTTTTTTTGAAATTATTAATATTTTTAACTAGAGACAAGTTCTAATTGGAGATTTGGAGTAGATATTGCATATTGTGCTAATCCCCAAAATTAATAAGAATTGGCGTTATTTTTTGCCGCTATTGAAAATTGAGTGATAAAAAAAGGCCGAAATTTGGTTTGAGTCATCAGGGACATTGAGACATCAGCGCTAATCCCTAAACGCCAAAGAAAGCCAAAGTATACCACTCAGTTTTCTCAAATTCTCAAAACATTCCTAATACGACGGAGAACATTTACCAATAACTTCACAACTCAGATTCATCCGCGGTGTCATCGAACTCTTTTTTTCATCCCGTTTCCATCTTCATCTATATTTTGTTGTTTGAAATTTCAGAGCAGTGATTCATGTTATATTGGCATGTTTGTTACTTGAAGTCACTCTTTTTTTAATCTAGTTATAATTTAGTTTTACCAATTTCTTGATTTTACTGTCAATTAGGTCGAATTATTGGTTAAATGAGAGATCTTGACTGTTTGTGTATTGGATTTTACTGTCAATTGTGTCTAATTTCTTGATTTTACTGTCAAATTCAGCAGTGGTTGTTTTACAGTTGCTGAAATTGTTTTCGAATTTTTTTTGTAGGCACTAGCTTTGATACTGTAAAGAGTTCATTATTGTTGTCCTCATGCCATGAACTCTTTGAACCTCATTCTCTTGTTGTTTTTTTTCTCTTTTTCTGAGTTTACTCGGTGTCTTTTCCTTACTGTTCAGTTGAGATTGCATGTCTTTCTTTATCTGGTCATTGCACTTTTATGATTACCCTTTGTGCTTGCAACAATATTGTATTTGTGTTCAAGCAATCGTTTTCAGCTCTTATCCCTATATCTTCCTAGTAGTTGTGAACTGACACTGCTTGATGTTGTTCTAAGAAGAGCAGTTTAGACTCAGAGGATATACGGTTCTGATCTTTTGTGTCTTGCCTAACACATATTTTAGACCTTCGATTGATGTAAAAATGAAGCATTGTGTCCCTTCTTGTTCATAAAAGTATGGTAATTGGTTTGAACTCTACTCAACATATTTTAGTCCAGTTGAAGGTGTGGGTGTTGAAGTGCTCTTAAACTATTATCCGAGTTTTTCAGGTCTCGAATTAAGTTTTTGTTACGTGTGATGGATTGATCTTACCTGTTTTCTCTCTCTCTCTGGGCACTCGTAGGAGTGAGCACCCTGAAAATGTTTTTAATTCCATGGAGATAATTATGACCCTTGTATTGGAAGAGAACGAGGATATATCAGTAGATCTTCTGTCGTCTATCCTAGACGTTCTGAAAACAGAGAACAAGGTCAGTTATCGTGTCAGTGCCACTAAGGCTTTTATTTTTTATCACCTTGAATTATTTTTGTCATCTTGATCTTTTTTGTGATGTTCAGGAAGTCCTGCCTGTTGCTCGCTAGCTCTGAGAAAAAGTGACTTAAAACTGTGCCGGCAAGCTTAAACCTTATATGTTACCAGTTATTAAGTCTCGTGGTACAGCTGCAGATGATTATAGTAAGGTTGTGGCAAAGGTTTTCCAAACGGGAAGTGAAGTTGTTGATCCTAGCGATGCAGATGCTGCAAGCAAAATTGTGGTATTAAATTCCTTCTCGCATTGTGAATGGATTCTATTCTACTTGGTAGTTCTGCAAAGCTAAATGTGTTGCCTGAAAATTGATGCTTCTAGCTTGCAATATATCTTGATGTCTAGTTACTCTAGTATAGGTTTTCTGTCTTCATCATCTGATCAATGTAGTTCCCAACTCCGAAGGTGCCTTCTCAAATCAGTTTGTTGCTTGGGTTGACTTTTTATGCCTTCAGAAAAATTTTCTGTATTTTTTTTTGGGGAGGGGGGATTAAGTACGTAAAAAGAGATCATGGACCGAGTGCAAGGACAAGTCCTTAAGCCCACATATGCAATTCAATTAGTGTATTCCTATTGCTTGTATGTTATCTTATACATGGTCTGTGTCAGTAATACTCCGAGTATCATATCAAGCGTAAGAGTATTGTTGTTCTTAAACAACTAGATTAATAAATGTTAGGTAGTGTTGGTGCTAGTTATTTTTATAATTCGTGTAGAGGTATCATGATTTTCACCCTCAACTATAGCCTTTACCATAAAGTTCAATGCAAGGGAAATGTTCAATATTATATTGCATTCTTTGTGTTATACCTAAAAGCTATAATGGTCCCGTGTGTTATATTTGTTCTTGAGTTTCATAAAGGAATGTGGGTAACTGCAAGTTTGCAACTTGTCGCAAAATTAATGTATGTGATGTGTAAGGCATCCCGATGTCACATGTTTTGGTGTATGTTGTTGGATATAATGCAAATGGAAGTTGTGGTATAGACTAAAAGGGCCATGTTGTATCTGAGAGTTCAGATTTATGAAGCTTTTCGATTACAAAGTCTATTCCACTCTGTTTTAAATGTCTTTGTAACGGTTGCTTATTTTTCTCCCCCAAATCGATTTCTTTCCTTAAATACGAGAGAGCTTTTATGGATTATTTTTCTGGTTTAATTTGTGATTTAATTTGGTGGATTTCTCTCCTAAAATCTCTCTTCGATTCCGGTTTGTTTTTGGATATAAAACAAGTGTTTTCTTGTCCTCGAAATACCACGAGAAAACATTATGTTCTTCCTCTCTTCTTTCTGATTCTCTCTCTCTAGTTCGAGCATTATTATGAGTTCCTAATTTCCCTTATTTGAGTGCACATTAAGGGGAATAGGCGTGTGAAATCTTGGGGGCAACGCCACTTCCGGTGCACCATAGTCGGGGCGATTTTTGCTTCTAAGACAGTGTTTCTAACACGTCACGGCTTCATCATCACATTAATCTTTTTTGGCCCACATTGTTATCCATCTTACGTTTATTGCGAGCTATATTTTCTACAATTTAGAAGCAAAAATAATTCATCCGCAATTTCATATCATGGATTCATCTTTGTTCAAAACTCTTCTTGATCTCTCCAAACTAGAAGCACTTGATGGTACTAATTACAAGCGGTGGGCTCAAAGCTCCTGATCTTCTTTGAGCAACTTGAGGTTGATTACGTCCTCTGGCCCGAGCGCCCTCGGCAACCGACCACTCCCGGCCCGGCGCTGCGATGCTACACCTTCTTATCTAGATGGTCGGATCGCAAAATACGAAAAACACAACAAATTCGTTAGAGGTCATCTTCGAGTCATATGACAAATGCCCTATTTGATCTTTTTATTAATAATAAATCGGCAAAATCGGTTTGGGAGACCTTGGAGAAGAAATACGGGGGCGACGATGCCGGGAAAAAAAGTATGCCAGCTTGGAAAGTGGTTACGAGTTCAAGATAGTTGATGATAAGCCAATCATGGACCAAGTCCATGAGTATGAAAATCTAGTTCTTTGACATCCTAGGCGAAGGTATGAAGATGTGCGAGTCTTTGCAAGCCAATGTCCTAATCGAGAAGCTTCCCGATTCATGGTCTAACTACCGCAACTATCTCAAACATAAGAAGCGAGATATGTCGCTAGAAGAATTAGTCGATCACATGAAGATTGAAGAAGCTAACGAGACTAAAGGATAAGGACTCTTCTTCCAATGAACTTTTCGTTAAAGCTAACCTTGTGGAATCTTGTTTCTAAAAATGACGAAGTTCAAGAAAGCTACTGCAAACTTCAAGAAGAACAATCGGAATACTGTGAGAAATTAGGAGTCGCGAATAAGAGAAGTGGAAATTTCAAGAAGAACATCAATGGAAAAGGTGGCACGGGCGGTGGCTGCTATGTGTGTGGAAAACATGGTCATAAGGCTTATCAATGCTACAACCGTCAAGATCTTTGCAAAAAATGGACGAAACAAGACAAGAACAAATCTCGAAGCTCACTAGCGAGGATCATAATGAAATTATTCTTTGCGGTGGTGAATTGAACCTAGTTTGTAACAAAGCGGATTGGATCATTGACACGGGAGCTACCAAACACTTTTGTGCAAACAAGGAGGCTGTTCGAGACCTTTGAAGAAGGCTGCAAGCAGCGAGCGGGTCTTCATGGGAAACTCTAGCGATCTTGGAAGTCTTCGGTAAAGGAAAGATCTCTCTTAAATTAAATTACGGAAAAACTTTAGCATTGCATAATGTGCTTTATGTGCCTTCCCTACGTAGAAATCGATTTACGGTGGACTTCTTAATAAAGGCGGAATTAAGTTAGTGTTTGAAGGCGACAAACTTGTATTGACTCGTAATGGGGAATATGTGGGGAAAGGGTACATGTCAAAGGGGTTATTTGTCTTAGAGACTATTTGTGTTGTTGAGTCCATTAATAAAACTTCTACTTCTGCTTACTTGCTTGAGTCCGTTGATCTTTGGCATGGCAGGTTAGGACATGTAAACTATAATTCTTTGAAACGTTTGCAAAACATGTCTTTAATTCCTAATCTAGTTGGGAATGGTCAAAACAAATGTGAAGTATGTATTGAGGCTAAACATTCCGGGAAAACCCTTGAAGGCTGTCACTAATAGACAAAGCTGGATTACTTGAGCCGGTACATACGGACTTAGGCGACTTTAAGAATACCGTAGCGAGGCGGTAAACGATATTACATTACATTTGTTGATGATCATTCTAGATATACGAAAGTGTATCTTTTGAGAATCAAAGACGAGGCGGAACAAAAGTTTTTTTAATTTTTAAGGCGAAGTAGAAAATCAATTGGAACGTAAGATAAAGAGACTTAGGTCAGATAGAGGCGGTGAGTACGGAACAACCTTTTTAAAGGAATTTTGTGAGAAAAATGGAATTATTCATGAGTTGTGCGCTCAGTACACTCCCCAACAAAATGGCATTCTTGAAAGGAAAAATAGAACTCTCAAAGAGATGATGAATGCTATGTTAATAAGTTCAGGCTTGCCGGATAACATGTGGGGGGAGGCTTTACTTTCTGCTAACTATGTGTTAAATAAAGTACCCCATAAGAAGCTAGATAAGACCCCTTATGAACTATGGAAAGGCCATGGACCTAACCTAAAATACCTAAAGGTGTGGGGGTGTTTGGCTAAAGTGGGTTTACCTTCCTTTAAACGGGAAAATGTTGGACCTAAGACCTTCGATGCTATATTTGTTGGTTATCTTGAAACTTGATCTTTGCATATAGGTTCATGCGCATAAATGATAGATCAATGTGTGAATCCGAGAGATGCTTGATTTCTTTGAACATGTTTTCCCTTTAAAGAAAAATGTTACTTCTCATGAGTTGCCGTGTCTACTCGCACTTCCTCTTCTATGCCTTTAGTTGTCTATGAAAGACGGAAAAGACGTAGAATTGAAACTAGCTCGGGTCTGATTCTTTTACTACCTTTTAAGCTGAACTCAATGATGTGGATAAATTAGATGAACATGTTGTATGCTTTCACTTGTTTGATGATGAGCCTAAAAATTTTGAAGAGGCTATGAGTTCTATTGATGCTAGTTTTTGGAAGGAAGCGGTTAATAGTGAAATCGAGTCGATTACATCTAATCATACATGGGAACTTGTTGAGTTACCTAAAGGTAGCAAAGCTATTGGTTGTAAATGGATCTTTAAAAGGAAAAGAAAACACGATGGTACGGTTGATAGGTACGAGGCAAGACTAGTAATTAAAGGTTTCACTCAAAAATTTGGTGTTGATTTCTTTTACACTTACTACTTTGTGACTAAGATCGCCACTATTAGGTGCTCTTCTTGCATTAGCTTCAAGTTATAAGTTGATTGTACATCAAATGGATGTAAAAGCTGCTTTTTAAATGGCGACTTAGAGGAGGAAATTTATATGGTACAACCTCCTGGTTTCGTAGTTCCGGGACGGGAACAAAAAAGTGTGTAAGCTAAAGAAATCTTTGTATGGATTGAAACAAGCTCCAAAACAATGGTATGAGAAGTTTCATAAAACTATTTTGAGTTTTGGATTTGTCGTGAATCGTGCTGATGCGTGTGTGTACTCAAAAATGTTTGGTCCAAATTGTGTGATTGTGTGCCTATATGTGGATGATATGTTAATTTTTGGTACACACATTGATGTTATTAATGAAACTAAAATGTTTCTTTCTTCTAAATTTGAAATGAAAGATTTAGGTGAAGCGATGTAATTTTAGGTGTTAAAGTCACCAAAACCAGTAATGGGTTCTCTTTGTCTCGAAGCTCATTATGTAGAGAAGGTGTTAAAGAAATTTAACGGTTTTGATGTTGTGCCGATTAAAACTCCTTATGATCCTAGCATTCACTTAAAAAGAATAAGGGTTATAGTGTATCCCAATCCGAGTATGCTAAGATAATTGGGAGTTTAATGTTTCTAATGAACTATACTCGACTGATATAGCCTATGCGGTTAGTAGACTTAGTCGGTATACTCATAACCCTAGTAAAGATCATTGGAATGCTCTTAGGCGTTTGTTAAAATACCTTAGAGGTACCATGGATTGGGGTTTGCATTATGTTGGATTTCTGCGGTATTAGAAGGTTATTGTGATGCAGCTGGGTATCGACGGTGATGAGGTGAGTTCCACTAGTGGATATGTATTCACTTTATGTGGAGCGGCGATCTCTTGGAAGTCTTCTAAACAAACTTGTATTGCCGGTCCACTATGGAGTCAGAGTTTATTGCTTTGGACTTGGCGGGCAAGAGGCGGAATGGTTGAGGAACCTACTAGGCGATATTCCATTGTGGGGGAGACCCTGCTCCCTCGTATCTCTGCATTGTGACTCACTGGCGGCTATTTGTGTTGCGAAACGGTGCTTATAATGGCAAAAGAGACATATACATGTTCGACATGAATGCGTGAGAACTTTGATAGAAAGTGGTGTAATTACTATGGAGTATGTGAGATGCGAGAGGAACATAGCGAGATCCATTAACTAAGGGACTAAACGGAAGACTAGTCCTAGATACGTCGAGGGAATGGGGCTTAAGCCCGTTAGTTGAGAATTCATGGTGGATACAGGCCTTGTTTACGCAAGGCTTCTTGTGGACTAACGAAGCCATGAAAAGACTCATTTCTTCGTACTCTTCCCATTCCTATGACGTGTACATTTTGTGAGGTTAAGGTTTGTTTAAGCTTTTAATGAATTCATATCCCGGGGTTTGGGTGGTCTTATCGAGACGGACTTGATGAATTCACCGCCTTTATGTTGAGAGGTTGAGCAAAAGCTCTTAATGATTTCATATCCCGAGGATATGGGTGGTACATGTGATAGGCTTGATGAAATCACCTACTTGAGTGTGAAGGGTCGGCCACCTTCTATGAAAAGACTTTGGCAAGTTTTTTCTAGAGCACTCATGAGCATCCCAAGTATAATGGTCATCGTTGGTAAGTTGGTTATCGCGGAACTCATAATGTTCAAAGGTGAGATATGTGTTGTTGGGAATTATTTCTTGGTTAAGAGAGTTCAGTTCGTTCACTCTCTTGATAAAGAAGTTGTCCAAATTTCACTATGTGTTGGTTCAATCGCAAGATACCAACACTTAAGTATCAAGCCTTTTAGATGCTCGGAACTATGTCTTTTGGTTTAATTTTGTTTTCCTTTGCATTAGTGGGGGATTGTTGGATATAATGCAAATGGAAGTTGTGGTATAGACTAAAAGGGCCATGTTGTATGCGAGAGTTCGGATTTATGAAGCTTTTCGATTACAAAGTCTATTCCACTCTGTTTTAAATGTCTTTATAATGATTTGCTTATTTTTCTCCCCCAAATCCGATTTCTTTCCTTAAATACGGAGAGCTTTTATGGATTATTTTTACGGTTTAATTTGTGATTTAATTTGGCGAGATTTCTCTCCTAAAATCTCTCTTCGATTCTGTTTGTTTTTGGATATAAAACAAGTGTTTCTTTGTCCTCGAAATACACGAGAAAACATTATGTTCTTCCTCTCTTCTTTCTGATTCTCTCTCTCTAGTTACGAGCATTATTATGAGTTCCTAATTTCCCTTATTTGAGTGCACATTAAGGGGAATAGGCTGTGTGAAATCTTGGGGGGCAACGCCACTTCCGATTGCACCATAGTCGGGCGATTTTTGCTTCTAAGACAATGTTTCTAACACGTCACGGCTTCATCATCACATTAATCTTTTTGGCCCACATTGTTATCCATCTTCTGTTTATTGCAGAGCTATATTTTCTACATATGTTCTCACCTATAATTGGTTTTTAAGAGAAGTTTCAAGTAAACTTGTCGGATTTTTTAGTGTCTATTACAAGAAGCGGGTTGTGCCTTGACAGCATAACCTAGTGCATCGGATGCTTTTAAGCTGTACCTAATCCGCGACTGATATGGAGTAGGAATTCAGACTGATATTACCTAGACTTATGCAGGAAAGAACAAGAGACAAATTTTGAATTTTCCATAAACAATACTCCTATCATCTAATAATGAAGTATTTTCCTAAACAATATTCCTGAACTGGATAGAATCTATAGAACAACTCCTAATTCACAGGTCAGGTTCATAATTGGCTTTTAGAACTTCAAGACTATTGCTTGAGCTGATTCATGTCCATGCTTCCACATGATGTAGCCTTCAGAGTTGACCCTGCAACTGTTGGGGCTGTCTTAAGTCCCAGGTTGTTTTAGTTTCTAGAGGTTTTGGCATAGTGGCGGAATGTTCAGATAAGCGTTCTTGCGGGTGGTGTAGTCATTCCTGATGAGTTTTTGCAATCATATAAAGACCAAATTATGAGGACACTGTTAGAGAAGTAATGAGACGTTCGAGCAACAACTAACTTGAACCAGGGATGTTTGATGATTTGGCTCGTTCACTTGGAAATGTGTCAACTATTCATAATATCACAAAGCATCTTTATGAAGGCACTGGTGATCAAGAGAAGGATAAGGTAATTATTTTTGTAGGCCTATCTACTTCTTGAACATAATTGACAAGCATCTATATTTTTTTTATATTTCTTTTCCCACCCCTCTCTTGTTCTCTGTTGTTGGATTTCATGCGGCACTTAGAAGAAATCCAAGCTGCATACTATTATTCAAAAGTAGCTACCTCATGATATTATTTTGAATTCCTATTATGTTTACTTTTTTGGGTAATTAATAAGATAATATTGTTGTTGAAGATTTCAACTTTAATCAATATATATATATAAAGGAGGAACTTTTCGGGAGCATAGGGAGCTCCTCAAGATTTCGAGAGCATAGAGCGCGCCACGTAGGATTGCCATGTCATCATTTTTTATATTTATTTTTTACAAAAATAGAGTTCTAAATAAATTTAAATATCTAAAAGGAGTTTTGGATAGGGAAAAATTAGAGTTACGTTTTGAATGAACAACCTAATTTTTTTATATTATGTAAATTGTGTATAACTTTTGGTACGTAATTCGGAAAAATAGAGTTCTAAATAAATTTAAATATCTAAAAGGAGTTTTGGATAGGGAAAAATTAGAGTTACATTTTGAATGAACAACCTAATTTTTTTATATTATGTAAATTGTGTATAACTTTTGGTACGTAATTCGGAAAATTATAATTTTTGTACTATTGGATAGTGCTCGAAATATGCTTCGAAATAAGATCCATTTACGATATAGTTCTAGAACTTTTGAAATAGAAAGCGTCACGTAGGATTGTCATGTCGTTAATTTTAATTTTAAACATTTTTAAAAAAAATAGAGTTCTACATATATTTAAATACCTAAAAGGAGTTTTAGATAGGGAAAAATTAGAGTTTCGTTTTGAATAAACAACCTAAATTATTATATTATGTAAATTGAGTATAGCTTTTGCTTCCTAATTCAAAACATTATATTTTTTTACCATTGGAGAGTGCTTGAAATATACTTTTCAAAGTAAGATCCGTTTACAATATAGTTTTATAAATCATGAAAATATATCTAATTGGATAAATGGTAAGGCATTATTAAGTCTTTCTTTTTGATAAATATAATAATAGCTATAAGTATAATGTATTATATGTGATTATAGCATTCGATCATAGGTCCAATTTACAGGATTTAACATATTATCTTTCAAAACCTCGGCCTTATTACTCAACTGAAACAAAACAATTTATTATTGCAACAAAATTTATTAACAAAACTTTATTGTTACAACAAAAACTAAAATCTATAACGATAAAGTTACCTATATATTAGAGTTATGTATGATGAAAAAATTAGAATTTGATTTTGAAAAACAACATTAGAATATTATAGAGAGCTCCACCTGAGCATGTCATGTCATTCTTTTTAATTTTTAATTTTTTTTAAAAAAAATAGTGTTCAACATAGATATAAATACATATAAGGTTTGCACCAAAAAAAAAATACATATAAGGTGTTTTGTATAAGTGAAGATTACAGTCTAATTTTAAATAAACAACCTAAATTATTATACTATGTAAATTGAATATAACTTTTGCTACATAATTCACAATATTATAATTCTTTTTACCGTCAGAGAGTGCTCGAAATAAGTTTTATATACAATATAGTTTTACAACTTATGAAAATATATTTATTTAGATGAACAATAACGTATTATTTATTCTTTCTTCTAAATACATATAAAAATAACAATAAAATAACGTATTACATGTGACAATAACAATTATGTCTTTCAAAATCATACTTTTGAAAATTGAGTTATATAAAGATAAAAAATACATACATATAGTTTTGAACCTATAGCACACCATAATGGCATTACATGAACAATCAAATGAAAGTTTGTCAACAACATCGCGCGAGAGGTATTATGCAATTGACTATTTATTTTATTTCTAGAATATTTATTGTATACATAATTATTTATGTTTTTCTTTTCCATATATTTATATGTCGGATCTTATTCTTTTATCCATGAACTTAATTGTACTAAAATTAATTGGAAAATTAAGGTCCGCAATTCTAGACTTATTGAGGTCACAGATCATAAAAAAGGAGGAAGTTTGATGATATAAGTTTTGATATGGTCATAATTGACGAAGAGGTATTTTTTCTCTTAAATAGTATTTTCGATTATTAGTAGAGGTTAGTTTTATATTTGATAAATTTTATTCATGATACCATCATTATGATCTTCTTTTTGGCTTTTCCATCTTCCATTCTATATGCGTTAGTGTTTATGTGATATATTATAACTTGAAGTTGTGGCTGGCACTCATGTTTTTCTCTATTCTTCTGCATCTATTAAATTATGGGAAATGTTATATGTACCCCTTAAGGCTACATATAAGCATTAAATACATACCCTGAAATAGTATTATTTGAAAAATTAAGGACACAATCACACGTCAATCGATATAACTAATGCTTATTTATTGCTTAATATTTGCATTTTTAACTTGTTATATGTAGCCTTTAGGGCTATATAAAATATTTCCCTTAAACTATTACCCTCTACTTTCTTAAAATATTATTCAGGCATTTTTCATATTAAAAATGTGTTAGCCATTGTTAGTCATATCAATCATTGGGATACCATTTAATAATAGACTTAGCTACAACATTCAATTGAATATTAAAAAATATATAATTTATATATCGCAAAAAAAATTTAGGAATTAGAGTTTAATGACAAATACTTTCTCCGTTCTTTTCCACTGCAATAACGGTCCGTTTGGTAGTTGGTTATAAATGGTGGTAATGTGAATGAATTTGTGTGTAAATTTGTGAAGAATATCATTGTCCATTCCCATGGTAATGCTAATTTATCCTAAAGTGTCTACTTTTCTTCTTGAATTTTCATTCCCATCCAATACCACCTTGTAGGTGGTAATGAGTGGTAATGAAAATTGCTTCCCCTTGGAGACAAAAACACAAGTTTAGGGGTGAGATTGATTGCCCATAGAGAAAAAATGCCTCCCCATGGAGATTTTAAGGTTGCTTCCCTAATAACATTACACTTAAAATTCATTCCCATTACCGCAATTTATTAACGACTACCAAACGGCCCGTAATGGGTTTGGGCATGAATTTTAAAGAAATAAAAAAATAGGTAGTTTAGCATAGAGGTACCCTTTAATTAACTAGAGTAGACGATAAGTAAATCCTTAATAAAGTAAACGCACCTTTATGAGACAATTTGAGTAATAAATGATGGTTTTATTAACATAAAGTAAAAGCAATATTGTCAATTATATAGTTGCTTTTTTTTTACCCAGAAGTAGAGTGGTCCCAATAGATGAAACTATCCAAAGTGGTAATTGTTGCAATAGAAAAAGAACGGATGAAGTATATTAATACAATGGTGTTGAAAATCTCATTTCACAACAACACAAAATCAACAATGTAAATAAAAATTTGCAAAAAAATAAAATAAGCAACAAACCCGTGAAACGCACGGGCTTCAAAACTAGTATTTTTTATTACAGGATCAAGAGAATCAAAATGACGAATTGGAGTAGCAACTCATGATATTGAAGCCGCTAGGAAAATGGATGCATATGGCGAGATGACAAATGATGGAGAAGAGATATATGACAATTAGATCTAGTTTTAGATTATCACATGAATATATTCCTTAGTTTGTTGGATGATTTTGATTTATATTGAACATGTATTGTTTTACATTAGTTTATTATCTACGAAAGTAGCACTAATAGGTGTACAAAATTCTATAATTTTTATAATATAATTGTCAATTCATATATAAATTTTGTATAGTCTAATTAGTTAATATATTTATTTATTTATTTATTTACACACATATGCCTAATAAAGAAAAGTGTTACTTAAACACCCATAAGTTGCAACAGGATACAAAAGTGTTACCTAATAACGCACGAGATGCTACTTAAAATAGCAAAAAGTGATATGTGATGTTTAATAAATTGTTACTATAGGTTATGGTAACACTACAATATGTTACTAATGATATAAAAAGTGTTACATAAGAAATTTCGGGTAACACTTTAAATGTGTAACAATAGGTATTAAAAGTGTTACATAAGCGAATCTAAAGTAACATGTGTTTAAGTGTTATTATAGGCGATCAAAAGTGTTACCTAATAGCATAGGTAACACGCGGCAGATGTAACACCCAAAAAGTGTTACGTATTATCTAATGTAACACTTTAAACACTATAAGTAACACTAATTGAGTGTTACTTAAAGTCAATTATGTAGTAGTGTTTGTAAAATAGGAAGCCTCCCATATTAGAGTGAAATTATTAGTATTATACAATGGAATCGTAGATAAATCTAAATCACATATTGTCTTATCGCAGGTCTTCTGTCCTATTCTTCAAGGTGGTTCTTATGTAGTATTATGTTTCAACTTCAAGCATTCCAAAATTGATATTATTGACCAAAGGATGCTTACTGGAATATTGAATGAAAATTATGGCGGCTATGCGACAATATTGGTACTTTATTTATATTCATCTCAACAACTTTGTTCTTTTTCTGAACATAGTTTATAATAGTATTAATAATGTGTGTTTGTAGGCTAGGGCATTTTCTAACTTTTTGGAGTCAAGTGGTGATCCAAGAGCCGCAAAAGGTATTGAATTTCGATCTAAAGCTAATCAAGATGCAATGGAGATCAAATGAGCATGATGATGTTGATAGTGGTGTGTATGCAATGAGGTGCTTAGAAATGTATATGGCGCAAGGAACTTGTTCATGGGATACTTGTTTAAGAAACAATGTAAGAAATTTTCTTTTAAGTTCTTTTTCCTACTTATATTTGATGCTAAAGCTAATAATATATATGTTTATTATAGGCTCATTTACTGAAAACTTTGAGAGCCAAGTATCGTTGTGAGATCTTGAAGGATGACTTTAACGTGGTCAAACAACTTATGTTGAAGAATGCTAAGGCGATGAAATGAGTGAGCAACTTGGAAGAATTTGTATTGCGAGAAAATTTTCCATATCTTTTGTAAAGGAAATGAAGAGATGCATACTTTTACAAGATGCATTTAAAATTTCATGTGTATAAGCCTTTTTTGAGAATTTTGGTGATGTACATTTAAGTCATCGGTGATGTACATTCAAGTCATTGGTGATGTACCTTATAACTCATACAGTTATATAGCCCATATAATTTGAAGTTAGTTTCATTGAGCCAAGTTCACATACATTTCAAAATGAGTTATATATATAGTTTAATTATTCATATAATGGATAATAAAATCAACCTTCGATATTTTTAGTGCACCGTATACATTGAAATTGGTTCTAATTTCTTCCTTTGAAGTCCCCTTACTAAGAAAACCAGCAAGAAAAAAGTCCTTGACGTACATTTTACTAACTTTTAGGCACACGTATAGCACCACCTATTGCAGACCATGTCACAATTTGCAAAGCTAACATAAAAAAAATACAGTTTTAGAAAGATAGAGATATATATATTTCTACTAATATATTAAAAGGCGTTCCTAAACAAGAAATAGTGCCACGTGGCGCTCTTTTTAAGGGTATTTTATGCCTAATAACTAGTTTAGTTTCTATAAAGGAACAAAGAATGTTATTTTGGCTAACAAATATAATTTTCGCAAACCAAAGAGATCATATGAGATCTCCATCTTTGAACTACTACATTTATTTTAATTATTATTGCATCATTTGGACTATTGTACTATTCATATATACTATTCACCGACTATCTTTTGTGATTTAAATTTTCATACAAATACAATCATATGAGATCTTGATAGACTCTTCTCGAAATATACTTTTAAATTATACACTTGTTATAATATTTTCTAAATTAACATTAAAAATAATAATACTTAAACTTGCAAATTGACAAGCGTGAAACTCCAAATTATACATCATAAGATTAACTTGTAGGAGTGCGGGACCATCTAATTAATAAAGTGTATGTTTACAGTGACCTACATCATAAGTCCTCCAAAAGTATAGGATTCCGAATATTCTAACAATAATCTTTGCCTAGCCTAGTATAATCAAGGATGGATAATATGGTAAATGACCTCACCATACATTTATACAATTGCAAGAAGATGGCATAAAACATTGATGGGTAATATGCAAGTGACCAACTTGATCCTCCCCCCAAAAAGGAGCAGCTATAATCAAACTCTAATTCGGAAAAGGCGAGGTTAGAGCAGTTCTCTTCTTCTTTGTTTTGGCCCTGCACTGCGATTCAGGAGCTTCTTCCGGATCTTCAAGGAAGTCAATCAAGAAATCAAATAATTCGAGATACCCACCATACAGGTTATACGAGAGCAAGCCTCATCCTTGCTTTGATCTTCGAGTTCAAGTAAAGAGTTAATTGCTATTATTCATATGGTCTCAACTCCTAACAATCCGGGTAGTTTAAGTTCAATAATGAATTGTCAGCTTTCACAAGAAAACAGAGATTCAGATACATGGGACCTACGATTACCTAATTTTAAGGAGCTCAGTCCTTGGCTCATATGAAGTTCCCAAAAGTCGAGAGAATTCGAGAGGTCAAAAGGAGGGAACTCAAGTAACTAGATCCGGAACCGGTTTATAAGTTCCCATAATAATGAACTTTCTTCATAATTTCTATAACATTTGATACTCAAAAGTTACAAGACTTAATTAAAAAGGCAGAAACCCGTGTCATCATCTGATTCATCAACAGGCTCTTCCTTCTTCTTCCTCCTTGGCGAACCCGCACCACCACTAGAAGCAGCAGCAACACCTACAACAGGAGCAGCAGCAACACCTACAGCAGGATCAGCAATAGCAAACTTGCTAGGATCCTGCAACCCCAAAATACAGAAACACAAAGTTCAGTTTACATGATATTTGCAATTTCTAGTCGACATTTCATGGAGTTTCTTGTTTCGCATTTCTCTGGTTGATTTCAAAAGATGTGGACATTGTGGCAATACTTAGAAGTGATCCCAGTTTGCTATTGTATAGATAAATGCGTCGAAAGTCCATCTAACATATGAAATCGATGATGAGCTTGATGACACATTCTAGTCACTTACTGTAACAGAATTCTATATATTATCACTTAATACTCATTGCAGTATGTTCACTACTACTGCTATTTGCTGTCCTTTTTTCCAGGTATATACAAATATTTAAGGCAACCAAGCTCATGTAGTGAATAGAATAACTCAGCCATAAACCTTGAGGTACTCTTTAACTTTCTTAGCCTTAAGGAACTTCGTAGTCGGTTTAAAGAGCAAATAATCAATGCCAGCTGTACCACCAATTGCCTTGCTCCCTTGGCCAAGGTCTGTTCCTGCTGACTATTTTTGTTAGTGTATTGGGCCCATTGATTGGAGTCTAGTTCTATTATATTCTTGTTGTTTCTAAAATCTTGTTGATATATGGTTCAGGTTATCAACGACAAGTTTGGCATTGTTGAGGTTCTTATGACAACTGTTCATTCCATCACTGGTAAGTCTTGCAATGACTAGTATTCTTGATCATTTACATTGGTCAAAATCTAATATATTTATATTCGTGTTGTGTATAGCTACCCAAAAGACCGTTGATGGTCTATCAGCTAAGGACTGGAGAGGTGGTAGGGTTGCATCATTTAACATCATTCCTAGCAAAGCCTTTGGAGCAGCTAAGGTACTTTTGTTCAAGCAATTTGCAGTGCAGGACATGCTAATTTTCGTTCCTAAGTTCTTTGCTTTTATAGTTTTTATGTATTTTTTAGACAGATGGTGCTGTAAGAATATATGATTAATTTGACTCTAAAAGTATTCACTTTCCCAATGGATCGATCTATGGCTGCATTTTCTTTAAATTTGTTGGAAAGGTTACGCCGGCTACGAATGGGAACCTGACAGGAATGGCTTTCCGTGTTCCAACTGTTGATGTTTCTGTTGTTGACCTTACTATCAGACTTGAGAAGGTACAACATACTATACACTTACGATTCGCAGCAGCGACACTGACATAGAAGATGATGCCTCTATGATGAAAAAGGTAGATATTAAAATGACAATGCAAATGTACTCGTAGAAGACTGGCAATGTACATATAGTGTATCAGTGATGTACGTGCAGTAAAGATCTTATGTATATTAGACAAAGTAGATAGACATTAGTTAAAAGGTAACACTAAATAAAAAAGTAACATTCAAGGAATGGTAAACATAATAGATTTCGATAAATCAGAATAGAAATGAGTTTCAAGTTACCTTAGATCATGAAGGTTACTTTGACGGGCAATTTCGGAGGTCATGGTATCCAAGCTCTCCACATGCGCTGCATAGCCTCTTTTTCTTTTGATGTTGCTCAATTGCCTTCTCCCTCTCTCCCTTTATCCTTTTTCCACTTCTAGTGCCACTACCCTTGTTACTTGATATCTTAGGGGGTTTGATGGTTATTTCACTAGGAGCCACTGATCCAATTAGGAGCTCTATGTCTTGTGTTTTGCTACGAGTGTTGTTTGCACTCTTTTTGGATTCTATGTCAAATCTCAAGACCCGAAGGTTTTTAACAAGTTCAGCAAGATTTTCTTCATTCTGCTCAGCCACACTTACACAATTGTAGATTTCTGACCATAACTCATTCAAAACTTTCTTCCTGTCCACCATTCTTGTGCATTGGTCTAGAATGTTGCCTTCCAAGTCAAATATTGGCTTTTTTGTTGCCATTGTAGTCCATCTATTAAGAACATATTTCTCAGGAATCATGGCTAGGTTCTTTGCCTTCTATACCCAAATCATGTGCCTACAAGGTAAGCCATGTCTCTGAAACATCTTGCATGAACAATTTGTTTCATAATTGGTGTTATTAAACACCACCTCAAAAGTTCTTTTACGATTCACCTCATTAATCTTGGCCATTTCTAAGTTATTTTCTATTCTGAACTCTACAATCCCACAAGAAAAACAAGCACTATACACCTCCTCTTGAACTTGATAAAATATGCAGTGTGTAAATACCTCTGAAGCATGCTTCTCAATGAGCAACGGTGTCTTGCATTCTACAAATTTGTTCTTTGAGTCATTGTCAAATTCTCCTTGTGAGTGTCTTTGCGAATCCATTATTGCAGTTTCGAAGCGCATGTAGAACTCTACAAGAGTAACATGGGGATTAGTAAAGGATGTAAAGAAGTGATTTTCACTTTCGGACCTCGAAGTTGTCTTCATGATCCCACCCAAGAATAAATCTCTAAAATAAGCAGGGATCCATAGATGTCTTATCTTATACAAGCCAGTCAGCCACTCATGTGTTTCCAACTTAAACTCAGCAATCAGTTTGTTCCATTTTTCTTCAAATTCTAAAGGCTTCAACCCTAGGTACCACACACATAACCATAACTTTTCATGGAAGTCTGCCTCACTCAAAAGATTTTTGTCCATTTTGACAGGCACCTTCTCCATAATATGCCACATGCAAAACCGGTGCTCCGTTTCTTTAAAAACTTTCTTCACTGCAACTTTCATCGCTGGATCTTGGTCCGTTATCAAACAAGTGGGTTCATTATTTCCCATTACCTTCAAGAAAGTAGTAAACAACCACTCAAAGGAGCTTATGTCCTCCTTGGCAGTAAAACCAGCACCAAATGTGATACATCTTTTATGGTGATCGACACCAGTAAAAGGCCCAAAGACCATATTGTACCGATTAGTCTCATAAGTGGTATCAAAGGAGACCATATCCCCGAACAAAGCATAGTTTTTCCTACAAATGGGATCCGCCCAAAAAGCCTTAGTTAGACACTGCTCATCATCTACCTCAAAGTCATAAAAGAAGGCACCCCAAAATAACTTTTTCATTTTAAAGTTGTCCACAAATATTTGAGTATCAGAGCCATCAATATATGCTTTTAGATCTCTTGAGAAGTTCTTGAAATCTTGCTTTGAAGCTATGATATTGTCATATCCACCAACATTCTCTTTTAAGATTCTAAAACTTTTTGTTGGCCCAATATTCAACTTTGAATTGTCAACTATGAACTTCTTGTGCAAAATTGTCATTTTCCTACCTTGTTTTTGGAATTTCCTACAACTCGGTGTGTAAAGAGGGTGGGTGTGTCCCTCATAGAAGTTTTTCACAAAGTATCCCCCTTCTTCCCGAATCTTAAGAACTAACTGAGCTTTACACCCCACTCTTGTCACCAACCTTTTTCTAGTAGCCGCTTTTTCACCCTCCTTTGTTTGGGCTTATCCTCATTCTTTGCCTTATGCTTCTCTTTAAAACCCGCCTTATTGCATAGGCAATATTTTATTGCAACAACACCACTTTTGTTCTTGTTGGTCGTCGACTTTCGAGTGTTGAAGCCACAATGTAGAGCATAAGCATCATAGAATTTAATCCCTTCTTCCAAAGTATCAAACTTCATCCCTAACACAGGTGTTAACTCATTAGAGCACAAAGGCATCCACTCCCTTGTTCCTCCGGGAGTAACAAAAGGGCGTGCTCTAGGAGTAACCCATGTAGTTGTATAGGAAGAAGTAGGTATTGGAGTACTCTCAGTTAAAGCTGAAAAGGAAAACATATATCATATATGAATTAAGCTTAACTTATGCAAAACACTAGACAAGAATGCATATAGTTGCTTCATCTTATGCACACACTAGACAATGCAAACAGTAGTTTCATCTTACGCATTGTGTATGCACAAAATGGTACCTAACCAACTAATTCATCATGAAAATATGAACACTAGTACCATCTTACAATTTTTTACATCCATGAAAGTTTTTGAAAGCCATGGATTAGCTAATGCTACCAACTACTGTAGTGCTATACTAGCATAATAGTCATCACAAAGTCACAAACCATCACATAGGAGAAATCTTTAATTTGGAATTTGATAAACCATTTATGATTGAAATTCTTATTCTCAGATAGGAGAAAGCCAATAATTCACATGTGACTTGTGTTGTTGGAGTATGTTGATTAGGGTCTTCCATAATCGTAGGTTGAGTTTCGATGAAATCCTGAAATTAATCTGGAAAATGAACACAATAATTTTAATTGAAAGACACAATAAACGACTTAATTGAAAGAATCACAAGAATAAATTAGAAATGTATAAACCAAATTTCATGTTTGTGTATCATATTGCCCAAAACCCAACTTCTATATTTATAAGAGATTCAATGTACTTTTAGGTTTTCGATGATGTATATATGGCAAAGATCTGATGTACATGAGTTGTATTGGTACACCAAAGGCTAGAAAGTAAATACTAGACATGCATCATACACCAAAATAAAGATGTTAGACTAGAGGCCAAAGCAAATTAAGCTAGCTACCTTTTAGATATAGACTACCCTTCCCGGACCTACAATTACAGCGAGGAATGCTCTTGAACACGAATACTTCAAGAACATTGGTTTTGTACCCTGATTTTTCTATTCGCCTTTCAGATTACCTCGTGTGAATATTGGGAGTTTATGGAAGTATTCCTGTTGATTTATTTTTCGCGAGTGAGTTTTGCTATTGTTGTAGATCTTTGTTTGGAGCCAGAATTTCATGTTGTGTAATTAACTATACTGCACAGGGATCGAGAATTTGTGCAACCCCATTGCGTTATTCAGATTATCCCCATGTTTTGTATCACATATTGAGTGTTAAGTTGCGTGAATGTGACTAATTACTCCTCCCTCCCCTTTCAAAAAAAATAGGGGGGCAAAAGATGTTTTCCCTATGAAAATCAAATTATTTCTTACAAACCAAATTTCTTACATGATTTTAACAGCTCTAGGATTACATGACTACTTTCTACTCATTTTCACTATCTCTCTCTCTCTCTCTCTCTACATTTCTCTTTCTCTATACCTTGAAAAATGGCAGCAACAATCACAAGTGATGATGCACTTTGTTTACCTTTTAGCCTTCCACCAATCATCACCTCTTAGAACTGCCAATATCTGATAGAAAACTGCTATATCAAAGTTAGCAACATCTCAAATGGAGCAAAGCTATAACAGAAGCAATGAAATTACGAGTTGGAAACTCTTTTTAACTAGAACTCCTGATATCAACTCACGCAGTTCAAACCTTAACCGAGCAATCCTGTATACTATATACATTTTGCATTCAGCTGGCCTAGCTATCTTAAAGGAGTCAAATCTGTCCCCAACTTACGAACGAGAGGATGTGAACTAAGTTCGCCTAGTGACTACAACCCAATCTAAGTATCAAAGAAAGGATTTCGAGTGTGGTAATATGTACTCCTTGAGTGAATAATTTATGTTCATGCTAGAATCTCTATAAATGTGTCATTAAAGGAACCACTAAAATATTTTTGAACATATAAAGAAGCAAAGGCACAGTGAGATCCTACCTGAGGCCACCTCCCACCAGCATGGTTGATGAATTTAGCTTGAGAAACAACATCGGCGATCCGTTTACCCTCTTCATTCCACTCCTTTGACCAACTACCAGATCAAAGCACTTGCATTGGCATACCCTTAATTCCATCCATACTAGCCCATTCAGCCAAATCAAAACTCTCATTCAACTTCCTTCCCATTCCCACAATCGACTCCCTCCCATCTCTACCCTTCAAAATCACGGAACTTCCGATGCGCCATTCCCTAGGTGTAGTATCAATGAGTGTAACACTCTTCAATAACCCTGTATTCTTTACCACCCAAATCGAAACCCAAATCCTAACCTCTTGATAAGGAAGCTGCCCCTTTTCAATCATTTAGTAAACATAAATTCATTTTGTTAATCATTTATATGCTTTTCTTAATCATTTTGTTTCCTTTTATCCAACATAAATTCCCAACTTTTAGTGTAGCACTGATGTACATGTAGTAAACATATGATGTACATATAGTAAACATATGATGTACATGTCCAAAGTCATCAGATTGTAGTACAAACACATACGAGTCTCAACATTTAATTCAACCGGCATCCATCAACAGGTAGTCTATATGATCTGTTTTCCTCTATTCAACAAGCGTACATTCGATTCAAGCGGATTTAGGAAAGAATAGCACGCAAAGTAAATTCATAAAATTTGCATCAATAACCTAAATAATAATTAATTCTCCAAAAACACAATCCACACATTCAATCCATCAGGAACAGAACAAAAGATGCAAATTCAAACCTAAAATTAAGAAAATTACTCATAATAGAGAGAGAAAAAGTAGAATATGAACCAAAATTCCAGTGACAATCCATCACCATCAGGTATAGTCTCTAAAAGACCTAATTTTCTATTAAAAGATGCGAAAAACATAGCTATTATTATAGAATCCATGAATTAAGTCTAGAACGCAAGTACATCAATTTTAAAAAAATCGAATTCCATGAATTACTTCTATACTTCGTACCTGATGATGATTACTTGATGGATGAATTTCGATCAGAAAAGTTCAGATTTTTGTTTGTAATCAATCCGTCGATGATGAGAGGTATGAATTTTCGATTTTTTCCTCAATGAGAAAAGTACTGTTCACGCTTGAAATGTTGCCGCTAAAAAATTGCTGAGAAAATTGTGGTTTTGTCATTACGGTTATGGCAAATCGCAGTCCTTAGATCTTTTTTGATCTAACGGTTGTTGTTAATTCTCATATATTAATCTATTCTCATATAACTATTCATTCTCATGGGATCCCGGCTCTATATATATATATATATATATATATATATATATATATATATATATATATAGAGAGAGAGAGAGAGAGGGGTAGGATCCACTGAAAACTAACCTTAAGCTGAAAACTGAAAACGACATTTTTGCTCATTTTGCGAATTTTTGCTCATTTTATGATTTTTGCTCATTTTAAGAAACTTTTGCTCATTTTAGCAAACTTTCGCTCATTTTACAAACTTTTGTTCATTTTATGTTTTTTTGCTCATTTTACGTTTTCGCTCATTTTACAATTTTTTGCTCATTTTATGTTTTTTTGCTCATTTTATATTTTTGCTCATTTTAAGAACTTTTTGCTCATTTTATGTTGCAGTTTTCAGTTTTCAGCATAAGTAGTGGTTTTCACGTGGTCCTATTCCTATATATATATATATATATATATATATATACTAATCTTGTTTTTGCTTTTGTGTTAAGGAAGAGATTGTTCGTTTAGAGCTCATCCTTTTTTGTCTCTCTTTCCATGATTTCAAAGGCTTTGTCTAGATAGGTAACTTATATCCAAACTGTATGATGTTGACTTAGCATACTAAAGCCATTGTGTATCGTCTCGTCTAAATGTCTAATTTATGTCCAGTCATCTGCTTGTTGATATTATCTGCAAGAGTCTCTTGTAATAGGTCCTTTAGTTTTATTGTCAGAGCTTCTAGTTAGAGACATAATAGTAAAAAAAATTGGTGCAGATAAAGCTGATCAAGTGGATGATATTGAAGACGAGGAAGATCTTACTGACTGAGTTCCTTGAAAACTACAAGAAAGCCGGCTCTTTGTCCTTGCCCAGAAGGGATAAACAAACTTCAATCTATCGAGCAACTCCATATTATTGATATGCGCATAACAGTGGCATGATGCGGAAAGTTCATTCAGCGAAGCTCAAATCTGTTTTTCATTTAGTTGTTAAGAAGATTCAGACGTGCTTAGCTGCATGAGTTTCCATGACCATGAGGGGTCTCTATTACGAAGTTAATGCTTCATTGGGTGAGAATCGAGTATTTTGGCCGAGCGGCAAAGTACTTCCTGAAATTGTTACTGATTTTTGCGACTATTTGTGTTGTCATTTTCTTTACCCAAGACAATCTTTGAGAATATTTGGCGGGCCTGCCCGAGGTTTTGTTGCTGGCTCTATCGTGATTAGGGAAAAAAGTTCAATTGCACCCTATAACGAAACATATTGCACTGGCGGATATGGAACGCACCAGATTGATACGAGTATTTGTCTAACGTTCAATCATCGAAACCCTAAATCAAGACCTAAACCCTCGCTTCATCCTCTTTATTGAAAAAGCAGTTCATTCGACAACTTTGCTACAGACATGAATTTCCAACCCATTGCTCATTTATTCTTATTACATTTACAGGGCGTGGACAACCTGATTACCATCCCCGACTCTGGGATTTTGGAGGCCTAAGAGCGAACCTACATGTTAGGGCTCTAATTAGGTCCAAGTTTTTTGAATGTTTGATTTTTCGGTGTAGACCGAAAAAATAAATAGTTGTTTGGTCCAAGTTTTTTGAAGTTTCGATTTTCGGTCCGGGCCACGAATTTTTTTCTTTTTTGGCTATGGTTTCACAGTGGAACTTCCTGGTATTGAGATCAACGATGAGAAAAAGTATGATATGATCATATAACTTCTTATAGGGGGTAAACTTGAGTTGTATATCTTTAGCGACCATTGTATTCGGTTCCAGAGTCATATAGGTTGATGTTTAGGATTAACAAAAGTTTATTGATTTCAACAATGAACTATCACCAATTTTCGAATATCAAATGTGTCATTTGAAGCCTCAATATAGACAAAATTATGTGTTGTGATCAATAATCATCAATGTTGGAGTGAACGATAATTTTGCTCTTTTGCCCAATGTGAGGAAGTAAATCATCAATGTTGGAGTGAACGATAATTTTGCTCTTTTGCCCAATGTGAGGAAGTGCAATTGAAGAGTCACTTGCTTGCATTAATAGAATATGAGTTCTAACCTAAGGTCATTTCAAGTAAGTTTTCTAACCAGGTTTAATAGTGTGAGCACTCTAAAGGTCATTTTAAGTGCTTCCACTTTTTCTAATTATGAAAGTGCGCATAATCTTAGGGGGAAATGTCAAATTTTGATTGCACCACTGTCAGTGTCAAATTGGTTATAAGATATTTAATTGCCATATTATTGTATTTGTCATAATAAGTCTTTGATGTTCTTTTAGGAGTTCAAGAAATTGCCCTTTTATTGTCATATTGATCTAATAAGATGATCTTTTAGCAATCTATATTCACTACAAAATCTACAATAGTAAGATGAAAAAATACAAGTGAAAAGGAAAATTCTTATGTCTACAGTTCTATGCGTAAATATAAGTTGATCATCAACTAGTTTATAGATATTGTTGCTGGCTCTATAAGAAATAAAGATTCACTGATAAATATATTAATTTATGATTAAATGATTTGCATAACCTCCACCTAGAAATTAACTACCGATCATGATGTAAGTTGTATAATTCCATTACCTACACCTTTACTTCAATTATATCAATTTTATTAGTAAATAATTTGCTCCATACTAAATATACAAATATTATTCAACTATACTATTGAAATATGTTGTAGCTAACACGTCTTGGCACTACAACCCGCTTTTCTTAGTATGCTTTAATATGTTTTTCCCTGAATAAAACATGAGTTGTATAAAATCCATCTTGAGATGCAGTTTCTTTAGTGGCAATTTACACTCTTCAGTTTACAACTTAGGCAAATTAAGAGACGTGTGTGAACACCTTAATCGATTGCTTTTCCACAAAAAACCAAAATTGCAAGTGCAAGCATCAAACATCTTAGAGTACTAGCTTCATATTCAACTTAATAATTATATCTAGCTTAATTCGAGTATCACATATACGCCATTTTGGGGTGCCGCGCGCGTAAGCGCGCGGTGCAACAACTAGTATAAATAAAAAAGGGATTAATTGCCCTAAAGTCGGAGTCGGATTCGGGGGATCCGACTCCGACCCTCTTCCGACTCGAAGTTGGACTTTTTAAACGGAGTCAGATGCGGATTATTTTTTTGTCGGGGTCGACTCGGATTTTTTCCTTCAGGGTCGGATTCGGATTGGATTGCCATCCCTAATTATACCTCTAAATCAAGGTTAACACTTATATCCTTAGAGTATAATAAAGAATTAGGGTTGGCTCAAGCTCAAGTGGTGCACTTTTTCATCTTCCTTAGCGAAGTTTAGGGTTCAATTCCCACCCCAAGCGCAGGTTAGATGATTTTTTCTTACCTATCAAAAAATATCCTTAAAGTATAAAGGCCGCATATTTTACTCATAGTTACTCTTCCTGTGCTAAATTAATTGCCAATTTGCCACAATATCTTTTTTTTAATTGTCTATTGTTATTTGTCACATACTTCATCCGTTTCTCAATAAGTGAAACATAGAGAAAGTGGGGGAAAACCAAGGAATGTAGAGACTAGAGAAAGAAAGTTGGGACTACGATAAAGTAAGGTAATTTAAGTGGTGAAACAAAAAAGTAGTGGTCCCCTCTTACTTTTTAGTGGCATATTTGTAATAAAATTAAACTTTTTTTACCATTTTGAGTTTGGTTGCACTTATTGTGAGTATTCTAAATAAGGAAAGTGTTGCACTTATTGAGAAACGGAGGTAGTATATATATCTTTTCAGTCAAATTTTTTCTCTAAAGTTGGCTCCACACCTACCAATCCATCATCATTTCACCACTTCTCTAATTCGTGGCAATTAAGTTGAGTTTGTTTTGCCAAATAGAGTTATCCTTACCAAAATGTCCCTCATAGAGTAAGGCCCCGTTCATTTGGACTGAAAGAATATGAAATGAATTGAAATAATAATAATAATAACAATAATAATAATAGTAATAATAATTAATAATAATAATAATAATAATAATAATAATTATTATTATTAAATAATAATATAATAATAATAATTAATAATAATAATAACTGATAATAATAATAATTAATATTAATATTAATAATAATAATAATTAATAATATAATAATAATAATAATAATAATTAATAATGCTAATAATTATAATAATAATAATTACTATTATAATTAATAATGTAATAGTAATAATAATAATAATAATTAGCATAATTATAATAATACAAATTACAATAATTAATAATGTAATAGTCATAATAATTATTATTAATAATAATACTAATAATAATAATAATGATAATAATTAATAATAATAATAATAATAATAATAATAATAATAATAATAATAACAATAATAATAATAATAATAAGAATAGAAGTAATAATAACAACACCAATATTAAACTGAACTGAACTGAACTGAATTAAAAATAAGTCCAAAAGAATATGGCCTAATTCTCAATTCCAAATCTACGATGTGGATCTGGAAACAACGACGTCAACCATTGAATATCCGAGTTCAGAAATTCAGTTTCAACGGAAGAGAGAGACGAAAGGTTCGGAATCCGCAATTCGTTATAAAAGCGGAAAGCTGCTCATCTCATCTCGTCTCTTTGTCTATCTGTCAATCTGTCATCATCCTAATTCCTACTCATCATAAATTCATTCATAATCATCAATTTAAACGCGTGATTTTCTCCAAATTCCTTCAAAGTCAAACCACTCCACTTAAAAATTTTCAAAAATCAAAACTTCCCTTCTTCAATCATCATTCATCACACCTTTTCATCACTCTTCAAAAAACATTTCCAACAAATCTCCCGTCTTTTACTCCAAATGGGAAAAGGCGGCGGTTGCGTACCCAGCAAGAAAAAACACCCCGCCGCCGCCGTATCTTCCACCGCCGGAAACCGTCAAATTCCGGCACCAATCGACGGCAACAAATCTCCCGTCGCTTCCTCCTCCTCAGAACCAATCCCCACATCCCAAAACGACGCCGTTGCTGACCCCACACCCACCAGAAAATTGAAGGTTTACATAGTGTTTTACTCGATGTACGGACACGTGGAGGGTTTAGCGAAGAGGATGAAGAATGGGGTGGACGCCGTTGACGGAATTGAGGGGATTTTGTATAGGGTACCGGAGACTTTGTCGCCGGAGGTTTTGGATCATATGAAGACGCCGCCGAAGGACGATTCTATCCCTGAGATTACGGCGGCGGAGGAACTTTCCGGCGCCGATGGGGTTTTGTTTGGGTTTCCGACGAGGTATGGATGTATGGCGGCTCAGATGAAGGCGTTTTTTGAATCCACTGGGCAGCTGTGGAAGGAACAGACTCTTGCCGGAAAACCTGCCGGGTTTTTTGTTAGTACCGGTACTCAAGGCGGCGGCCAGGAGACGACTGCGTAAGTTTTCGGAACTCGTTGATTATTGATTGTTGTTTTGACTAAGGAGTAGTGTATAATGTGTTGAGTTTTGTGGACATGGTTTGACTGTTTTGTGATGGAAGATTGGAAGTTGTTTAGGGTGTGATTGGGGATTGTGCACTGAAACGAGTCGGTATTCGGACAATGGAGAATAGGACTTTGCAAGTTTGAGTAATGAGTAGTGTGTAATGTGTTGATTGTTGATTGTTGTTTTGACTAAGGAGTAGTGTGTAATATGTTGAGTTTTGTGGACATGGTTTGACTGTTTTGTGATGGAAGTTTGTTTTGTTTAAGTTAATAGGTTGTGTGTTTGGATTGTGCACTGAATCAAGTCGGTGTTTGGACAATGGAGAATAGGACTTTGCAAGTTTGAGTAATGAGTAGTGTGTTTGAGTTTTATGGACTTGGTTTGGTTGGTTTGATGGTGGGAGTTGGCTTTTTAGGCTATGTGGTGGAATTGTGATAGGCTTACTCATTGCAAGTGTTTGACTTGGTTGGGTTTATGTGGTGATCATGATGTGATTGAAAAAATGGTTTCATTTTTAGATGTTGTGATTAGAATGTAGAACTACTTGGTCAACAAATTTCGGTGGAATTTCCCTTTTTCCTTTTTGAGTGTCGGGGTGTTTCAGTAGACATTGTGTTAGGATTTGAACATTAAACTTCTCTTAGCTGCATCTCTATTGATTGGGGTTTGGATATAGATTTTGATTTTTTTTCCTTTGTAATTTTTTTTGGGTGGGAAGGGTTGGTGAGAGAGAAATATTGTACATTGTCTAGTATCAACCAGCAAATCCGTTGATTTGATGCTAGAGAGTGATTCTTGAGAGATGGGTTTAGCTTAGAATTTTATTGGAGGCAAATGCCACAAATATTTGCTACAAGAAGTGTTTTGTTCTATTTGAGCGATACAGGAGATGCCAAAAGGGATGATCATAGTATGTGATTTTAAGCTGTCATAGGTTAGTTGCCTTTGATAGGAATTGTGCTGCATGTTTATGTCTTTACTTGAACTCGCTTTGAGGTTGATGTCAAAAACATAGCTCATACACTTTGGAATCTAAATTGCTAGATAAACAGTTATGTCATGAGATTTTTTATGCCTTGTGTTGACTCAGAGGTTACTCCATGAGAGAGTGAATGGAGTGGCTTAATACACGTATCTATATCTGTCTCAATTTGAAGGAAGCATTTGAAGCCATGCCTTTTCCTATTATGTTAAGTTGTTCACTGCGTGGAAATTTTACGTTGGGGACTTTATATTGGAGACTTGGAAGTTGGCTGGTGTAATCGTGGAAGTAGTGTCCTAGCTCCTGTAGTATCTATTTCTAGCTGGAGGGTGGGGCATCAATTTTTTTTCTTGACAGAGTATGCTTTAGGGCATTAATTTTTCTTTTTTCTTTTTAGAGTATGCTTTAGGGGAGCTGTCTTTGTGGTCACTATATTTAACTTTCAGATGGAACATGAAGTGTCGGTTCCCGTTTTTCTTGCAGCTTTCCTCAGTCGCCATTTACTGTGTTAATATCTGAAGTAAACAAGTGCAACTATGCTAGAAATGTTAATGATTATCCTTCAGATAACAGATTAATTTTGGTAGAGCAAAACGAGAAAATGTTATAGGAGTGACAATTTATCACCAAATTGCGGGACTAAGTTCCAGCATCACCAATAGCCTTCCACAGCAAATTACAAGCATAAAACGAGGGATTGAGGTTATAACCCCTTGCAAACCCCGTTTGAGCTAATGTTGAACATGCAATCATTTTTTGACTTAACAACTCATTTATCCGGCTAATAGACCAGAACCACCAAGGATGATATCTGAATCTTACATCCAGTTCATCTTGTCAAGTACTTTGAGGGAGTTGCTTTTAAAGAGGGTTGTGGAGTATTTGAAGCCTGATTGGGTTCACAGCATGAGCATCACATGGCTACCAAAGAGTTTATCTTCCATTTTACTAGAGAACCTTGATTAATAGAGAACATTACTTCAACATTCATTACTTGAGCATTTAAAGATGTCATTAGAGCTGGCTGGACCTGAATTACCAGGGAAGAGCCATCAACTTTACACTTCCACCCATGACCCAACCTATGTCCATAAGCTGCAGCTTTATCTATAGCTTGTGAATTTAGTCTGATTTTACATGCAGCATATAGCTACAAGTGATGGAGGACAAGGGTAGTTAAGCCGGAGGTTGACTTGAACCACCAGTAACTTGGCAGTTGGGTCCCTTAATCCTATGAACTTCTCCTGTTCCATGGCTATGTGAAAGATTTTTATTAAAAATTGCGCATCTGTACCGAATCTGTCTTTTTTAGGCTGAAATTAGAATTACGCTGTTTACCAGGAGTTCTAAAATGTTTCACCTGACAACTTCCTTCATTTGTCTTTTCTGAGAATCCATGAGATGAATAGATTAACAAATTTCGGTCTGCTACTCAAGGGGGAACTAAGATACTGATAGAAGTTTGAGAAATATACATTTTTGTTCTGTCTTGATGAGTAAATTAGAAGTTGCTTGTGCTGTCTAATTTGCCAGTACTAAAGCAAAATTGGATAGTTCACCCACCATGCTGATGAATCCCTTGGTGGGACTAAGGCAAGGGAAGGTGGGGAAGCTATTAGTGAACGTTTTTGAGGTCTCACAATGGTAGCGATTACTGATGAGTGGTAAAATGAAGAGAGAAATTGGAGCACAAGAAGATCAGAAGTTAAAGTAATGGGAGGTTATAGGTTAGGTTGATGTTGAGACTGTATAAGGGCACCATGTGAATTTTGGAAAAAAGAGTGTCCACCTAATAGGAGAATCTAAAACGCTAAGGTACCGCATAGAACTATCCTAATAGCTTGTTTGACGTGGACCTCTATTTTCTTCTTGCTTTCTCAAATTAGCTATTACCAAGATTTGATGTTTGGTACAGTGTGTCCCTAGTTTTATGTTCCTATTTTTCATGCAAAAGATCTGAATGGTTCCTGTCAGAAAACAAAATGCATGTTGCATTATGTTGACTGACCTTTTTGGGACTTGCTGATATTAGATACTCGTATTTCAGTGTTTCTTATCCTCTTTCTGTCATTTACCTTTGCAGTTGGTCTGCAATCACTCAATTAGCTCATCATGGGATGCTCTTTGTTCCTGTTGGATACACCTTTGGTGCTGGAATGTTCAAGATGGACACCATCCGAGGAGGGTCTCCTTATGGTGCTGGAGTTTTTGCAGGGGATGGCACTCGAGAAGCTAGTGACACTGAGCTAGCACTCGCAGAGCACCAGGGCAAGTATATGGCTGCAGTTGTGAAGAGGCTTGCCCAGCCTTGAACTTCATTCATCATTCAGGTTTTCACTGTCTGATAGATCCAAATGATGAATGGTCCCCTTTGGGAGTAAAAGTGTATATGTCCCGCTATTATTTGATATTTTCATGTCCAGATACAGGCCTTTCATTTTTCAACACTGCAAAGATATAGGCTTTTTCTTCTTTTTGTTTTTTTATTTCTTGCTTCTGCGTTATTTACCTGGTGTTTCGCTGTATTGATGGAGTTAATTGGTGTACATGTTTTGAACTCAGTGCTTGATTATTTTGTTTTAATGATGGCATAATAAATAATGTCTTAAAGAGTCTGTAAAAAGATGTCTCCTTGGCAAGGCATAATACCTGTCTTTGATTTCAGTTTGCTCTTCTTTTTGAGCTCTTATCAGTAGGTTGCTCTTCTTTCTGAACTGTAATCGGTGTCATTCTGAAGCATTGAATATCAACTTTAGTATGATCAAGCAAGAAAGATGTACGTCCATATGGACTGCCCTTGCTACAGCACTGAATGCTGTTATTAACACCTCAAGCTGGCTATACGTCTTCGTCCATATGCTAGTTGGTCTTGGAGCAGGATTCTTTTGCTTGTTCATGGCTCACCTATTGATGTAATCATATGGTCTGTCTTGCTTTGTACAAGGATTTTACTCTCAATCTTGGACACTGCTTATCTTTTTTCTATAGGTTTGGTGATGTTCAAGTACAGCCTTACAGCAATGCCTTCTTCTAAATATAATCAGTAATCAACCTCCATCCTCAATATTCGGAAAGCAACGAGTTAAAGCATGCTTTTCAACCAAGCATATGCTTATTCAAGGAAAGACATTCGGTTTCGAACTTTAGAGACTTTTAGGTGAACATGGTATAAAGCCTTATTCTTGTACTTGTCCATAGTTCAGATGACTAGACAGACTCCTTTTACTTTCCATGTGGCCTACAGTCCCTAAAGGCCTACACTGCTTTTTGTGAAGGAAAACAAAATTGATTTTATAGTAAGTCATTAATTTTGAGGAAACTAAAAGCACATCCGTTTACTGGTTTAGAGGTCCAGTGCAGAAAAAAGGCCCCTTATTAGAGAAACAATATTTGTTGAAAATGATTTATAATACAAATATGATTAGAAAATTATTTATTTTAAGCAAACAAAATTCACATTCATTATGCAATTGAAGCCCAACTAACACATAGCATTTCATATTTTTATTAGTTATATATCGAGTCACTCAGTTTGGGCTCCCCCCTTGAGTGGGCCCAGGGTGGTCGCCCCTCCTGGCAATGGAGTGGGGGGATTCTTGAACAAAAATCACATGTTATCTAATTTAATCCAGCTCGTCTTTGCATCATGAAAGTCCAAATTCAAATATAGGTTCAGTCATAATTGAATTTATTTCATAAGTAGTATATTTTGTTATGATAGATTAATAATTTTTATTCATATGATTCTCGTATCATATCACTTAAACTTATTTGGGCCAAGATAAGATCATGTGATCTTGGCTACAATTATAAATTTATAGGTATGGGTCATAAAATTGAAATCTAATTGATTATAAGTCAACTTTTCTATATTTACAAGGGTGCGTCCTCTTCAACTTTAATAATAAGTTATGATGATTTGCAATAAGTTAAGATAAATTTAAAAAGTTTCAACCACTTCTATTCAACAAAATTCTAAAAAAGAGAAAAAAAAACCTAAAAGAAAAAGAAAAAAAAACTATATCTTGTTAGCCCTTAATCCCTTATGTTTATCCAAGAGACCCAGATTGACACACTCCAAAAGGCAAAAGGCAAAAGCTGCATAAAAGACTTGCTAGCTCAGACCCCTGCTTACATCAAAAGAGCTTTTTCCGATCCTCACAATCAGATAATAAACAATATAGAAGTAGTATAAAAGAGCTTCTATCATACGACTAAACAAAATAAAGAGTCCCACAGTTCCAGGATAGTGTACCCTTTAAAGTTGATACTTCCGTCACACTTTGTTCATTCACAGTTCACAGTTGGTAACCAATAGCAAAAAATGGCGGACAAACTCTCAGCTTTGAGATCTTTAATGGCTTCTCACTCTCCTCCGCTTCATGCTTTAATCGTTCCTTCTGAAGATTATCATCAGGTTTCTTTCTCTCTCTACTTCACACTAGTTATAATTCATTAATTTTTTTCGCCATTGAACTCCTGTTTTTTTGTTTTGTTTTATGCGCTTTTCATTTGATGTTGACTTTTCATTTTTAGTTGTTAGTATAAAATACTGATCGAAATCGAATTGCAGAGCGAGTATGTCTCTAATCGTGATAAAAGGCGGCAATTTATTTCTGGATTTTCCGGAAGTGCTGGTTAGTATAATTGCATCTCAAAGTCAAATTCTCTATTTCTTCAATCATTGAATATCTAGCGTGACAGATTGGATTGCCTTGTTTTTCTGATTGATAATTGATTAAGCAATTCAAATGAGGTTTCTTTGGAGTTCAATTGTTTTGTCATTGTTTATTAGTGATTTGTTGACTGATGATGATCAGTAGGTCATGACATTAATTAATAGGAAAAAAAGCGTTCGTCTTGATTGGTGAATTTCTACTTGCTGTTTTAGCCATTAGCATGAACATGTGGTTTTTGATTCATCATCAATTCCTCACACAAGTTTTCTGTTGGCATTGTGTAATTATTGGTGGTATTGCCGTTTTCGATTCCCTAGGTTGAATCTTGGAAGTAACAAAATAAGTTGCTGGAGCAATATATTTCACTTTTATTGTCACACGACAAGGATTTAGTCTGATCATGGTTTATGATGATTTAAAATTCGAAACGAGCCCTAATTTTAGGTGCCTTGTACCTTTGAGAGCTCTTTTCACATAGCACTTTCTTTCTCACTCTTTATCAAGATTGATATAGGTATTACAAGTAGTTCTGTCATTGTGGAGGCGTAGTTGCTCTTGTTCTGAGCTTCTGTTGTTTGTCCCTGTTCAACAGAAATATTAGGCAGTGGGTCTGGGTTGGATGAGCCATGGAGATTCTCCAAGCTTCTAATTGTTGTGATTTCTTCTATGTCTTGATGAAAGAGTTGGTTCTGTTCTGTCTCAGACTCTCAGTTATGCTATTCTATTTTATATGACTTTTTACGGGAGGGGAGCTCATCCATACTACTTTGATATTTGTTGAACTTCTTAAAGTGTATACATAACGAAACTAGTTTGACCTGTGACTTCATGAACATCTTCTCTTATAGTTATGTTAATGCTTGCATGGCTTATTCTTTTCAATCGAATTCGATTGGATTTTTCTAGATTTCTCAGTAGTTCTCGTTCTTTCTAGGTTTGGCCCTTATAACAACGAACGACGCACGGCTTTGGACCGACGGGAGGTATTTCTTGCAGGCGGAGAAACAGCTGAGTACTCAGTGGAGGCTTATGCGTATGGGAGAAGATCCTGCAGTAGAAATCTGGATGGCAGATGTGAGTGTATTATTTCTTTGTATCATTTTAAATAGTAAAAAATGATGGGAGAAGACTGTGGGAGTTGTTTTTATTTGCCTCTCTTCATTCTAATTTACTTAGGTCTTGATTTCCCCTCTTTTCCCCTATGAAAATGCTGAAGTGAAGTTGCCTTTATTAATTAATATCTATTGTCTACAGAATCTTCCAGAAGAAGCTGCTATTGGCATTGACCCCTGGTGTGTATCAATAGACACTGCACAAAGATGGGAGCGCGCACTTGAGAAGAAGCGACAAAAGTTGGTTTCAACCTCGAACAATCTTGTCGACCAAATATGGAAAGATAGGCCAGAAACTGAGGTAAAACCCGTCAAGGTGCAACCACTGGAGTTTGCTGGACGCACAGTTGCTGAGAAGTTACAAGATTTAAGGGGAAAACTTATGCAGGAGAAAGCACATAGTATTGTTATCACTGCGCTTGATGAGGTAATTAACTTACTGTTTTGTGTTATATATGTGGATTCCCCTTTGTTTATTCTGAAATAAGCTTAACTTATTTATATATGTTTACTAGAATGCTCCTTAACTAACTTGCGCAGGATTATTTGTTTATTTTCCCTTGTTTTCCTTGTTTATATATGCATTCTCACTTGTCTCTGGTGCTGTGCGTTTAGTTGTTCAGTCCTATCAGACGCAACATCTCTGACAAAGTCCCACAATCAAAGAGGGACTTTTATCATTAGATTGTTATTAAGAATCTGTCAGGTTTCTGATGTTTTCTGGTGAACTTGCATGCAGGTTGCTTGGTTATACAATGTTCGTGGCAATGATGTTTCATATTGTCCAGTTGTTCATGCTTTTGCTGTAGTAACATCAGCAGCGGCATTTTTCTATGTAGACCAGCGAAAAGTATCTCCTGAGGTTAGTCTCTGCTTTGAGCAGTTTGCAGCTGAGATATGTGATGGTAGGAGTAATAAAGATTGTGAATATCTGATCTCACAAACTAAAAAGTTAGACTACCTATTTGAAAAAGAAGGATAGATAGTAAATAGTTACATCCCCACCTACAGGGAGTAACTTCATAGTCTTGGGCTCTGAGTCATGTTGATAAGCCGTATGATCAACTTAACTCTAGGATATGATGAAAGTTTTTAGAACAAGCTGATCCATGTTTCCTTTTGGAAATGATTCTCCACCTAGTAATGTTTCACTTGCATTAAGTTGCGCCTCATTGGTCATATAGAAACCCAACTCACCAAGACACAGAAAGTTAGGAAATAGCAATCTTTTCCAGATGGAAGGAATATCAATTTGTTTTTGTTTTGCCTTTTTTTTTCCGGGGGGGGGGTGGTGTATGGTTCCTGGAATCAAGCAAGGAAAGGGAATCAAGGACCATGATTCCTTTAGTGTTTGGTTTATCTTTTTTCTTCTTCTCTTCTTCTCTTCTCTTCACTATATCTAATCTGATGAGATTATCTCAAGACTTGTATTTGATGTTGCCTAAAATGTGGAGCTTTTTGCTGCAGATATTGAGTGAAAGAAAAGGGGTTACTTGTCCTCGTGAAATGCGGAAACAGTAGGTGTAATAATTAAAAAAAATGATTTATCTCCAGAAGCTACTTTGAACCTTTTTATTCTTTTCTTTTCTGGGGAAAACCTACGAGACTTTTTTGGTTGCACCACAATGCCACTCGCCAGAATACGATGGTTTGATTCTATTTTCTCGCGCATCACGCACACAGTACATATTGTTTTCCGCCTTTTTGCTCGGGCTTTTCAACACAATGCTCACCTTCATTACAGTTCGCTGTTTCCAGTTTCTTTTTGCCACCTTCCTTTCTCTCTAGTCTTTTCATTTTAACTACTTCAAGGACCTCCTTGGCTTTCCCTTTTCATCTCTAGAAACCAATCCACCTCTTACATGCACGATTCTTGCGGGGTCATTACTACTTTCTTGTTTTTATTCAAGTGCAACAAATTTTACGCTCTCTAGCTCTCTCAAGTTCAAGTGTTAGATTCTTATAAAATTTGTTTTGACTCTTTTTTGAGGAATTGGATGGCAAAGAAGATTCATCTGTTGAATAGCCCACAAGAAGGCACATATGTTTAGGGGTTTTAGAAAGAGATTTTTTGGGTTTGGGGGGTGGAAAAAGTGGAACTTTTTGTGGTTTTGGTAGACTGACGAGAAGACAGTCTTGATGATTGGCTGAGGGATAACATGATTATTAATTGGGAGCACTAAATGTACACGTATATTAAATAACCATTGCCTTGGGAAGTACAAGTACAATCTGCAAGAGGGGCCAGTCAACTACACCCCAAAATTAAAGGCTAGGCAATTTGAGCATTTCACAAGAAAGAAACATTGAAAACCCTAACCTACAACTAATTCTGAAACTTAGTCTTCAAACTATATAAACCTTAAATTAGTTTAAGCTACCTGAGTTTGGTGCCAATTACTTGATGGATTACAAAGTGGTTTACTTGATGCTGTTGGATGCAGAGAAGGGAACAAAAAGTTGTGATGGTAGTAGAGGAGAAGGCACAGGAGCCCAATAAAGGAATTTTAATATAAAGCAGGAAAAAATAGGGAAAAATCACACATACGTTGCATGCAAGGAGTCAACACAAGTAAAGTGGGTTAAAGCATTGGATTTTGGTGACTGGTATTGTGGTACAACTAAAAAGGTCTATAAGTTCGTTCCTTACAGAAAAGGTTATAAAGGGTAGATCCGTAGATTTCATAAAACATCACTAGTAAAAAAGGTTCATAAACAAACTTTCCAATAATTAATCATCAGCCATTGCGTTTGTCATAAAACCATCCTTATGGTGTAACTTGGTATAAACAATGAGTGGGTATTTAACTAATACTCCCTCTGGTAATGCTTTTACCTATTTCTTTTGGGCATATAGATTAAGGAGGACCGAAGGAGTAATTTTATATCGAGGAGACAGAAAATGTTGGTTTGATTGGAGATACTGCGTAATATAGTATTGAGGAAAGAGAAAAAGTATCATGATCGGTGACAATTGACAAGGACCGAAGAGAAGGAAAAGGTAGATTTGACGGGGGATAGAGAATGATTCCAACCGAGGATAGAGAACAAGTAGAAAAGTTGAGATATGATCCCAACCCAAAAAAGGAAATGAGTGAAGTGTTTTGAGACATCACATGATAGAAAAATGGCTAAAGTTTTATAAAAAGAGGGAAAAGGTAGATTTGTTAACATAGTGGGAATACGGGTAAATTATTATGAAAGTGTCCAGTAAATATTACCTTAAAGTCTAATGCACTTAGGAAAGGGAGAAATTACGTCATAGGATAAATTGGCAATAATGAAATAGTTTCAATTAACTTCAAGTCAATTTCAACTTAAATTGTGTCATTTTAAAGTTTTATACCCATATTTTCGTATTCAATTTCAATATTCATTCTGCGTTCCATACTTGAATGGCTTTCAGGTAATATCTCACATGAAGAAGAACAATATTGAAGTCCGCGATTATGACGCAGTTAGTGCAGATGTTGACCTGCTTGCATCCAATCAGCTTGATTCTTCCTTGTCAGTTAATGCCGCTGAAGATAAAGCTGTGTCTGGTACAACACCAGAACATAAAACTGGGGATATGCGAAAAGAATGTAACTTTGTTTGGATGGACCCTCGCTCATGCTGCTATGTTTTATATTCCAAACTCAAGTCTGATCAGGTCTTTTTGCAGCAGTCTCCTTTGGCTCTTGCAAAAGCTTTGAAGGTAACACTTTTGTCTTGTCTGTATGTTTGATGGAGGTATCAATGCTTAAATTTCTTGAAAGAAGTGCACAATAAATGGGATCCCAGTTTGTTCGGTGCACTGCACAATATTTATTAGTTAAAATTGTATTAATGGTTTAAATAGCAAACCTAAGAGGCTAAGAGTGCAATGTCTTCAATGGTTGTGGATTCAACTCCTCCAGAAGGTTCACTTCCTCTCGTATTTGATGGGATAGAGGTCTAGAGGGAAAATTCCTATTCTCATTTTCATATAATTATTTATGTACAATTTTTTTCTCACATTTATAAATTCTTCTCTTGTAAAGAGGATCTTTCTATCCATGCTGATTGCTAGTTAAACTATTTGGTACTCCCTCCAATCCAGAATGAACTTCACACTTGCTTTTTACTATCTCTATGACTAACTTTGAAGCGAATCTAACAACTAAAAGAGCCCACTGGTAATGTGTTATGGTGTCTTGTTAAAGTTGATGAAGTTTGACCTTAAGAAACCAAGTATGAAGTTCATTTCATGAAGGAGTGAGTAGATCATAGGAGCCATACACATGATACTAGTCATTTATGTGAACTCCCTTGGTTTTTGCAAAATTTGTTTCAAAACCATTTGAGAAGTAGTGAAATTACAGAAAATACAGGAGAAAGATGGAAGTGGAATGGGGATGTAACGGTAAAATCCTGTCACTAAAATTTTAATTGGGATGGAGAAAGGGCATAGAGGATTTGATTTTGATGGCAGTCTCTTGGTAAACTCTTAAATCTGGCTTTGTTTGATTTCCCTTGAGTAAAGTTGGGTCAAGTAAGCGTTCTCTTCCATTCTTCTCTGAGCTTCTGCTGCATTAAAATTTTTCATTCTCGTTCTGAAATGTATGTTTCCCATATACATATATAAGGATCTTGGGACCATAGAAAAAACCACTGTATTATTGTTGCATAAGCCGCACGTTGCGGGCGTTACAGTGCGCTTCTTGTTCATCGCAGCGTGAATTAAAATAAAAATAATCCACTTTATCATTGTATTTCAAGAGTTTTGGAGAACATTTTACAGATTAGGGCAGTAACAGTATAGTTTGATGTGTACCTTTTCAAACGCTATCTTGTTATTCTGTGTTTTTTTTTTTGAGGGAATATTGTTATTCTGTGTAGAAATACTATTATCTAACCGTTTATAGTGACTAAAATATGAGTATAATGTTATCTTAAATGTGAATTCAAGTGCATAAGAGCATCCACCACCATGAAAAAAATGTTCATCCCCCTCTCTCAACAACTTTCTCTCTCATCATCCAAAAAAATGTCATGGCTCATGACCAAATTCACAAAATCATCCCACCTATGACATAAAAAAAAGTATATCAGTTTTCTCTCTCCTACTTTTTACTTCAAAATTAATTTTTTTTTAAAGTGTTTCCAAATATGGCAAAATGGATATCATTTTATAGATCTCAAAAAAATATGACTATTGGTATTTTTTTTTCTTCAGATTTGTATTTTCTAAAATATAGCCATTTTAATTTGGCAAATACATTTGTTACACAATTTCCCACCACTTGGTGGGGCCCACTTTTTTCATGACATAATTAATTTTTTGTTCGCCATGTGACCAATTCCTTGGTTGGTCACAATGGGACCAAAAATATTTTGCAACTTGTTTATGATGGGGGTGAATCTTTTTTGTTTTTGATCCCATGAACTATTTTTTGTTCATGGTGGTGGATGCTCTAACAATTTTAGAAACTGGTTATAATGACTAATATGGTAAATAAATGGTAGCGGTGTAATGAAAATAATACTTTACTTTACAAATTCGTTACAGAATGACTTATGTAATGAAGCGTACTAGGTTTGGATGTTTGTTTTAAAATTTTCTTTCGAAGCTATGCAATCATATTCATAATTTAGAAACTTATCTATTTTCCCCATTTCCTCTAGGAACCAATTTGGTGATATACAAGCAAAGCCTAGCTTGCTTGGTTAGTTCGCAACGACCTAATAAGATCAATGACAAATTGGGGTTTTCTAAACATTGAATGTTACCATCTCGTATGATCTAGTCGTACTTCTACTCTTAGAGCCTTCAATTATTAGCCTTTTTAGATTTTAGACATGTTCTTGCTATTTGTAAGACGACTTTTTGCTGACTAATGCATAGAGAATTTCAGAATTCTGCCGAAATGGAAGGTTTGAGGAATGCGCATATGCGGGATGGTGCAGCTATTGTGCAGTTCCTTGTGTGGCTTGAGCAGCAGGTAACTGGTTGTAAGCGCGCATATCTTTTCTACTTAGCTTTATAATGAAATATATATTACTAACTTTTTAGGAGCACATCATTAATGAATTACTGAAAAAGAGAACCATGTTATTTGATAGCTGGTTTTATTAATGAACCATTGAACCTACTTGTTACTTGTGATAAGCCTGATTTTGTAAGTAATGGATCTACTTGAGTGTAAATAAACATGCGAAATGGAAAAAGACAAAAACTTGTATCACTTTATGTACATAAATAAATGGACTTATATGGTTCAGGAACTTATAACTGGTGAACTAAATGTTTAATGAATGTACATGTATTTCAGATGATAAACGAAGCTTCATATCTCTAATGAACTTGACACATGCCTAATGAACCCATTCTTTATTTGTAATGAACTTGTTATATTGTGTGATAAACGGATAAACCTGCTTTAAACATATTTTTTAATTGTTGTCTAGCCTAGGTAACTCTAAGGGGCTGTTTGGCTCGGGGTATTAGGAAAAAGAAAGGGTATTGTTCCCTTAGTTCACCTTTTTAGGTGTTAGCCAATCATCTATATGTTCCCTTTCTCCAATTTGTTCAACATATCCATTAATCTTGAATCTTCACCTCTCTGAATATCCATTTTTTTAAAACCACAAATCCATTAATCTCGAATCCATTTAATTATCATTCTATTATTCCCTCCGTTCTTCCTTGTTGGACTTCCACGCTTATAAAGGAACAAAGCAAAGATGATATGGTCATAGTACTGTATGAGTAGTTGTTGGGAGAATAAGAGCAAACGAGGGGAAGAAAAAAAAGATACACCCCAAAGTTGAAAGAGGGAAGACCCAGAAAGAGGAAGTGTTTTACAAGATATGGTAAGCGTCCTTTTTATGTTTCAAAGAGCTAAAATTTAAAATTTGCAGATGCAGGAGCTTTATGGGGCTCCTGGTTATTTCTCTGAGGCTGAGACAGAAAGGGAAAAAACCTTCGTAAGTAGTCTATTTTTCTGTCAATGCTAAGTTCATTTTAACTTTTTCCTAGTATAAAATTATTAACGATTGATCTTAGCATGGGAATTTGGGAACTATATCATGTGATCATTCATACAGATCTTAGTAAAGGGGATGTTTCTCACTCTATTTTGGGCTTTTGTGCATGTGAAATGAACATAACGTGGACATTTGGATGCATGCCTGTACTCTATGTCTGCTTCTCATGCATATTCTCCAATAAATTAATTTTTTTTGTCTTTTCGTTTGCTGATTCGGCATGTTTGATTCGTATGGCTCACCGTTTTTCCATTCCTTCTTACTCCTGAGAATATTTGCAGGGAAGCACAGAAACTGACGGAAGTCTCAGTAAGTGACAAGCTAGAAGGTTTTCGTGCATCAAAGGAGGTAATAACTTTCACACTAGATTGTAGTTTTTATGGCTCTGCTGTCACTATATGCAGTTGATTGCTTATTATGGTTGAGCCAAGAGCAACTAAGTGCTGCTGCTACATCAGAATCTATTTATGAGAAAACTTGGATTTTTATTGTTCTATTTAATTCTTTGATCCATTAAGCAAGATTTTTTATCAACCTTGTATACTGAACTGATTGACCCACGATTTTATAACAAACAAATGGCACATGACAGTATATAGAGGTATCTGATTTGGTCCTATAAATCATAATTGAAACATACTGATCGGTTAGTCTCTTGGGAAAATGAACATTCTTTTAATTCATTACATCTTCAGCATTTTAGGGGGCTGAGTTTTCCTACCATCTCATCTGTTGGTCCAAATGCGGCTATTATTCATTATGGGCCTGATCCTGAAACTTGTGCTGAGATGGATCCAGATCGAATTTACCTGTTTGATTCGGGAGCACAGGTAGACCAACATCTTTATTTAAGCAGCTTGTATGATCATATTGGCTGGTACTCAAATTATCCTTGTTTATGATATTTTGTTTTGTATTGACATGGTTGGGTGGCCTGTAAAAGTATCAAGATGGAACAACTGATATAACTCGGACAGTGCATTTTGGGCAACCTTCTGCCCATGAGAAGACATGCTACACAGGGGTATGTACCTATAGTGCATAATGCTGAACACCTTGTTTCTTGATCCACTTTATAACTATGAATGGACATGACTATTAGTATAGTGCATAAGATAATTGATTTAATCGACACTGATAATTTGTGAGTTGGCCAGATGTTTTCTACATTTGGATATATGATCTAAGTGAAAGTGAACTCTCATAGATGATGTTACTTCCTATTTGCCAAAGCAACTGTAGCATGCACTTTTCAACTGGAATGATTTGAAGAAATTGCTTTCTCTTTGTCTTTTCCCCCTGTTTGATAACAGTTTATTCTCTGCTATCTCACACACAACACTTATTTGAAAGCTTTTCTTGCAAAGTGCTGCTTCATTGTATGAATCATCATTATGCAACTGAGAGTAGTATTGCTTTTAAATCTCCTAGAGAATTACTGGATTTGTGAATGTAAAATCTAAATTCCTGTCCACCTTAAGAGAAGTTCCAATTCTTCAGGATTTGCTTCAATGTTGGAATATAGTAACATTTACAGATTTATAAATGCTAATTTATGGTATGAATCAAGGAGATCTTTTGACATGATATGAGATGTATGAGTATTAGTCAAATGCTAAAGCTTCCTGGTTATTTACTTGGATGTATTGGTAATTATGTTTGAATGTAAAAACTACTATATTTTTTGCATATGAAACAGAAATATGGAGTGAACTTCTGGTTATTAGTTGATATAAGCATGGTCATTACCATTCCTGATTCAGGGTTCAGACATCTTGTGGACTGGTGAAGTATTCTTAATGTTGGCATAGACGCTCTGATGAATTGATGTTGCTTTCATTATATTTGAACTGATGTACTTCCTCCGTTCTTTTTTAATTGCAACATTTGCATTTTCACACTTGCCGAGGCACAATTTTGACCATAAATAACTTTAGTTATGTATTTGTAAAAATTATGCAAATATGATATTAAAAAACTACACATTGAGACGAATTAAATAAGATCTCATATGACTATGTTTATATTTGTGTATTGATCATCATATACTGTCAAAGTGTGAAATGTGAATAGTAGAAAAGTCAAAATGTTGCAATTAATAAAGAACGGAAGTAGGAATCATCATGTTTCCGTCCGTATGTTCCAATTATGTTATTGATATATACCCCCCCCCCCGGTCTTTTTTTACTTGCTAAATTCCATTTTGGCACAAAATTTTAGGAGATGCATGCGTGGGGGTGTTGGGACCATAAGTCTATTAGTAGTTAACAAGAAGAAGGGCAAAATAGGCAGAAATCGATAGGTAGATGACAAAAGAAGAGCGAAGATAAGTAGAAATAATATGGGGATCATATGGCAGAAAAGGAAATTCAGCAAGTAATTTGGGACATACATTTACGGAATTTGTAGCAAGTAAAAAGGACAGAGGGAGTTTATATATATATATATATATGTATATATATATATATATATATATATATATGTATATATATATATATATTATTATATATATATATATATATATGTATATATATATATATATATATGTATATATATGTATATATGTATGTATGTATATATATATATATATATATATATATATATGTATGTATATATATATATATATATATATAAAAGTTCATATGTGGTTCCCTTTATGGTGCATCCTTTGTTATCGTGTGAACCGCTTTTCCATCGTTGGAGCGTTCAAATCTAGCATGGATACAAAGATCCTCTTTACTTTGTGTCATTTTTATTTATTTTTTTATTATTTTGTGTCATTTTTTACAAATATCATCTGTAAAACACACACACAGGTTGGAGCTTCTCTAATATAGAACGGGAGATAGTTTGTTTAACATCAGAGGATAAAATCAAGGCTAATCCCTGAACTATTTGCTTACGCTGGGTTTTGTAAGACTCATTTGGTTATCATTGACTCTTATCAAAGAAGCTAGCTTATAACCCATTGGTCAATAACTTTTTTGTTGTTTGGCCTGACAGGAGAAAGCCATTGATTCTATGTGATTGGTTCAACCCCCTCCCTTGGTTCCTGTGTTCCTGACCATACTAATTGCCATGGTTGCTGGCTATAACCGCCTCCTAACTCAATGACTCTTTTGTCGTGTCTGCTGTTTCACTTAGCATGGCTATTTTATCTTCTGTTCACCTAGATTTTAAACCACCTCCTTAGTTTTCTATGTTCTTGACTATGGAGTTGCAATTTCATCTCTTGGTTTGATCATACTAATATATAGGTTCACTGGCTACAACTGCCACCTAACGAAGTGACTCTTCAACTTTTTCTCGTGTTTCACCTAGCAAGATAATTATCTGCAAACAATCTGCTGCTTGTTTTGAATAATTTATTAAAAACAATCCATGATTTATCTGGAAGATTTGAGACTAGCTTTGACCTTGTTTTAGTCCCTGTTTCTAATCCCTTAGGGTGGGTTGGGTTTATGTCCAGCAACAGCATATAACTTGGAGGACTATGTGTGTCTCATATATCTTAGGCTCTTTCCATCCGTGTGACTAATTATCTTGGGAGGAACAAATCTTAGGTCCTATGCACTGGAAGCACTACCAATGTCCTAATGCATTTGAATTAGGGGTCCTCATCATCAGGGTACCAATATTCTTACGTCTGTCTCTGTAATTGGTACTAAAGGTTAAGGACCCATGTATTGTGTTCTTCACAACAATAATACCAGAATGGCAGATTTGTTACCACAAAAGGATACATGAACCAAAATTTTTATTTTCACGAGTCAATCATGTTAATCCTTCTCTACCCCCACTTCTTTCTGATACAACATGGTTCTGGAGATCCAGTTCTTTCATGTCCGTTTTTACTCTTCTAGGTCACCTTTGGTCTGTCTTTGCTTCTTCTAAAAATTTTATTATCTCAACTCTCCATTATGTCCAAACCACTAGAGCCGGTTCTCTTTTGGTGAAAGTCTTTGTTGCAGAGTCTTATTTTTTCTCATATTACCACACTTTCTCAGAAGCCCAATATTCCGTCTCGGCCAGCTCTGTATAGGAAATTTAGCTGAAAAACAGTTTTACATAACTTTTTTGTTGTTGTAGAGGCATGCTGAAATCATTGAGTTTCAAGTGCTCTTTTCTAGACTTGAATCTGTGTGGAACATCTTGATCAATAACTCCATTTTTCGGATGACAGTCCCCAATTACATGAAAACACTCACATAAAGGTGTATTCTGCATCAGTATATATGATTCTCTCTTTAGATAGTTTTACCTCTCCAGACAACATTTGTTACAAAGGCCTTGTTCTGGAACCCCCTCACCTTTTCATTTATCCTGGTTTGAGTTATGACATGTAATTTTATCTTTGCAGGTTCTTAAAGGTCACATTGCACTGGGTAATGCTCGGTTTCCGAAAGGAACTAATGGTATGGCAACTTTAGTGTTTGTCTGTATTATGAGAATTGATTGAGCAGTTGGGACAGTCCAGATTTATGCTAGTGCTTTGATGTCCTGCTGATTAGTAGATGATCAATGAGTGTGAGAAGTGTACAAAATGGGATCAATCTTATGATGCTCTTACACAGCCCCCTATATTAATATATACTAAATATTGTGCATGTGGCTGCTCTTATCTGATGAATTGTGCATCAGGTCATGCTCTCGACATCCTTGCACGAGTTCCTCTGTGGAAGTATGGGCTTGATTATCGACATGGTACAGGTCATGGCATAGGGTCCTACCTCAACGTGCATGAAGGTGAGTGATGAAGTTTGATCTTATTTCTATTGGTTTGTGTTCCGGTATTGAAACAGGTGGTGGTCTTCAAGCAAATCTGCCAAGAGTGGAGTGGACTTGCTTGAAGACCGCCACCTGTTTCAATACCGGAACAGTTTGTATATCACACGAGTAGGATTTCTGGTGCTTATTTGTTGGACAGTATGGGCTGTGTGTTTTATTTGGACAATATTTAGCTGCATTACTATTAGAAGAAGAGAATTGAAATTACAACACAAAACTCACCTAAGTACACATTCTAATGCTAGCATTGAGGTGGCTGTCAATCTTGAGAACATTCCCTTTCTTTAGACGAAAACATGAATTAATGACATCAAAGAGGATAACCTTCTCAGATCTTGAATTCTTGATATCACCTTGTAAAATCATTTCTAGGTTTTTGTCAAAAAACCTTATGTTATTTTGTTACTGTTTTTTCTAGCTAATACTCCTATTAAGCTCCATTTTGTAACTATCTGTATTTGTGAGTTGAAACTCTAGTTTGTTTGTGTTTGAGCAGGTCCACATTTGATTAGCTTCAGACCCCAGGCTCAGAATGTGCCTCTCCAAGCTGCAATGACTGTAACAGATGGTTAGTATGTAATGTAGCAAACACTTCCATGTATCTCTAGGGACATATACATTTTGTTGTTTACTGATGCTTGCTCACATATAGTATGTGTTGAAGACATGCTCATGTATTGTAAGAAAGTAAAAGAGAATAATTACTGTAAGCAGTGGTAATTTTGCAATGAGCACTGGGACACCTAAAGGATGATTCTGATCATTGAAACCCAGTGACTATCTGTCTATCAGTAGCATTTTCTTATTCGTTTGTCTTGCTACATCTCTTTCTCTTTGTTAGGTCGCCTTTTCTTGGATACTTCAATTTTTTGACAATTTGCATTGAATGGGTTTTTTTTTGCAGAGCCTGGTTACTACGAGGACGGGAATTTTGGTATAAGATTGGAGAACGTGCTTATAGTAAACGAGGCAAATACAAAATTCAACTTCGGTGATAGAGGGTACCTAGAATTTGAGCATATTACATGGGTGAGCTTTTTATCTAATTTTGGATTCTTTTTCTTGTTTTAAAGTGAAATTTAATCTGTTAATGTATTTTTTATACCGTTGTTGAATAGCCGTTGTCAACTTTTAAAGGAAATACATGCTAAGCTTGACTTGGTGAAAATGATTGCACTTTCCAACCTCAAGAGTTGGGGCACTTTAACGGAAGGGAATCCGTACCCTTTCCCCCCGACTCCCAAAATGCTAGGAATGTTTGTTATGAAGAAATGTGCAGTTTTAATTAAAACGAAATACTTCTAAGAATCAAGCAAGATATAGTTTCATCAATCCATATTCTATGGAACATGAATATTTTTGCTTTTTGTTTCAGGCTCCATATCAACATAAGTTGATAGACTTGAAACTTCTGACCCCAGAAGAGATAAGTTGGGTGAACACTTATCATTCAAGGTGTCGAGAAATTTTGTCACCTTATATGAATGAAACGGAGATGGCATGGTTAAGAAAAGCAACAGAACCCATTGATATGGTCAAGTCACATTAGCTACTGAATTAATTATATTTCCATATTTATTATTAAACTCAATCTTCAATTCTACAAGCTATTGCTATTGAATTTGTTTCTGTACTCTTTTGAGATCTTTGAAGCTAAATACCTTTAGAAGTAGTTAGTTTGAAGGCTCCAATAAGGACGACCCTATGTGCTTTTGAGGCACCATGGTCACAAAGAAGAGTAACTGTGGAGTTGATTGTTTCTTTTCCATGTTTTTACTGCCATATTTCTATCTTTTTCAGGCACTTTCAATTCATGATTCTCTATTTGTTCTGTTCTCTCCATTTATTCGTTTGATTAACCCACTTTTTCCCCCTTCTACATTGATTGTCGGTTAAAAAATATCAGTGTTCTATTACTCGTAATTTTAACGTACCAAATTTGAATTCTAATGATAACTAGTAGTCCCTCTTTTGCTTGCCTTTATAACCTAATAATACACTTATAATATATGGATATGGAGGGAGTATGTAAAACAGTTAAAGTGTTCCCCTCCATTTGGATTTAATAGTTGCGATGTTACATTAACTATTTTAGGCGCTACGAAGAAAATAGAAATAGAGCACTTATTATATCATGTCATTAAAAGGTGACCTACTAGAATGTATTTCCTCTGTCTCAAAATACTTGAAACACTTCTCTTAACACGCTTGTCAATGTATATTTTTAACCATTAATATCTCTAATTCCCTATAAGTAAAAATTATAAAATGTTGATATCTTGAAAGTATATGTTAAGACGAATCTAAAAATATCCCACATTACTATATTTTCCTTATGGAAAAATCACAAAACACGGTCAAAAGAGAGTGTGGGAATAGTATAAAAGTCAACTGTATCATGTATTTTAAAACGGAGGAAATAGTACGTATCTAATTAGGTCGTTTAAGTGTGGAGGAGTCGAGTACTCCTGTCTACTCTTCTATTAATCATCTTCTAGATAATGTTATATAGTCAAAAGAATGTTTTTCTTTTTTCATATGATTACAACAGTTTGATCAGTATATTTGTCGGTGCACAATTTTAACCATTAATATCTTTAATTATCTATTTCCTTTACTTTTTAATAATTATCTTGTTGAAATGTGCCACAAAGACAAGGACTAAGGAGAGGAGAGAGTTAAAAAAGAACCATGAAAAAATATTGCCAAGGATGTGAATGTTGCAAGTAATAAAGAACATCCTAAAGCGAAAAAATGTTGCAAATATAAAAAAGTGGAGGAAATATTGGTTAAAATTATAAAAAGTTGATGTGTTGAGAATATACATAGAGATTAATCTTTAAACATCTTATAGACTATCCATTGTGTTTATATATGGGTGAAAAATTATTGTCAAAATGAGTGATTTGAATAGTGCAAAAGTCAAACTATTATGGTTAACATGGGACAAAGGACTAATAATTTATCTTGTGAACTTGTGACATTTATTTTAATGTATAGTTTTATTCTAAAAAATAACTTTTTAAAAGTTTTCTAAAAGTAGATGGAAGCTAAGGTAATTATGCAAACTTATAAAAACAACATAATATCTACGGTTTTTTTACATATATCCCAGACAAATTGGAAAATTCACCATATACCTTAATGTTTCAAATATTCACCATATACCCCGAGTTTCAAAAACGTTCACAAAATGCCCTTTTCCTAAACGCCGTTAACTCACCGGTTAGCTTTTATTTACAAATTTGCCACAATTAACCCCTAAACCTAAAATCTAAACCCTAATCCTAAACAATAACCCTAACTCAACCCCTACCCCTAAACCCACCCCACCCCCTAACCCTAACCCCTAACCCTATCCCCCCCCCCCTGTGACCCCACCCCCACCCCTCCCAGTCGCCACCCGTCCCTCCTCCCCTCGCCGCAGCCCTCACCCCCCCCCCGCCGCGATTTCCCCCCTCCCCCTGCCTGACTTCCCCTCCCCCAGTCGTGACCCCCATCCCCTCCCCGAATCCGGGTAGAATCAGAAACCAACCCCCACCCCTCCTCGTAGAAGTCGAAAACCCCTCCGCGGTTTGAATTGGGCTCGATTTCTAGGGTGGCTCGATTTCTAGTCGGAATGAATTCTAGGTTGCTCGATTTACGGGCATGGGTTGGTTCGAATCTTTGGCCGGGCATGGGGGGGGCTGGTGCGGCGGGAGGAGGGGAGGGGATGGGGATGCGGGGGAGGGGAGGGGGAGGGGGTGGGGGCGAGGGGAGGGAGGGGGGGGGGGGGTGGGGGGCTGCGGGGGAGGGGGGGGGGGGAGGGGTGGAGGGCGATGGAGGGAGGGGGAGGGGGTGGGGGTTGGGCTTAGGGTTTGGGGGAGGGGGTGGGCTTAGGGTTAAGGATTAGGGTTTAGATTTTAGGGTTAGGATTTAGATTAGGGTTAAAGTTAGGGTTAGGGGATAATGGTGGCAAAATCGTAAATAAAACTAGCGAGTTAACATCTGGTTAGCAAAAAGTACATAGTGCACGATTTTGAAAACGGGGTATATGGTGAATTTCTGAAACATTGAGGGTATATGGTGAATTTTCCAATTTATCGGGGTATATGGTGAAAAAACCGTAATATCTAAAAGGAGATGGACAAGCTCAGGTAATTAATAATGCAAACTTATAAAAGCAACATATATAATATCATCAACAGTTCACCACAACATTTTTTTTCTAACTCACCACTAAACACTAATATAGAAGCAACTTGCAAGTCACATTCGCAAACTCCAGAGCTAACTAATGGACAAACATAATAATTTTTCCATCCAACAAAAATATCACGACGACATAAATATTACCCATCGTCTAATCTATTGATTTTTAGCGAAGTTTAGCGCATGCAACATGCAATACTACCCCATCAATTAGTAATACTAGCTTTCGCTCTCTGACCGTTCAACCTCATCTCACAATTATTGGCCACTTGCACAAATGACTTACAAGTTGACCCTTCGGTAGTCAAGGCTCTTTTTGCATATCCTTGCACTTCCTTAACTCTTTCCCTAATCTTAATACCTTCATCATCAACCATAATCTTGTTTATCAACTTCTTAATCTCCTCTCTACCCACAACCACTTTGGTTGGCAACACTTTGGGGCGTACCGCCACCCCAACCTCCTCGTCCATCAATGCTGCATTCATATTTTGTTCGGCGTAGAGTGGCCAAGCAATTATAGGTACACCATTAACAAGGCTTTCAAGTGTCGAATTCCAACCACAATGTGATAAAAACCCTCCAACCGACGGGTGAGCTAGTATCTCCGTTTGTGGGGCCCACATAGGGATCACTTTACCCAAGTTGCAGTTTCGGGTCATGAACCCGGGTGGCAAGTATTGAGAGATGATATGATCTTGACCGTCCATTGCGTGGAAAAGGGCCCCAGCTCCATCATGCTCAATGGGTGGACGTACTACCCAAATAAATCTTTGTTGACTCATTTCTAAACCCCAAGCTAACTCTATGGTTTGTTGACTAGACAAGGTTCCCCCACTTCCAAATGAGACATAAATGACTGATTCTTTAGGTTGTTCATTTAGCCACTCTGATAATTCTTCCCCTAAACACTCCGGTCTAACCGGTCGAACTAACGGTCCGACCGGATAGACCGGTTTATTGAAGATCTCCTTTAGAACTTTATTGTTTTTCAAGGAAAAAATTGTTGCAGGCTCTAAGTGTTCCCAAGTATTAACCAACACTCCATCAGCTGTCCCTATATCAAGAGCAATACGAACGTACTCATCATAGTCCCTATTTTCGGGGTCGAAAACCGGGTCAAGTATATCATCATACTCCACACGTTTACAACCCGGGATAATGAGAGGCCCTTCATGCTTCACTTGCTTATCAAGGAGGGGTACACACACAGTTTGAGCTAAAAACCACGCATTTGAAGGAATATAAACATATTTGACCATGTTAAACTCATCTGCAAGCGTAAGGAATTCGGTTCCGAAAAGGTCCACAACAAGTAGGGTCGGGTTCTGCTCCATGGACCCAAGTTCAGACCGCAGGCTCGAAACATATCCCCGCATCATGATGACAAGTCGGGTCATGATCTTGTCAGTTGGGCCCATATGGGCCGAGGAGTCCACATAGGGGAGAACAACGAGATCATACAAGGGTTTAGTGTTGGGCTGGTTAGGAATGAGGTTGGGCTTGTTTGGGCCGGGCTCCATGGTTACGACGAAAATGGTAACATGGAAACCATGGTGTGTGGTGAGGCGGTTGGCTAGCTCAACCATGGGAATAAGGTGGCCTAAGCCTGGGCTAGCAAGTAGAGCAGCATGAGGCTTTGTTGGGATCACCATTGTTGAATGTTGATGATTTGATGAAGAAAGAGAGAGAAAAGAGGTCAAAGTTAGAAATGAAATGTAGGAGGATCGGAGGTGGGTGGTGCAATGAAGTTTGAATCAAGAAGAGTATATAAAGACTGAATCTGTCGAAGTTGAAGAGTAATTAAATGAGACGTACGTACAGTTGTGAATATAGACAGATTTGAGATGGTCAATTGATTGTCACATGATTCTAAGATTTCTTTAGAAAAAAGTTAGAAAATTCAACACAACTACACAAGATTAGAGAGTTTTCTCTGGAGACTAAATCAGAATTTTTTAAAACTAATGTAATGTTTAAGGTCTTGTCTTGTATCATTTCACCGTGTGAGACTGAGCTACCGTTACGTATGGGGAGAGTAGGGTCACGTTGGAAAACATATTTCTGGTCCACTTGTGTTCTCAAACCAGACTTTTTAATATATCAACCTTTTGACTATATATTAAATTTTAACCAAATTTATTTTTATAAATGTCCTATCAATGATTCATGCTTTAGTATAAGATAAACTAAACTTTTCGCTGATAGGGATCTTATAAATGACTTAGTAAAATAATCCTTTTCAACTAAATTAGTTGTTTTATATAATTATAAAAAAAAAATTTGTTGTTCTATATGTGTGATTTTATGTAGTTTCTAAGACGCAGCTTTCATCACTAAATAAATTTGAGACTTTGAAATAACAAAATTTCTTTTACGATGGTCCTATCAGTGGTTTATAATATATAAGACTCTTATTAATAATACACTTATATAATGATATCAAAGTCACTTATGGTTTCTGCTTTGGTATAATGTAATAAATAGATTAGTTATTTAGATGGACCCAAATGATATTTTGATATCCTTTTTGAAGATGCACAAAAGTCTTGCTAGGCCATCCAAGTGATACACATTGTTTTGCTAGGTTATTAAAGTGAATTTTTGACTTATTAAACCATCCATGTGGAGAAAAAAAACTTGCTACACACCCAAGTTAAAAAAAAAAACTTGCTAAGCCATCACTTTGAGTGGAGTGTGACACTTGCTCTCTCATTATATATTCTATTTTATTTCTCTCTCTAATTAATATTTTAATAGATATTATGATAATTTAGCTTCTTTATTTTAAAGAAAATTAAACTTTTTGTTTTGTTATGTTACCTATTTCAAAATTAATACTCTTTTTTTTTTAAAAAGTATTGTTTAATATATATACTTATCCTTTGGAATTTGGACTGAAATTATAATGTAATCTATATATTATGTGGATCTCAACTAATTTAGTTGGTTAAAGTATTGGAGGTCACGCACTGGTTAATCTCGTACATATCAATCGCTTTTTAACTCTCTCTAACAAAAAATAATCCATATATCATATTTTGCCAAAACTGAAATTAAACCCAAGAAACTAGTCATTCTTTCCCAGTATCAAAAATCTTAGCTTCTTCCCCCCGCACCACACCTTTTTAAAAAAAGATTTTACGAATGAAATTGGACGAATTATGAGTTGCACACATTAACGGGCTAATGAAACACTCTTCTTCTTTCAATATTAGATAGATCTATTGATGAGGCTGACTAGGGTGTAACACAATCTTGACACGATCATGCATACATAAGCAAATTAATTAAGTTTAAATTTGCCTGGTCGGTATTCAATTAAGCTCGTTGCCATTGACTAAACCTATTCAACCCAGAAAGGTGAGAGCTAACTCGATTAAAACTTGAGATACATATAATTTATTACCTAGCAGCCAGGGGTGTTAACAAATACCCAATCAGATTTGATAACCCGATCTTAAGGAAAAACGGCTGTAAAACTTATAATTTAAGGGTTGGGTACACGGTCCGGAAATCAAGGCCATCTTAAAAAATTTGAGGCCTCTATGTAAATATAAATTTGGGCCCTAAATATAAAAATATTATGCATATATTGAAAAATGAAATAATATTTTCTACAAAATATATCATTGTTAAACTATTTTTGATAAAATAAAGCTCGGGTTTGAACAAGATGGCTAAAAAATACTTAACTAAGACTTCTGGGCCCTTTAAAAAGCGGAGTCATGTGCTGTTGGTCGCTTTGCATGCCCTATTAGACAACCCTACTGGAAATAAATGCGAGTAGTCGAGTTAGGTATGAGTCAGGATTTTGAGAAGAGGTATGTGAAAGCCCACGATTTATAATGTTTCTTTGGTTTTTTGAGAATTTTAGTTAGCCGGTCTTCATTATTTAGACTCATTGATTTAGAGAAATAAAGAGGTGTCTATCTGCCTTTTAGACTTCTTGCTGATATGAATATTACTATCAAGGATTCAATCTCTCCACTACATCTGCATGGGGACCGCATGGAGCAACTTCTGCATAACACTGACAAGTGACAACATTCTTAGAGAAAGGTCAAAGCAAGAACAAGTCTTTAATGAGTTCTTGGGATACCACACTCGAGACAAAGTCGCTCGTGAGATAGAACATAGGAAGAACTTATTTGCTCCACCAAAGTGATTTTTTTTTTACTATACTAAGGGTATGTTTGATTCAACTTATTTTGTATTATTTTATCTTATCTTATCTGAACTTATCTTATTTTATCTTAACTTATCTTATCTTATCTTATTTTTTTTTTCTGAAATGAGTGAAGATAAGTTGAACAGAACCTCTTATTTATCTTATCTGATCTGATCTGATCTTATCTGATCTTATCGATCGATACGATCTTCGATCTTATAAGATCTTAAATAAAGTTAAAATAAGTTGAGCAGAATATACGCAGAGATAACACTAACAAATATCTTCTTAATTTTTTTGGTTTTAGTAAAAGCAAAACGAATTTAGACATGATATAACAACTATTTTCAAGGGGATGACACGACCTCATTATGTAGAATGTATAACACAACAATAATGTTCATCTCATAATCTTTTAACTACCTCGGACAATGCGTTATAAGAAGATCCACCCTCGCTCAAGGCCTTATTTGCACTTGCTTTCAACTCATTGATCCTTGTTCTTATGCCTATTCCTTCCTTATCCACCATCACCCTTCTCACCATTTTTGCTATCTCATCCCTTTTCACTAGCTCCATGCTAGGTTTCACATGAGATCGCACCGCAATCCCAAGATTTTGAACAAGCATAGTTGCATTCATTTTTTGCTCTGCATAAAGAGGCCAAGCGATTATAGGCACCCCATTTACAATACTCTCCAAAGTCGAATTCCACCCACAATGACAAATGAACGCCCCGATTGATCGATGGGGCAGGATCTCGTCTTGTGGAGCCCACATTGGCACAATAAAACCTACGTCGTGGGTTCGATCGACGAATCCATCCGGTAGATACTTAGAGAGCCCTCCCTCACCATGCATGGACTTAAACAAAGAACCGGCATTATCATTTTCTATAGGAGGTCGAATCACCCAAATAAACCGTTGCTTACTCAACTCCAAACCCAAGGCTAACTCAATAGTCTGTTGAGCTGATATGGTCCCACCACTCCCAAATGAAACATAAACAACGGACTCATTTGGATGCCGGTCCAGCCATTCAATTAACTCGGGTTTTAAACCTTTTGGTTCACCCGTTCTAACCACCGGTCCAATGGGATAAACCGGTGCTTTAGCAATTTCTTTCATGAACCTTAAATCCTTGAACGCAAGAAGCGTCTTGGGCTCAAGATCATCCCATGTGTTCACCAAAATGCCATCAACGGCGGCGATGTCGTTGCCCATACGGACGAAGTCTTTGTAAGGCTGTTCCTCGGGCGTAAAGGTTAGTTTAAGTAGATCCTCACCCGGGATCGGTTCACAACCAGGGATATAAAACGGTTCATCCCGGTTCACCTCTTTATCGACGTATGGAAGATATAAATTGTAGGACAAAAACATTGCATTAGAAGCAATGAATACGTACTTGAACATGTTAAACTCTAGGGCGATCGTCTCGATTGCCTCGGTACTAAACTGGTCGACGATCAGAGCTATGGGTTTGTTCTTCATGCCGGAGATCGCGGAGCGTAAGGCAGGGAGAGCATCCCTCATCATAGCCAACAGCGAAGGGATGAAGGACTTTTGGGATGGGAAGTCTTGTATTTCGGTAGGGAGGATCACGGTGTTGATGACCCCGCGCCACGATGAAATGGCAGAGCCGAATAGCTCATCCTCTACACGGTGGACGGCAGTGGTGACGGCAAAGATGGTGATGGTCAGCCCATGATGCGCAGCTAGGCGCTTGGCTAGCTCTACTACGGGGATCAAATGGCCTGACCCCGGGCTAGCAAGGAGCGCAACGTGGGTTTTTGATGAGATTACCATGGTTATTAAAGGAGGACCAGGGAAAGGTATGATGGAGATGATCAGAAATTGTTGTGGTGGTAGTCATATTTATACTTATAGATGGATGTGGCCGTTGCTATGGTATGCATTTCAATGAATAACAAATCTTCAAATTACAATTAGAAAAAAAAAATTAAGACTATGTAAGGGCCTAGACAATAAAAAATATTGTCCTAAACACATATGGTAAAAAATCGATAGATATACCGTGATTCTAGTGGTAAGAATTTTCATTAGTGACCTTAAAGGATTTTTTTTAAGGTGAAGATACTCTCATCCTCTCACGTCCACAAACTAAATTAGACTAGTTAACTTTGAAGAGGTGTCGATTCAATAAGATTTTTCTTAATACTAGTAAAAAAAATATAGATACTATGTGTTATTCATTTCAAAAATTATCAAAAATCTTCAATGAATCCAAATACTAATTGCATTCACACGTAATTAGGTAAAATATCAGCACAAATCTGATAGGATTTATTTCCAAAAGTAACTAATATGACCATTGTAATATTATGTGGTATTCATAATCAAACCATTTTTAAAGAATTACTCCCTCCGTTCCTATTTGTTCTTCCGATTTAAAATCTTTTTGAGAGAGTAACAAGTTAAAGTAGGAAGAACACATAAGAATGAAGTTAGTAATTTTTTTAAAACTAGTTGTTGCACAGCGCGCCTACGCGCGCGGCATCCCGAAATAGTGTAATTGTGATATTCGTAATTTGTCAGGCATAATTAGTCAATAACATTTTTTGCAATTGGTTTCAAATAGGTGGTAAGCACGCACATGATGTGTTTGAACTACATTAGGCAAACCACAGAGGGTATGTGCTCGTACTAAAACTGGTTACACGTCCACATAACGTTGAAAAGAAATACATGGTATTGGTTGTTTAAAGTACAATTTGGACGTCTTATCTAGCAATTCCCGATAGTAATAAAATGTTGAACTGGTTAACGTGGAGGCCGGGTTCCAACATGTCTTTGAAGCATTTGTCAAGTGGAGCCTTGGCTTATTAACGTAAGATGTTTATAACGTCCCACAGAGTTTCGGAAAATGATGTGTTTGGTGTGACTTGGATTAAAAAGTCGTTGTCTTCAATTCATGAAAGATGCTGGCAAATTCCTGTGTAGAGAGTGCAAATACACAAGGACCTAGATGGCGTGATCTGGATGTAAAAGCTTGTTGCCATGAATTCATTGAAGATGGTGGCAAATGCCTAGCAAGTGAATTGAAATTTACAAGGGATTAGAATATGTGTTATATTTGAGATTGGCATGAGAATTGATGTAAAGTGAGAATAAACGTAAAAAGGCAAGATGTTTATATTGGCAGTAGATTAGCAATATGTTCAGCTGACATGCTGAAAAGAGCTTATATTCGGCTGACATGTTGAAAAGAGTTTTACATTCTTTGGTGAAGGAAGTAAGAAATGTTGAGTCAGTGTCATTGGACGCATTTATTTTTAAAAAAACCTTAAGAGTAAAGGGAAGTGTCATTTTTTACTTTTCTTGTCTAAATAATGATTAGTGTCAAAAGGGTAAGGGACTAAGGGTAGCTAGATTGGTGTCGGCGTTGGTCAAATAACCTATTTCTATTTATTTTTGGATAATATAAGAAAACAACTTGTATATGCCATTACAAACCTAGTTATATGACTACCTTTTCCTCAAGCATACAATGAATAGAATAACATTCCGACATGTCATAAGTTTATAGATATTTCGAGTAGCCACTTAACTGTATACAAACATTACTAATAAAAAAAGCTCCATGTAAGGATTTCATGGTACTTATTCAAACTTTAAATTAGTCATGAATAAGATAAGTAGCAAAAAGTAATTCACATAAGACCCAAACTAAGAACAAAGATAGATTGAAATCTAAAGACATTCCAGCTTTTAAAATAGGTTGAATTCACCAAAGCTACTCCGGTTCATTGTAAAAACTTAAGCAGAACTTGCTTTCTAAAAAAGAAAGCATTGTACTCAACATGTACTTTCAAGGAACAATAGCCCATTTGAAGCTTAAGATTACCAAAAAAAATATTATTAAAAAGGCAAAACCTTTCACATCTAACCACATCGATAATATTTTCACAAAACCTACAAAAGAAAAAAGACAGATTAACATAAAAACACTCAACATTGTATTGTTCCTCTAATCCTCTCCGTGCTTCGCCCTCCTTCAAATGAATACTTCAATAAAAAAATATCATGTAATTTGTGGTGATGAGACTTGACAGTGACGATCTCAACATTATCCCTCTAAAGGATCCCTCTTGCGACCATACGACTGATTCTCCCAAATCCCGTGTAATTTCAAAAAATCTAGATTGTTTGAGATCAAAGCATCAACACACAAATATGTTTGAGTTCGAATTAGAGATTTTAAAGAAGAAATCAACATTAGTTATAATCCCTAGCCTTCTAAGCTTATGATGCAGCAGGTATAAACAACAATCAAAATCATCAAGGAATAATTAACTAACCTGCTGGTCTGCAACACTATCGTTAAAATCCCATATTTATAAACGGATGAGCAACACTCTCACCCACAACCTCCAGTCCAGCAAAGCGAATCAACATCAAATCTTCAACATGCAACAACACCCATGGAAAACAAAGAAAATAATAAATTGATGGAAATTTAGTCCTATATTAACCTAAAAGAAAAAAAAGGAAAAAAAAAATCCAAAAATGAAACATTAAACAGAAATGCAATATCATAAAGAAAAACAAAAAGCACAATCCCAAGAAAACATTGCTAATGCTAGAAACATAGAATCATCAAAACCCAGAAACAAGCAATCATAATTATAGAATTATTACACCACTCATACAGAAAAAAGGGAAATAAAAAAGGGAAGCCATACTTGATCGCAGAAAAACCTTCTCAAACATCATATTTAT